>CM060598.1:20231414-20681414 GCA_030578255.1 Tiaroga cobitis
GTAGCAAAAAGAGTGTGTGTGTTGTTTAAGTTGCTGTTTATAATATTTGAGAAGAAAGTCTGTCTAGCTTTGCCTAGTTCCATATTGAAAGCATGGATGCTGTCTTTGTAGATGTCATGATGGACTACAAGTTTTGTCTTCCGCCACATGCGTTCTGCTTTTCTGCATGTTCTTTTCATATTTTGCACTGCTGTTGTGTTTCTCCAAGGTGCTTTTTGTCTAACACTCTTCCTGACTTTCACAGGAGCAATATCATCAATTACACTTTTGACTTTTGATTTAAAAGAATCAAGGAGAAAATCAACAGAGTCAGCAGATATGCTTGGTTTTAAAGATATAGCCTTCATAAATACCACACTAGTGTTCTCATTTAAGCATCTCTTCTTGATAGACACAGATCTAGCTTCAATGGCAGGAGAGATCAATATATCAAAGAAAATACAGAAATGATCAGACAGTGCTACATCCTTAATAACAATCGATGAGATATTTAAACCCTTACTGATAAGTAAATCTAGAGTGTGTCCACGATTGTGTGTGGGACCATGTACATGCTGAGTCAGATCAAAAGTTTTTAAAACAGTTTTGATTTCTTTTGCCATATTGTTTTCTGCATTATCTATGTGAATGTTAAAATCTCCAGTAATAGCAAAACAGTCAAACTCTGAGGAAATTGTTGATAACAGTTCTGTAAAGTCCTCAGCAAAGGCTGGAGAGTATTTTGGAGGCCTGTAAATAATGATAAGTAAAATACGTGGGGCACCTTTTAACACAATACCCAGATATTCAAAAGAGGGGTAGTTACCAAATGATGTTTGCTCACATTGATAGACATCTTTAAAAAGAGCAGCTACTCCCCCTCCTCTCCTAGCAGCTCTGCAGACACTCATAAAAGTAAAGTTAGGAGGGGATGTTTCATTTAGGACTGTTGCACTGCAGCTGTCTTCTAGCCAAGTTTCATTTAGAAGCATAAAATCCAGGTTGTATGTGGTTATTAAGTCATTGACTAGAAGTGATTTATTTTTAAGTGAGCGGATGTTTAAAAGTGCTAACTTAACAGTCTTACTTTTTGTTTCTTTTGTCTTAGTTTGGCGTGCAATAGGCACCAGATTAGATGGGTTTGCTGTACGGCTTTTGAAGGCCTTAGACTTTCTATCATGTAATCGAACAGCAATAGGGAAAGATACACTGGATACAAAGGTACACTGGGTACCCGCTTGGTCTGTAAACATTTGAGAAAGTTACTGTTATCATAGCGAGGACCCGGCACATATCACTGAGAGCTGGTATCAGTTGTTTTTGGTTCACCTCGAGCCGATGGAGGAGGGCTCGAGGTGGTTTTGTGGTTTTGGGGCCTGACTTTTTTTGGTTGATGTCTGGGGGCTTGCAGATAGTTTGGTTCCAGCAAACACCAGTTTTTCCATTTTCTCTGAGAAACACAGAAGATGCTGTGGAGATGCTGGAGATAGGGATAACGTGTCTGGTGATAGGGTAGAGGCTGGAGGGGGCTGTTTCTCTGGTGTTATTGGAGGCTGTAAAATGCTGTCCTGGTTTTCCAGCAAGTCGTCCTTGGGTGCTGAATGTTGGAGCAGTTCTAGTATGTCACAGTCTGTCTGTGGTGAGCTCTGTGGGCAGGGCTCAGCTGAGATTGTGTCCGTGAGCAGAGGTTGCTTTGGCATTGAACGGCTTTCACTCAGCGCGCACATTGTTACGACAGCGGACTTTGAGTGAGTCACAACCGTTCATTCAACGAACACGTTCAGAAAAGCTGATTCATTAAAAGAGATAATGAAACAAGGTGTTAATTATTTTTAACTTTGAGTTCCACTGTTCAAGGCTCAGCTAAGCAGCAATGCGTCGCATGGGTAACGCTGAAAATGCTTCATTTATTAAAGACCAATATGGCATTGATTCAATGGGTGACTTGCTGATTTTATTTCCCCGCGGCTTCCTCGCGCTGTTGCTGACGCGCATTTCCGTGACGTGAACGTTAAAAAGACTATACGACAAATATTTCGCTTTCCTTTTACACGGCAACCTTTCCACGAATATGACTTCAAAGACAGACGCAGATAATCGCACGCGCTCTGCCGATCTCTCTCATTCACTGTCTGTGGGAAGCCGTAGGCTACAAATCACCATGATAAACAGTCTTGTTATCATTATGAACTTGTTCAACATTCAATACACATGCATGAAGTTCAAAACAAGAAGGGTATAGCCTTATAAAAAAACGTGAATATTGCTGCGGTTACTTGCAATCCTCTGCGATTGACTTGTCAGTGTGTGGTACTACAAGATTGCGGATATCGTGTCAGCCCTACTACTGCTGCTGATATACTGCGTCCTCTGTCGTCTACACCAGTGCAAGTTTGTGAAAGCAGTTGTATCAACACTGTGGAAGGGGGATTGTTCTTTACAACCATCCATACTCAGTTGAATGTCTATAATATGTTGCATACAGTCCTGTAATTCAGGTAACAGCTGAAAAAAATGCTTTTTTCAAAAACACTGATCTAAATCTCGAAGATCAGATCGGATCGGATCGGATCGAATCGAATCGAATCAAATGATGATAATCGATTCAAGATCTTGAGAATCAGAATCGAATCGATTCTTGAAATTTGAATCGAAACCCAGCCCTATGTGTTTTCCTCCCCGGAATGTAAGCAGTGGGAGGCTGGTTGAATAAAAGTTTTTTTTTTGTTGTTTTTTTTTTGTAGTAATACAAGCGTTTGAGCACTGTGTTGATTAGCTGAAGTTAAAATTAGGTGATAAAAGGACATGAAATATAAAAATATAAAAGCGATAGAGCAAAGCACGGAGCAGTAAGCAAGAGCGTCCGAACAGTAGCAGAGCAGGAAGTAGAGTAAGCAGAGTAGAGTAAACATAAGCAAACCAAAACCATCCAATCAATTTCCGATGGACAAAATCAAGTCCCGCCCAAAATGTTTTCTTCTTCAAGAAGCCGTTTCACTTGGATATACGTCACAATAGAAAAAGAAAAGACTATCGCAACTTGTTTCATGCCGACTTTTTAAGTATTTTTGATAGACGGATTATAAAACGGCCTACAGGAAACCACTCCGAACACATTAGCAACACCCTGGCAACCACTCACAACAACATGCTGAAAAGTTTTGCCGGGGCAAGAAAATGATAGTATTTACCATTTACATCATGAATTCCATATACTGTATGTGTGCTCAGGTTCTGCAGAAGATGGCCCAAGAGTCGTGTTCATGGTGGACCTGTGGCATCCAAACGTGGCAGCAGCCGAAAGACAGGCACTGGACTACATCTTCACCCCTGGACGCTGAAAGAGAGCTGGGAACAGAGTAAAGGGTTAACAATTTCCATTGTATTAACAGAATGAGATGAGTGCAAAGGGAAAGACAGAGTGTGGAGAGCATCAGTCTCTTCCTCTAGTATACGTACCTTTACTCTCACTTAACTTCTTGGCACTGCTTCAGTAGAGACTGCGATGTACCGTCACTATTGTACATTTATCAATGTTTACAGACCTCTTCAAGTTTAACCATAGCCAAAACCTGCTGGTGAACTGTGCTTGAGACAAAGCCCTCGCAATGTTCATGTTGTTCTTACAATTTAGCTGCAGGGTCACTTTATACCCAGCGAGTGTCATAGTTTCATTTTACTAAAAGCATTGACAGTCAATCGCACATGGAAATGCACTTTTCGCCAAGCCTGGTTGCCACAGCTAGGTAGGATTGTATAGGAAGCACAATACAATGTTTGGTCTGTACATTTTTACTGAGGTTAGGCTTACAGAAGCTAAGCTAAACAGTCGTAAAATGACATATGCTGCAATGACAGTGGATTTGACATTTGCAGCAAAGGTATGTGGATATATGGCAGAGATGTTATGCGAAGTGAACTGAAGCACTACCAGCTATTGTGTAAAATGACCTCCTCCATTAAACGCACTAGTGGCAAGTTATTTTTCCGCCACGTCTAAGTCAGGGTCGGATCGTTGCGATGGGGATGAATACAAGCACATCAAATCAGCCTGCTTTCCACTTTACTCTTTCCTACCTTGAATTTTCGAAACGATTCAAAACTTATCAATCACTTTGTATCTCTGTGAAACTAAAGAGGGACAGGGCGCTTCATATTTTCCGGAAAACGCAACGTTATGGCTGTCAATAAGTGCTAGGTTCAACCTTATTGTGCTTTGTCGTACTGCTTGTAAGCAGAGCTTTCGTGGTTGTCGCATCGATATGGGTACATTCCTTTTGTAAGACAGACCGTTTTGAGACCGTTTCGTGAGCAGTGACATTTTATATCATTGTGAGACTTTTGGAGTTGCAGATCAATTTTGACAATGTTCCTACTTCCATGTTTCCAAATTGTGTGCCATGGACTCACTTTGCAATGGATTGAGTAATTCTGTTGATTTAATAAAGAACTAATTCAATATTTGGCTTTGTGTACTTTGTGGCAATGCTTGTATTTAAATATGTTCGTGACACGTTCTTGTGTGTTAATGCAAATTAACTGTGGGTGGGTATGAAAAAGATCTGGTAGCAATACAATTAGCTGCTTCTCAGGGACACCTGCTATTTGGACAAACATTAAAGCAACACGCTGGATGTTTGGAGGATTTTGTATATGGGGGTGGCAGATAGAAGGCTAGCGCTGCAAACCGCAGCCATTATCAGACTGCAGCTCTGGAGATTTACATAATACATATTCCTCTTTTGCTAACACAGAAGGGAGAGATAAATGGTAGATGAATGAAACGGTAGATAAAAGGCAGATGCAATTCACCTACAGTCCATTTCTGTTCTCCAGATTGCATTTTGCAGAGATTGCAGATCTAATATTCAGTCAGTATTCATAAGACTTTAATACTGCAGAAAATCAGTAGAATGGCATTCCAAACTACATTTTCTTATGTAAATATTTAATGGCCTTTGGACCAACATGTAAAATGTCAAATCCAATTCCCAGCAGCAGACACACTTCCCTGCTAACAAAATATGCTAATGTTCATATTGTGCATGTTCTCTGAACGTTCAAAATGTCCGGGTTTTGAATGTTTAAAACACGTTTTTTCTTGGTTATGGGAACGTTAATATTATTAAAGAAAGATAACTCTGAACAAACATTCTATTAACGTTAGTGGAAGGTTGTTTGTTCATAACTTTGAGGACCTTAGCCAAAATTCTGAATCAAAATTCCCATTAGCTGGGTTGTCACATCATTCTGATGAATAGTTTAATGAAATACTTTTCTTAAAACAGATTATTTTCCAAATGGGCGGGTTGGTAAAATTTGATCCGGGCCACATTAACTTTAGCGAAGTTATAGAAAATGTACATATTTCACCATACTGGGTAGCTATAGTTACTATATATAGTTCGTACTATACTACTATACACTCACCTAAAGGATTATTAGAAACACCTGTTCAATTTCTCATTAATGCAATTCTATTCAACCAATCACATGGCAGTTGCTTCAATGCATTTAGGGGTGTGGTCCTGGTCAAGACAATCTCCTGAACTCCAAACTGAATGTCAGAATGGGAAAGAAAGGTGAGTTAAGCAATTTTAGGCATGGCATGGTTGTTGGTGGCCGACGAGCCGGTCTGAGTATTTCACAATCTGCTCAGTTACTGGGATTTTCACGCACAACCATTTCTAGGGTTTACAAAGAATGGTGTGAAAAGGGAAAACATCCAGTATGCGGCAGTCCTGTGGGCGAAAATGCCTTGTTGATGCTAGAGGTCAGAGGAGAATGGGCCGACTGATTCAAGCTGATAGAAGAGCAACTTTGACTGAAATAACCACTCGTTACAACCGAGGTTTGCAGCAAAGCATTTGTGAAGCCACAACACGCACAACCTTGAGGTGGATGGGCTACAACAGCAGAAGACCCCAGCAGGTACCACTCATCTCCACTGCAAATAGGAAAAAGAGGCTACAATTTGCAAGAGCTCACCAAAATTGGACCGTTGAAGACTGGAAAAATGTTGCCTGGTCTGAGGAGTCTCGATTTCTGTTGAGACATTCAGATGGTAGAGTCAGAATTTGGCGTAAACAGAATGAGAACATGGATCCATCATGCCTTGTTACCACTGTGCAGGCTGGTGGTGGTGGTATAATGGTGTGGGGGATGTTTTCTTGGCACACTTTAGGCCCCTTAGGGCCAATTGGGCATCGTTTAAATGCCACGGCCTACCTGAGCATTATTTCTGACCATGTCCATCCCTTTATGGCCACCATGTACCCATCCTCTGATGGCTACTTCCAGCAGGATAATGCACCATGTCACAAAGCTCGAATCATTTCAAATTGGTTTCTTGAACATGACAATGAGTTCACTGTAAAATGGCCCCCACAGTCACCAGATCTCAACCCAAAAGAGCATCTTTGGGATGTGGTGGAACGGGAGCTTCGTGCCCTGGATGTGCATCCCACAAATCTCCATCAACTGCATGATGCTATCCTATTAATATGGGCCAACATTTCTAAAGAATGCTTTCAGCACCTTGTTGAATCAATGCCACGTAGAATTAAAGGTATTGTAGGTAGGAATTTTATAAAAACTTTTTTCCAAATTTGTTTAAACTTTCTGTATAGATCAATGCATAATTAAAATGTAAGTACTCTGATAAAAAGAGTATAAAAATCGAGTGACTCTAGACCGTTTAATCTGCACTAAACACAGCTCATTATTTACATTCGGGACGAAACAAAGGATTGGCTTAGGCGACTGTCACTCTCTCGCAACCATGGCAACCACCCTTTTGCCACACAGGACCTGCCCACTTGCGCCGCGCATCCGTTTGATTTAAGGAATTCAAGAGGCACAGAACCTAGGAATAGCAAAACAATGGCAGAGAAAGACCAATCAAAATTCACATATGCAGTTCGCGAAGGCAAACCAGGCAAAAAAGGAAGACAGTAACATTACTAGAAAAGGTAATGAACAAAAAGTCTTTGGATAAACAACAAAATAAGACGCATGCCAATATCGGCGTGGCTTTCCAGCGATGGCGAGAACTGAGAGACCTCAAGGGGCTGAAAAGTGACGCCTGGATGGCTATATTTCTGCTGGACAGGTAAATCTTTCTTTTTGTATTTTGATCATACATATTTTTTTCTTTATGTTTTCATGAAGCATGTGTCATTAGCACACGTAGCTGCCTAATATAGCTAACATAACATTACTTAGCGAGCCGTAGTAGAGATGATAAATAAAATATATGCCTAGCTCAAGATGATAGTTATAGTGTTGAATTGTGCATAATTTTGCTTTACATAACTAAATACATGTTTAACAGATAGTAGGCCGATCCGCATCCAGGAACTTTTCTTAGAATTATATTTACCCTCTGTCTGACTCTTTTACCATGTTTACCTGCACGGTTTTTTCGCCTTTGTTTTGTTTTTAAACAAAAAATCCCTCGACCCCGGATCTGTCCTCGACCTGACGATGCGGTACTTGTCTCTGGAGTGTAGTCCTCATCAGAGTCAACAATGCTTTCATTATGGAAACTCTTACATGCAGAACACCATGTTATGAATGTTACACGAAATTCATCTTCATCACAGTGTAAATGATGGCAATGGAAAACGTGTATCATGCAACCTGTTTTTAGCTTTGCCTTATAGATAACTAGCTCGTTAGCGAATCAATAAATATATATTTTAATCTTTACCAATATCAATATGCTACTTGATAGTGAGTACTAAAATACATCTTATTTGTTTATCTTCATAATGATAAAGTTAGATTTTTTTATTACATGTGATTCTGACATGATGTCACTACATGCACTGCGCTCCTTCCTCTCCACTCGTCTCAGGTAAATAATGTGTCTTCAGCTCAGCGGTCGGAGTCGCGCGTTCATGTGTTTTGGAGGCGTGGCTTTGGAAGGAGCCCAGAAGGGAGGGGGTGGAGTGAATGGAAAAATGAGCTGTCTTTAAAACAGTCGTGAGAGGTCTACAGACACTCGATTTTTATACTTTCTTTTTCAGAGAACTTACATTTTAATTATGCATTGATAAATACAGAAAGTTTAAACAAATTTGTAAAAAAAAAATTTTTATACAATTCCTACCTACAATACCTTTAAGGCAGTTCTGATGGCGAAAGGGGGTCAAACACAGTATTAGTATGGTGCTCCTAATAATCTTTAGGTGAGTGTATATAGTACTATATAGTAGCCTACTCAATATATATATATATGTATATATATATATATATATATATATATATATATATATATATATATATATATATATATATATATATATAACGCGTTTTTTTTTTTTTTCATTCCACTGCGCTGCTTTTCCACTAATGTTTTATGTAAACATGCTCTAGGCGAAAGCGTTTGACCCTTCCACCCGCCTTACTTCTTTTGCAGCGCTCAAGTTAAAATATATTACATTTTAAAAATACTTTCTGTGTTATAATGATTGCACTTGAACAGAAACGTTCGTCAGTCTATTGCAATGTAGTATGATTGCCGCAAGGGGGAGCTAGACAGTCATTTCTCGATGGAAGTGACAGGGCGTCTGAACGAGCAATGAATGTTTCCACTCATCTTCTGAAGGTCAAGGTTAGGATTTTTAATTGGATGAGCAAGGCCTACATCAGCACAAAAGGACACCTTTTACCAATAGCTGTGTCTGAGAGAGAAAACCGTGACAGCTGTTGGAGGTTGGCAACATAGTGGAGCGACATTATGAAGCAGACAGGGACACTGCAGGGCACATTCCCTGAGCAGCACTACAGCAGACAAGACACACACACACACACACACACATACGCACCATAGAATTTGTAACCTAACAACATGGGTGAATGCAACAACAACAACAAAAGTGAGCAAGACGGTAGATGCTAAAAATGTCAAATTAAATTTTGCATTAGACAACATTTATTTTGGCAACACTCATCATTCATGAATATTTAGGAGAAAATAAACATCTATACAGCCTATTTACAAAGTGCAGATATGACATCGTAGGTCTGTAAACCCTGTTAGTAAAGAACAAAAGGCCCTTTGCTGAAAGAACCTGAAATACATCGTCCATCAGACACAAATATAAACTGAAGAAAATTGAAGTATATTTTTCAGAATTTATGCTTTTTGAGAATTCAGGTGATTGAGGAAGTGAGAAGAATTGTGCTTATTGAGAAATAGGTTGATTTTCTCTGAAGGATAATAAAATTCTAAGATTTTCTCTTAGTACAGTACTTTATTCTGTTATAGAACAGCCAAATTAAAGAATGTTAATAACTCTTTCTTTTCATGCATGATTTATAGCACAGGCAAAAGAGCACAAAAATGTCTCAATTTCCTAATAATATAACTCATTTTATGTTGTGTATGTTTGCATCTTTTGAAGATGGGTTTCAGAAATAAGGCTTGGAAATGTGCAAGGCAGAGGTGAACTTTTGAGTTTAAATGTCATGTTTTATGCAGGTTATCTCAGTTCTGGTTCATAAGGAATAAATGGACCGTGGAGTGGCCTGAGGCTGGGATGTCCTGCACATGCTGTGCAATGGGATGCTGTGTTTAATCAAGAGAAAATCTGTGGGCGAATGAAGACTCCTCAACATGATGCGTTCTGAAAACTTTACCACCCCGGGGACACAGAGCACATTCAAGATGGTGGAATAAAAAAAAAAATAAAAAAAACTGAAGACTAAAATGATCAAATTGAGCATTGAAAAAACAATATTAAACAATCTTCTTCTTTTTTTATCTCATGATTGCAGTCCTGGTTCATGGATATTATTCTGATATTGCAAGCAGATGCACTCTGTAAAGATAAAAAAAACTTCAAACAGTCTGTATATTGCATAAACTGATTTTAGATTTTCTTGCTGATTTTTATTTTATTTGAGATTTTATTAGCAACAGTTATGTGATCGTGATTGACTCGATTGGTCATTTTTGGGAAGATTTCTGGGCTTAGAAATACAATCAGAAAGGTCTGAATGTCAAACTGAAGTCAAATGTCAAACTCCTCTGCCAAGTATTTTTGTCATTATAAGCTTACTCTAATGAATAGATTTTTTTATGTAACAATTTTAAGTGGAAATGTGATTATCAATACTGGACATAATCAAATATTAAATACATGTTTTGATGAACCAGTTAGCTCAGAATTTGTACATAGACAGGACATAAATTATAAATGATTTTATTTACATTTCATCTGATCAACCTGTTACCTCAGAAGTTTACATAATTGAGGCTATTGAATACATGTTTTTTTTTTATTAAACATGCATTATAAACTTTATTTGAATTTTGTCTATAACTTGTTAGCTCAAAAGTTTACCTTACGTAGGCCTTATTAAATATTAAATACATATTTTCCATAAACATGCAAACTATTATAGGCTATATATTTTATCTTTAAACAAGTTACCTTCGAATATACATAAATAAATGTGCTTTGCTTCTATGTACCAGAAAAATATTTCATGTGTTTAGTGTCCAGGAACGTATTTAATTATGTCCATAAGGGGTGGACATTTGGTTAACATTAGTTATAATTTAAATGAATCCATCCCACTCTCTTATGAATCCATTCCACTCTCTTATGCATATGAAGTATCCTTAACAAAATATCACAAATGGACAATGAGAGAGGGATCCTTTTTTAATAAGTTTTTGGTGCATACATTGCATGTTGTGTTGTGTCACTCACATGTGATGATGCACACATTACGTTCCACGTGTCCTATCTCTCTCTCTCTCTCTCTCTCTCTCTCTCTCTCTCTCTTTTTTTTTTTTTTTTGGTTAATTTCCGAGCCCATCTCCCCTTACCTACGCTAGAATAGCTCTTATACGGAGCAATCAGGTGGCACCAACTCAGAAAGGAGATCTCGACAGCATCGTTTCAACATGCCATCGAGGTGGTGCCGAAGATGTACTCTCAGCACTCAACGCTGGGCTATTCTATTAAAACGATAATAATGAGACACCTCAGAGTTCAGCCTTTACCTTCAAGGGCATTTTACTAAGCTGAGGATGAGTTTCACGCTCCCCAAAAGCGAATCGACGACCTCCTTACTGAGATCCTCCGCACCGGCCAGAAGCGCGGCTCAGCCGCACGATCACGCTGGAGCCCGGCGGACACACCATCAGCGATCCACGGCGGCATCTGGAGCGGAGCCGGGGGACTGCGATGCGAGCTCGCGGAGACCCCTGTGTCACCCCTCACTGGTCGGTACCCGGAATAGCGCAGAGAAGAGCCACCCACAATACTCCCACTCCCATGGACACGCTCTTTCCACGGCTCACAGTCAGGAAGACCTGTCAGAGCTTCCAGGTGAAAGGGAACGAAGGACAGTCAGACGGCACCATCATCATCACCATAATCGTCATCATCATCACCATCACCACCACCGGTCCACCCGGGACGACCTGCCCCAAGAGCCCCGACCCAAACACTCTCACGCCGCTCGCATGCCCACCAGAACTCAGTCTTTTTCCGAGTCCAGGGACGAAACGGCTCTCTTTTTTGAGTCACCTCGTCTGACTCGACCGGGGTCGTCAGCGAGCAGAGAGGCGTGTCCCCCCTCCACCGCCTCATCCTCGCCGGTGCCCGCATCCTCCAGCCGCTCCTCCCGGAGATCAAGGCGGTCCAGCGCAGCAGCATCTTCTGAAGCGGATTTCAACCTGCGCCCGTTCCTCAGCTCAGTGTTCGGACAGGTAATGCTCGAACACACGCGGAGAATACGACTTTTGAAAGGGCTGTTATTTAAATATAGCTTTTGTAAGCAGTATTTAAGGGCAATAACAAACTTTATGCAACTAGTATGTTATTAGTCTGTCATGATTTTAGTAGGCTAGCGACGTGCTTAAACGTCATATATTACTCAGGCAAGGCTAATGCAAATGCTTACAGATCTGTCACCAAGTTCATATGGTGGAATCTTAGCTAACATGGAACGTCCCCACACTTTCACAATTTAAAAAAAAAGTTAATGTAAATGTTAAGATAAAACGTTCTTTAAATAGCCTAATATTGATACAACATTCTTATAACATTATTAATATTAATATCTTAGAATGTATTTATGATGCTGTTCTGAGAACATTTTCAGAACATTATAATGTTATTTATTATAACCCACTTGATGTTCTCATATGACAGAAAATATCCTTAGAACAACATTCTTGGAATTTATGATGTTATTATTTGCTGAATGTCAACATTAACATTCTTCTACAAATGCTTAAATAGTTAGAAAGAGTAAGTTTTAAATTCACAATGGTGGACAGACAAAGCCATTGTGTGGGGAAAAAAATGGATATCATCATATTCCATATAATCAAATGAATTCAAAGAGGACACATTTAATCTGAAAATTTTAAGCATAATTTATCCATTTTGTTTTCGTCGTATAGTGTTGTTGCAGCATTTTCTTTTAAACAAAATTCAGAATGGCAGCCTACTTGCACAAATACCCGGCCAAAAAACAAAACAAAAATCAGTTTGGATGTAAATTGGTAAATGTTGAAGAGTCTATGATTAGATCATTATTTAAAGGGTTAGTTCACCCAAAAATGAAAATTAAGTCATTAATTACTCGCCCCATGCTGTACCAACCCCGTAAGACCTTCGTTCGTCTTCGGAACACAAATGAAGATATTTTTGATTAAATGTGACAGGTGGATCACTCCTCCATAGGCTCCCTAAGGGAATGAAACCTGACGGCCCAGAAAGTCAATGAAGAAAATGTTTAAATATTCCATGTCACAACAGTGGCTCAACTATAAGTTTATCAAGTGGCGAGAATACTTTTTGTGCGGAAATAAAACAAAAATAACGACTTTATTCGACTATTCCTTTTCTTCCTTGTAGGCCTGAAACGAGACTTCAAGAGATTTCCACGACGCATGCGCGAGAATTGCGATCTCCTTCAACTACTTCAGTTAAGTTCTCGCGCGTGCGCGTCGTGGAAATCTCTTGAAGTCTCGTTTCAGGCCTACAAGGAAGAAAAGGAATAGTCGAATAAAGTTGTTATTTTTGTTTGTTTTTTTCGCACAAAAAGTATTCTCGTCGCTTGATAAACTTATAGTTGAGCCACTGTTGTGACATGGAATATTTAAACATTTTCTTCATTGACTTTCTGGGCCGTCAGGATTCATTCCCTTAGGGAGCCTATGTAGGAGTGATCCAGCTGTCACATTTAATCATAAATATCTTCATTTGTGTTCCGAAGACGAACGAAGGTCTTACGGGGTTGGTACATCATGGGGGTGAGTAATTAATGACTTAATTTTCATTTTTGGGTGAACTAACCCTTTAAGTGATTATTATGTTTCTAGTATATTATATGTTTGGCAACAGTTGAAAATCTTGAGCAAAAATTGATGCACCTTTTGATGGAAATAAATGTTGTGATGCTATTACCACCAAGAGGTGCATACATTTTTGGTCAAGATCTTGTATTGGCAATGCAAGAGTCAAGCACTCTGTAAAGTCTCCTCCAGCACATCCCAAAGACTTACAATGAATTTAAGGTCTGGACTCTACATCATTCTTTCACAGTTTGAGCCTGATGAATCTTGACATTGTCATCCTGGAATATGGCAATGATGTGTCTTCCTCCATAGTTGTTTAAGAAATGAAGGTGCGTGCAGCAACTTTAGCAACATTTCTGTACAGTTTTGCAGGCCAAAAAGTCCTTTGTCTATTGTCAATAGTTACAACAAACCCAAACCGCTTTCTGTTCGTCACTGTGGTGAATCCGCAAGACCAATTGAACCCGCTGAGAAATCTGTGTGGGGAAATCTTTCGCCCTCATGTGAATTTCTTGATTGTGTGAATTCCTGTTGAAATCACTGGATTTCACCCAGAATAATTTGCAAGGTAAATGTGACCGCATCTTTACAGTTAAAAGAGCCAATCACATTTATAACAATATGAATTCGCATTTGCTGGAGCATCCTGAAAAATACAATTTTGTTGACTGATTTGTTATAAGAAACACAATTTATGATGCAATTGTTTAGATTTTATTATTACTGATTTGAAATATCTCATTGTAACAAAATTTCAACAAACAGTTACATAGATTTCATTCTTTTCCCATTCAAGTCTGAAAATAGCTGCCTGTGGGAATCACGAATTTGGCTGCCGAGACTAGTTTACCATTCAACTCTGATTATCGCACACAATATCTTGGCATATGATACCATATTATGAAACAGTATCTGTGTCTTGAGTACCAGAATTGCAGAACCTGATTTCACCAAGTGCAACATGTTCCTGGACCCTCATCTTTGCTGATCCTGGAACAACATTCCAATCAACCAATCAGATTTGAGGGACAAGTTTACAGTTTATGTCAAGTTTAGGCTTACAACCTTAGGTGCTTCATCACCGTTATTCACCATCATTTCTAATTTTAGGGAGAGGTTAAAGGTACGGTTAGTTTTAGGGGTAGTTATATGGACAACATTTTTGTACAGGAATGTTGTTCCAGGATCAACAAAACATGTTAACCCTGGAAGATGTTTTTAATTAAGGAACATAATGAGCAATATTATCGGAATGAATATGAATTTATTTTCACAATGTATCCCAGTGTTTCCTTATTGATCAAACGCTTTCTGACAGTAAACATCTGTTAGTTGCCGCTGATTAAATGGCTGTCTAGAGCGTTGTGGAAGCTTCTCTTCGGTATACACAAATCACAGAAGTTTGCTTTGAAAATCAATTGCATTAATAATAAAAGAGCCTTTGCTGGAAGGATGAGCTCCGGGTGCTCCTTTGTTGCTTTAGACACCCGAAAGGCTGAATGGATAAATACAACGTCCGTTTGTGAAATGCAAATCTTTTTTAGGCATATCCAAAGAGATTCTGCATAAATGATTAAAAGCTGTTCTGATGTCTGATGGCACCGACACAATGACTTTGATGCGGTCATAAAACATCACACACGGATTCATTTGCAGCTACACTAATGTGGGTCGTCCTATTATTGTTATCCAGAAAGCTTTTAAAACCACATCGCTACATTTCAGAATCCATTTTAACAAGACAGACTCCTTTTTGAGGGTGGAAACAAACTGGATGGTTAGTCATAAAACATAGACCAGATCAGACCGATTAATAATATCCGGCTCCAAGGTCAGAGCTATTCTCAATGTACAAATAGTAAAAAAACACCACTTGATAGACTAAAGGGTCAAATTAACTGGCGGCTAGTCAGAAAACATCGACAAATGAGACCAATTATGAATTTTTCAGAGCTTTTCTCACAGTAACCCTTCATCTGTCATTGTTTATATTGCAATGGTTCATCTACGTTTGCCTCAGTCCCTTTTTTCTTCTAAGCCCTTAACCACTGTTATTATATAGGGGTTTCTTACCTAATTTGATAACAGTTAATATAAAATCACCATTATTCCCTATGCATCATTCATGTGTAAAATGTTGGTCTATTTCATTGGCATTCATGAAGGAATCTCACATCACTGGGAGAAACCTTCTGTTTGCAAGTATGTTGTTTAGGCTGTCAGCCTCAGACGTTGTATGATTCAGTGAGGCTGACTTACAGTCTCTCACTGTGTGTGTGTGTGTGTGTGTGTGTGAGTAAACACAATTTACCAGAAATGCAGTGTAACAGGCTTCAGATAACATGGGTGACACACTCCCTATTGGCCTGTCTGAATTCCCAACTAACGGGTGTTAAAATAAGACTGACGAAATTGTCCTTTGAGGATGATGCGACTCTTTCCCTCCATGAATCTCGTAAATGTTAAACCAGATATGGTCTCCCCTTCTCTTTAGCGCTATTCTTAGTCTATTCCAACCCTTTGTGCGTGTGTTGTTCCCCTGATATGTTTTTGTGTCTGTTGTCAAACACTTGTCAATGGCTCTAGCATCTCTGCTATAAACGTCTAAAATAAAATTTCTGTCATTGTTATGGCGGACAGGCGTAGGAGAGGAGGGGTGGATCTTGATGCAGCCGTATACTTTTAGTCAGCAATAGGTTATAAATAGCATAATAGAATTAATGATAAACTAAAAAAAAAAAGAACAATCAACAATGTGGGTGGAAATCAGACTCACTGACTCATTCTCTTACGAATATCATCCACACACATTTATAGAGCAGTTTCCTTAAAATGAAACTGAACAAAATATTATTAGTTATTTTAATCTATTAATGTTTATGTTTAACAGGGAAAAACCAACATCTTTTCAACAAGTTCCCCCTGAAAACCACTTAAATATTCCCCGGTTGGGTTTGGGAATATCAGCTTTAAAGTAATCCTCTTTTTCCAAGTCTTGCCTCATCTTTATCCTGTTACAATAATGTATAATAAGTACAATAAGTATTAGCAACTGCTTTTGCTGTTGAATTTTTTGCCTATGCATATTTTTGTTTGTGCACAGGTGTACTTATGAAAGATATTGTGTGATATATGCATTGCATTGCAATGTTTTAGTACATGTTGAGCTTGTGACTGTCTGCTGACAGGATGAGAGGTGACAGTTAAAAGTAGGTTGCACATTCACAGAGAGCTTGAAAAGGGGACGGAGCGGAGGGATAGATAAAACTAACTTATTAGAGGAGAAGAGGCAGAGAAGGGCTTTGGCCCCTGAGTCTGTTTCTCAAGATGAATCATCTCATGGAGAAAAACGAGGGGAAAATAGAGATGGATGGAGGATGACAGAAAAAAAGATGCGCATATGTGCGTATGTGAGAGAGAAAGAGATTCTTAAGGAACAAAATGAGAGCCAGAAAATAACATTTATCTGTGTGTCACAGATAACCGAGCAACATAAACAGAGGCACCATTAATTGGCCTCTGTATCCACTCAAAAAGCTTTGATGTTATAGTCATGGCTTGTATATAAAAGCATG
The DNA here is from genome assembly GCA_030578255.1 of Tiaroga cobitis. NCBI lineage: Eukaryota > Metazoa > Chordata > Actinopteri > Cypriniformes > Leuciscidae > Tiaroga > Tiaroga cobitis. The sequence continues at coordinate 20,248,299 of CM060598.1, forward strand.
GCTATGACATTTCTGAAAGGTTTATGAATACTTTTAAGCTCAGAATAAAAGACAAGGACAGCAACTACAACCTTCATTACAGTTTTTCTCGATTGCTTAAACACATTTCTTGAAACTATGCCTCGTATTCTCAAAACAGTAAACACAAATCCATAACGTCTCACCCAATTCCCCAAACATCCTATTTTCAGGTCAAAATGAAGCTCTACACTCAAAACCATTCACTCTTGCTGAAAAACCAAACTTTGCCCTCAGACAGGACACACAAGCCCTCAAAAATACACACACTACAACATAGTCTTACACACTGGTGCTATAAATTCAAAACAACATTTCCAAAACTGGTAAGTCATGTTGCTTGTGGTCCATCCATCTTTTTTTTTTACTCGCTTCTACTCAAGATGTGTGTGAGCATCATATGACAGTAAAAGAGCACACACAAACCTTATTCAAATCTGGAATTGTATTGGAATGGTAAAGAGTGTTGGTACATGCCTCCACTCAAGGATACAATATGATGAACAAGTCTAAGAATGTTCCACATTTGGTTGAAATACCATCATTGGCCTAGAAAGATAACATTCTGGGAGTCAAGACTATAAAGGAGAAAGGATGCCCTCCCTTCACTGTCACACTCTGCAGCCACTCTGTGTGACTGTACGACTGCTGGCCTTTTCTTGCAAGAACATAAACCTCATCAAAGACAATTGGAAATGTTTGTCTCTTATTCAGTGATAGAAATCTGTTTGCCACCACACCTTCCTGAAGGTTCTGATGATGGAGGCGACGGTGAAGCGACTCAAATTTGGCTGTACTCGTTGCCCAGCCTCGCTCATAGTCATACCATGGACAAGGACATGGCCAACTAAAGTGGCTTGAATTTCATCTGAGACTGCTTGTCTTCTTGCCCTTGCCCTTCCTCCTCCTCCTCTTCCTCCACCCATTCCTCTTCCTCCTCCACCCATTCCTCTTCCTCCTCCTCTTCCTCCTCTTCCTCCACCTATTCCTCTTCGTCCTCCTCCTATTCCTCTTCCTCCTCCTCCTCTTCCTCCACCCATTCCTCTTCCTCCTCCTCTTCCTCCTCTTCCTCCACCTATTCCTCTTCGTCCTCCTCCTATTCCTCTTCCTCCTCCACCTCTTCCTCCACCTCTTCCTCATCCTCTTCCTCCTCCTATTCCTCTTCCTCCTCCTCCTCTTCCTCCCCCTCCTCGACCTATTGCTTAATTTCTCTGTGGATCCATTGTTCCAAAACTCAGTAAACTGATTTTTATCTTTTATAAAAGATTGTATAACCTTTTATCTATCTATTGAAGGATCTGACTGATGTGTGTTCAATTTTGACTCTTAGTGTTTTCACCTGGGTAATTGTGTGCTAACTGAGCTGAAGCTGTGCTGACTTGAGTGAACAATTTTGAATGCTAGTGCTTTCTAAATGACCACGTGGTGTAGGCAATGAGAAATGAAGGGATTTGTGTGTAGAGTTTTGCTGTGACAGTTCAACAAATCTGACTAATGTGTCAAAACAGGGGAATAGTGTTCATAGTTCAGTGAAATGGGTGTGCTTTTTGATAAATGGCATTATGGTTTTGAAATTTTAGTTCAAAAGCCTGGTTATAGTGTTTAAGCAATCGAGAAAAACTGTAATACAATTTGTGTACTAAGATGCTGTACCATGGTACTTATATACTATGGTACTGAATTGTACTGAACCATATTCATGTATTTAGTACTCAACTGGAGAGTTGCAACTCAAAAGTGGGTTGTATAGGTCTGTACTGATAGGACTGTGAAGAGAAGGGAAAAACAATGCTAACTGTGAATGCCAACATGTGTTCTCAGAAACAATAAACACAACTGCAGGATAAAAGACAGAATTCATTAAGAGCACTTACAGCAAGGATAAGTGTGGTTTGTGCCAAGTTTGCCGAACATTTTGAATGGTTACTTATTAGCTTACTTATCGATTATATATATATATATATATATATATATATATATATATATATATATATATATATATATATATATATATATATATATATATATATATACATATATATATACATATATATATACTGCATATATATATATTGGTGAGGTCAGGCAAAAGGAGGAGAAGGATCTAGTTGCAGCACTTTGTTAATAACAAAAAACAAAGAAGACTATCCCACTGCGAAGAAGGAATGTGGTAGCATAAACATGACGTAATCAGGATTAAACAGAACAGGTGTGTGGGACTAATTAACAAACAAGGAAACTAGGAAATCAGGTAAACAGGAACAGATCAAAGAGTGAAAATGTAACCAACTGAACATAATCGTTAATGTATCTATTGTATTTATATATATCGATATATAATATATAATCAACATAGTCTATATATATATATATAATATTGTACAATTACTCTAAAATATACAGGTTCAATTTACAGTACCTTCTTAAATTGAATAAAAACATAAACAAGCAGAAACACACCAATGCACATTCTTTATTCATCATTTTGTAGATGTACAGGTAAAAAATCGGATTGAATTTTAGGCAGAAAAGGTATCGCCATCTTGCTCCGACCAAAGTTATTTGAACACACGTGACTTTGTAATTACGACTTCCCAACTCGTGAATACAAATTTCCCAGGAGGACGTGAACGCACCAATATTCACATGTGAAGTGGCCTATCTAATGTAGGCCTATTGTTTGGATAATTACACAATTTTATAATTAATAACAAAATAATAAAGTATTATTAAAAATAATAACATATTCACAATGCATATGATATTTGTATTGTTGTATCCTAATGATGATTAAGCTATTGTGTAATCAGAAATAAAAAAGCTGAAAATGAATTCTGCTTATCGGCAGTCGCGAGTTTGAGTTCTGGTTTGAGGTCTTTTCATTGGACCAAATCTCCTAGTGGTTTCCTCTTCGTCCTCCTATAATAAAGGCAACTATAAGGTAACATTTTATTTTGATGGTCTCCTTTAGACATTCTGTTGACTATGTAAGACTGGAAAAACTTGAAGAACTGTAAGAGAGGGCTACTCTCTGAGAGAACAAAGGACATTACTATTTGAACTCACTCTTGTGCACCATTCATCTCTTTCCCTCTACCCCCACTCATGTTGAGATCACCTGAAATTCATCCAAAAGATATATGGTTATAATGTGAACAATTATCATACAGTTTTATACATGTTTGGTATCATTTAAAATGTCTCAGTGTGACTGGTACAAATGTCTCATTCCCAAAGAAGTAAACCAACAGGCAATAAAGTTCTTGAGAGTTTAGAAATATCTGGCACACAGAAGGGTGTGACTTTCAGGCAAATGGTCCCCTGCTCTCAAAAGGTGTAACCTCTGAATGCAAATTTCCATTGTTAGCTCATGTTTCCATGTGAAAGAAGTTTCTGTCTATAAAGAAATGCAACAAAAGGATCGGGGCCTTCTGTATCTCAGATCAGCCCGTGAATGTTGAGAGCCGCCGGGACTCTCGGCTTCATGTATTTCCAAATGTTGGGTTCGCATCTCTTCTCTTTATTCCAGAGCATTTGATGTTATTGTATTGATTATATTTGAACTGATTATGAAATTGGCATGATACATTTACCTGACATAATAAATTGTTACATTTGATTATTCTAATTGACTTTGACATTATTTTCATGAAAACTCTGTCATCATTTACTCACCCTCAAGTTGTTTCAAACCTGTATGAGTTTCTTTCTTCTGCTGAACACAAAGGAAGATATTTTGAAGAACGATTGGAACCAACAGTTGTTTGGCACCATTGACTTCCATAGTGGAAAAAAAAATACTATGGAAGTCAATGGTGCCAAAGTTCCAATCGTTCTTCAAAATATCTTCCTTTGTGTTCAGCAGAAGAAAGAAACTCATACAGGTTTGAAACAACTTGAGGGTGAGTAAATGATGACAGAATTTTCATTTTTGGTTGGAGTATCCCTTTAAAGAGTTGAAAAGTATAGTCAAACATTCGCTCACATTTAATGATGCACAGATATCATTAAAACCTTTTTCATTTTGGAGTGAGATGAAATAACGAGAAAATACATATGAGAAAATTTATTGCATTTAATCAAATTACTTTGCCACGCAGAAAGACAGTAACACAGAGAGACCTTCCCCGCTGATCGGATGCCTCCATGGGCCGAACGAGCCGGGCCTTACATCTATAAGTAACTTTGCAACTACATATCACCTAACTCTCATTAGAGTATTAGTAGACCGTCTGCTTAACCTCTTAATGTCTGCTAACACTTTATTTTGATGCTCCTCCAACAGGCCTGTTACTGTCTCTAAGTAAGTTTGCAACATGTCAACTTATTCTAACCCTATACCGTTAATACTCTAATACTTTAATTAGAGTTAGTTTACATGTTGGTGTGAAGTTACTTATTGTCAACAGAATGTCTGAGGGGACCAAAACAAAGTGTAACCAAATATATATTTTTTAAAAGCAGATAATCAGAATCAGTAAAACAAAAGCAGTATTGGTTGATCTGCATCTTTGGAGTGCATTAAAGTCAAATCATCTTCATTTATATAGCGCTTTTAACAATGGATTGTTCCAAAGCAGCTTTACAGAGATAAACATATAATTTAAGGTAACCGAGATTGTTTTGGCTTTATAGCAGTTCTTGAATAATGTTATTTCCAGCTAAAGTTAGTTTTGATTGATTCACCTCCATTGAAATGATCATTTGTTATTAAATTAGGGGCCACTAAGACGACTCTAAACAGACTTTAAACGCGAACCTGTGATTGACGCTGACGGCGTTCACATGCGTTCACATGCGCATTAAGAATTGATCTAGTTATGTACTTTTGAAAATATGTGCGCAGGTTTGCAATTCCATACACAACCCATGCCTAAACAAACTACTTGTCTTGCCTATAAATTTTGATACAGAATTTTGTTTTATTTTATCACTTTGGGGTACGCGAGCCGGATAAAGTGTGTGTGTGTGGTATTTTTTTAGCTGTCTGTATAAATGATTGTTTGGATTAGAGACCAGGCATCCAGCTGTGAGAATGGCAATATGCATGTCTGAATGAGACCCACTCTCCTCCCATTCTCTAAACACACACACAGATTCTCATTTACACCCTCCTCTCTCCCATTTGCAGAGCTTCTTTGGCTTAGTAATATTATTTTATTTTATTATAATTAATTCATCTTAAACCACCGCCTCTCGTCTGCGCCAATGACTAATGAAACACCTCATTCTGCCCTGATTCCCAATGTACTGAATTTACTGAGAGCCCTTGAGAATTTACAATATTAACCCCATTTAATGACGTCTAAAGAAAAAACATGTTATACAAAAAGATTAAAAAGTAATAATGAGTGGTGTTATGTTCTGTTTCATGATGTTTTCTCCCAATTTGTTTGAGATCCAAGCACATCTTGTGCCCCATTTTTCCGTTGTTATTTCACTGAGTGACCTATTTTTAGCTTTAATTATCAGTAAAGACCACCATATTTTTGTACCATCAGGGCATACAGTCTTTGTTCAGGCATTCAGGGCAAATCTTTGAACAATCTTAGAGCCTCTATGAATGCTGATTGCGGAATCCTCATTCTGCGCGACAAACAAAAGACGGGAGTGAATTTACATTTTGAAAGGTGTCCCAGTTATTCTCATTTGCATACGCCTTGGTTCTCATCAGTTTCCAGATAATGGTTATTAGTGGTGCTTGCACTTTACACATTAATGATAAAAACCAGGCAGCTTGTGATATCTTACTTACGATTTTCATCTGACTGATGATAAAACAAAGAAATTGAAGGAGGTATTTGACCTGAATATAATGGAAATTTGAAGGTGGACTTGTGATTTGGGCCAGTAAGCAACCACCCAGAACACCTAGCAACCACATAGTGAAATAATAAAAATACCATAGCATCATGATAGTGTCAGGTTTATGTTAGTTTCTGTTAACTCTTATTTTGACATTTGTTCCTGTTTCCCCACTCTGTTATCAGTACCGGTATATATAGTCTGTAACAATCAGGAGATTACAGGAGAAGCGTAGGAGAAAAAGCAAAACCATAATTCATAAACGAGAACTGACAAGGGACTGAATTGAACAGGGAGTATATATATATTTACGTGGCAAACAACTGTGACAGAAGAACAGACCAAAACATGAGAGGAAACCATAACTAAACAGAGCAGGGAAACAGGAAAAAACAAAAACAAGGCAAAATGTCAAAATAAGAGTTAACCGAACCAAACATAAACCTGGCAGATAGCAAGATCTGAGTGGGCAGGCACAATATTTTCTTGAGAGATTGTGATAATCTCAAAAAATATATATATAAAAAGTAATAATAAATTAAGTATAAATAAATAAGTATTGTAACTCTTTACAACTTGGTTTCATTTGTTAAAACTAGCTAACCATAAAAAATACTTCCAAAGCCATTATTAATTAATGTTAGTTAATTTACTAACGCATTATTAAAATCTAAAGTTGCATATGTACTGAACATTTTATGTAGTATTTACAATTTTTACTCAGAAATTGTTACAAATTTCACACAAAAAAAACAAAGAAATGGCAACACATTGAATTTAACATGACATTTTTAAGTTATTTTCCTGGGGGGGGGGGGGGGGGGTATATATGTGAACTACAACATTGTTCAACATACTTGAGCTATATGTGAACTAACAATGAACAGTTGTATTTTTATCAAAATTATAAAAAGCTTAATAAATTATAACAAACATAGTGTTCATTAATGTTGGTTAATGCATTAACTAGCATTAGGGGACCTTTTTGTAAAATGTTATCAATAAAATATTTAGCACACTACAATGTACAAAAACAAATATTTTTTGGAAGTTGTGAATACAACAAAGATTATTAGAGTGCATTTTCCAAACTACCATTTCATTCTTTCAACTTAAAAATGTATTGTTTAATTCAATGCGTTGCAGTTTCTTTGTAATTAATTGTGAAATGTACTAGCAATTAGAGTAAATTTGAAAAATTGTTTCCACACCAAGTATTTTCCCCCAGTGTAGATATTTACATTTAGATACATTCATGTTACACATTGATACTTTTATTATCTTTTCCACAATGTGACGTCTAAGTGATTTAAATGTTGATATAGTTTTGTCTCTCTCTAATCTATGAGCAGTTTTTGATAAAACAAATTTTTGACTTCACTAACTATAAATATGCCTCATGCATACAGTCAGACGGAACACATTAACTGAATGATTTTGTTTCCCAGTGCTATTAAACAAGATAATGTATTTTATGTCTTTTCTATGTCTTTGGTGTTTTTTATTGTCTCTCTCTCTGTATCTATCTCAATCTCACCTTCCCTTCCTCTCTGTTTATAGTCACTGTGAGAGTGTATAGATCTGAAGAGCCAGTCTACACAATGTGTTCAGTAAACTGTTATGATGAATGAATGGAAAACGTTGGCTGGATTGCTTATTTTCATTAATGGGAATGCTTTCTTTCTCTATCCGTCTCTCTCGCACATACAAATTCACACATAGACAGACAGTCCTTTCTCTGTGACATTCACAACACATGTGATGTGGCAGTGTATAAATAACATAAGTGATGTTTTGTGAGTACATGTGTTTGTGTTATGTATAAGATTGAATGTTGAAATGCATATACAGACCTGACTTGCTGTTCTTAATTGATGGTCTTGTTGACTGTGACCATTAATGTTGACTACTTGATTCCAATGAAAACATAGCATGGTAACATATAGATGTTAACATATTTCTTGTGATTTGTGCGTTTATATGAACATGTTCACCTCATTAAGGTGTTTCTATCAGTGCAGCATGTTGTTGCTGAGCTCCTGATTGACCACATCGTGAACTATTCTCTGGTGTCATTCACCCTCAGGAGTGTCTGTCTGTTTAACACAACACAAAGTATCTTTCATTTTTATAGAGCATGTTCAAGAGCCTGGAAAAAGTGTTGTAACACAGATAGATGATGTTAACACAGACATTTTTGGGGCAATAGTCTTATAGTTCAATTTTTGGTCGGGGACGTGGAATCAAACAGAGACATATTGTCTCTGAAAATAAATGACCAGAAGACCAGTTGTAAGTTCCATTTGAACTTTTGAAGTAATTTGCCATTTGTAATGTTACATTATTAACAATAATGTATTGTTACATTATTAATAACAGGAAAGGTTGTGGGCTCTAACTCCACAAACTGAATGAGGTCAAAGGGAGATAGAGGGTCCCAGGTCACTCATGGCCCAAAATATGACCCAAAATATGCATCAGCCAAATGAATGAATGATGTGAAAGCTCTAATTTAGAAACAACAAATACCCGGACACACACATAGACCTACTGCAGTGTCATGCACGTTGTGATTGATGCGTTACTGTAAATACGGACTTGTGTGGCTTTGCCTTGGAATGTTTGATACTAATTACATAAGCAACTTAGATTTTCTTATTCAGCATGCTGTTGCGTAGGCGTATGTATTTACGTCGCATAAATTGCTTCTCCTTTGTTTTGGTCTACAATTTAGGTCGCATGTTTTTACATGTGTGTGCGTGAATGTCATGGTCTTACGTCAGTAAAGACGGCATGTTTATACTCCTCTCTTCCCCCGTGGTGAATGCTACAGCTTCTGTTCTCCATCTTTCTCCTTCTCTTTCCTTCATCGCCTTTAAAGGTTGTCACTGTTAGATGAGGACAGATCCGTCTCACTTGTCGGGATTTGTTCACTTAGCTGTGACGCTGGAGAAATGCCATTGCCACGTGACCAGGACCACCTCACCTTTTTGTAACGCACTATAAACACTATAAAACGAGTCTTAATACACCTTGGGTGTCTTTGAACGACTAGAAGCAACAATGGCTGCTCTGGGTGGTTTGGATGCATCACTGGTTAAAGGTTTTCTGCTAATGAAGCCATCTCCAGAAGAACTTTATTTCATGGATGACCTGGATTTTATTGTGAGGGACAGAGTTTAGATTTTTGAATGTTTTGTCTTTAAAATGTATCCTTTGCTTATGTTGTTTTGACTTTTTTCCCTTCATCTTTTGTTGTTACAGAATCGAGAGTTGAGACCAGAGGAGATTGATGGTAAGTTAGATGATTCAAATGTGCTTGAAAACTTATTTTAGCTACTTTACCTTCTTCAAACCTGTATAAACTACAACTATAACTGAACATTTTATTGTTTTATTAGACCTCCATGTTTCATTTAGCCTGTGTGTTAACATGCCATTCATGTGTTTGGTATGTCTTGACGAGTAAAGAGTTGCGAGAAGCGTTTAAGGAGTTTGATAAGGATAAAGATGGATTCATCGGCTGCAAAGACCTGGGGAACTGCATGAGAACTATGGGATACATGCCCACAGAGATGGAACTAATAGAACTGAGCCAGCAAATCAACATGAACTGTAAGCTTCTGGTTGCAGACAGCCATAATCCAATTAGCTACGTCTTTTCACTACAAAATATTGACACAAGTCTGTTTTTCTTAGTAGGTGGCCATGTGGATTTCGAGGACTTTGTAGGGTTGATGGGACCTAAACTCCTTGCTGAGACAGCGGACATGATCGGCATAAAAGAGCTCAGAAATGCCTTCAAAGAAGTGAGTGGAGAGTTATATAATATAAATATATTCTGTATAATATTAAGGATATAATATACAAATAAAACATTTAAGAAATATAGAAAAAAATGTTTTATATGCCTTGTTTTCAGTTTGACACTAATGGAGATGGTGAAATAAGCACAGGAGAGCTAAGGGAAGCTATGAGGAAACTGCTGGGACAACAGGTTAGTGCTTTTGGTATAGAGAGAATTGTGAGAATGTGCTTAAAGTGACCAAGAAATTAAATTATAATTTTTTTTTAATACGTGCATATATAGCATATATATATTTTTTTAAATGATGTGCACTCATAATCTTTAATCAAAGTAACTTAGTGTGGCGTGAGGGCGGGACAACCTGTCACTCACATGAGATCACAGCAATAGCAAACCACACCAATCAATTCTCGACTTTTTGTTGTTGTTGTTGTTGTTCGAGAAGCCATTTTATTTGGATGTACATCACAATAGGGAAGAAAAGACTATCGCAACTTCTGTTTCATGCTGACTTTAAAGTGATATGAAATGAAAATTGACCCTTTCTATTTTCTAAATGCATGCTTATTGTGAACAAATAATATGCATATGTTTCGCTTTTTTTTTCTTTTCGTCCTATAATTTAATCAAAATTTCACAACTAAATCTTCTGGTGAAAACAGCTTAAAGCCCGCCCCTTGCTTGCAATCGACTGCTTACATTCAGATCCGCCTCTATCCAAATCCAATCAACAACCGATGGATAGAACCAAGAGCCCAACCTACATTTATTTTTTCAATGTAGGTTGTACGTCACAATACAGAAGAAAAGATCTGTCTCTGTTAAAAGTTCTGCTGTTATCTGATCTGCAGTTAGGTGACTCTCCCTCATGTTCTCTTACGAGAGTATCTCTCGTACTGCGTAATATCTTACGCTATGGGGAAAACCTCTTTTCCACGAGATATTGAAGCCAAAAATTATCCTTAATTTTTAATTATCAGCATGCAGACATAGGCAGGACAGCTCGCGCGCCTATTGGCTGCCCTGCGGCAACAGCAGCAGCCTATTGAGAGAGGCGCTGCGTGACACATATCCAATGGGGGCATTGCGCGCCCATTTCGTCACGTCCCGCCAGAAAGGCCGTGGTCTCGCCCTATAAATATAGCTCGATAAGGCTGGTACACTGATTTTCATCTCTTCAGCGAAGCACACGCATCACTGGATCCGGAGTGAGAAGCCGCGCCGTCGACGCAAGCCTTTCAGCGGGACGAGCTCCTAGAGTCGCTGGCCTCGCCGCCTTCAACTGCCGTACCTGCTGCGCTTTCCGGCGTTCTAAGTATCCTTTTTATCCTTACTCTGTTGAGAGTGTTAGCTCGCTTACGTGACGCGACTTATACCTCTCATCACAAAAGAGCTGCGTTGCCGCGCCCCACTCAGCGACGGGGACCGTCATGTCATCTGGGTGAGGATCACGCGGCTATCGCGCTCGCTGACGGCGGATGCCCTCATTGCGAGCTTCTGCCTATGGTGACTCTGAGGACTCGCCTGGCGTCATTCTCCGAGCCTTCACCACAGCCCGCCGTGACGCCGCACCGCAAGAAGCGCCGCGCCCAGCGCGCTCCCGAGCTCTCTCCAGCCCGCCAAAGCTCGCCGGTTCGCCTGCCAGCTTCGCCGGCTTCGCTCGAGTCGCTCACTGGCGGACAACGGCCGCCGTCTGCCGCCGCATCCGTCCACGAGTTCGACGAACCCACCGAGGCGTGTTCTCTTCTGGCGTCTGATAGCGAGGATTGGGGGAGCTCCGTGGATCCCCCCTCCGCTAGCGTTTCCCGCCAAACCACTGGGAAGAGAGCCGGCATTGAGTCTGAGCTGATGCGTCTGCTCTCTCAAGCCGTGGAAAACATCGGCCTCGACTGGGAGGCGCCCGCGCAACCGCCGCGCAACAGACTGGACGGACGCTTTCTCGGGAAAGACGAAGCCCCGTCAAAGTCAAGGCCCGCGCCCTTCCTCCCTGAGTTACATGAGGAAGTGACTAAGTCGTGGAACGCCCCCTTCTCCGCCAGGCTGCGTACCTCTGCCTCTGCTGCATTCTCAAACCGCGGCTAGCTTTATTTACGTTATAAGAAAGCTACCCCGCCCTCGCCCCCCGTGGGCATGCGTCACCGGCGAAATGAGGACAGAGTGTGTTTTTAGTCCCGCCGAGGCTGGACTAATCTCCATTTCTCAAACATTTCTCAGCTCCTCTTAGTTTGAGCGGCTGAAAATGTCAATATTGCAGGAATGAGCCTGTTGTATAACACGCACGCCTGCAAACAAACGCCAACACACACAAACTGTGATGACGCTCTCTTATTTGCTCGAGCTATTTTAAGCTTTTGTCGTTTCCCCCTGTGGCTCAGTGGCGAAACCCAAAGCCTTCGCACGGGAGACCCGTGTTCGATCCCAGGTCTCGCAGCAGATAAAAATTTAGTCTTGCCGCAGCCAGACTTGCACCGAAACTTTTCGCTCGTTCAGTTCCAAGAAAATGCGACTGTTCCAGTGTATTTTGCAGTAAACAAGCCGGTACCATGGCCCGCTTGCCTGCACAAAAATGCCGTTTCCACGGCGACCCAGAAAAATCATATAAGCAGTGTATTTTCCGGTATTCCGGCCACGGCCGATGGTGTTATGAGTGTTGTAAGAATGCCCACGTCTCAGTGCCCATTCCCACACACAGACACAGCCCGCCACAGTTCAGGGCTAGCACAAATAAAATCGACTCATGGCGATTGTGCAAAAATGTAGTGAATGTGCCCACGACACAGTGCCCACAAACACTACACGATGCATGTCCCTCGTTTTCTGTAAAAACGGAACCGACACACATTCAGTCAGCACAAGCCGATGGTGTTCTCAGTGCAGTGAATGTGCCCGCCGTCCCGCGCCCACATTCTTTCACAGACACGCTCAACCCCACGGGGTTTGTCCCGCTCGCTCTCTCTCCACAACCTGTCATAGAGAATTTGAGCGCGACCAGGCTGCCCGCCGTGATCGGCGCGCCTCCCGCCTCGCACACTATAAACACAGTGTTTATGTCTCAGCACACCGAAGCTCTGCAGCCGCTGCTATCCGCCAGAGCCCGGATTTCATTCTACCCCTAGCTATTCACGCAGATGCGTGGGCAAAGCTTCCCGGCGTATCAGAATGGGTGTTGAACACTATAAAAAGAGGCTATTCGCTACAGTTCGCTCGACGTCCCTGCCGTTACACGGCGCGAGTCGAAACCACGGAAAACAGTGAAGTATCACATCTACTTCGAGCCGAAATAGCGAAACTGCTGAGCAAAGGGGCCACAGAACCTTTATCTCAGGTTCAGATATTTTCTGGTACCGAAAAAAGACAGGGGTCTCAGACCCATTCTAGATCTGCGACAGCTGAACAGAGTGCTTATGAAGCGCCAGTTCAGAATGCTGACAACCAGGAAAATCCTCGCGCAAGTGCGCCAGGGGGATGGTTTATGTCAATAGATCTGAAAGACGCCTATTTCCAAATACAAATAGCGTCACATCACAGGCGATTCTTGAGATTCGCCTTCGGGGGCCAGGCATATCAATACACAGTCCTACCGTTCGGCCTATCCCTAGCACCCCGTACATTTACGAAGTGCATGGACGCGGCCCTCGCACCCCTGAGACTTCAGGGCATGCGAGTTTTGAACTACTTGGACGATTGGTTGATTCTAGCTCAATCACATTCAGAGCTCACAGAACACAGAACCACATTACTCGAGCATCTCGAGAATCTGGGTCTCACAATCAATTGGGCGAAGAGTTCGCTGTTCCCCAGACAGAAAATCTCTTTTCTGGGAACAGTACTGGACTCGCTGTCTCTGACAGCACTTCTGTCGCCAGAGTGAGAACTGGACATTCAGCGCGCCGCGAAATCCTTTCGCCGCGGCTCTATAGTCCCGCTCAAAGATTTCAGAAAATGCTGGGCCTCATGGCCTCGGCATCTTCAGTACTCCAGCTGGGCCTGCTTCGCATACGCCCACTGCAGTTATGGCTGAAAGTGCGAGTTCCACCCCGGGCATGGACCTCTGGTCTGTTTCGCCTCAGGGTCAACATGAAATGCGTTTCGGCTCTGGAACCTTGGAAAATAGCTGACTGGTATCAGTCAGGCGTGGGTCTGGGGACTCCCTCTAGTGTGACGGTGGTGTCCACGGACGCCTCCACCTCGGGATGGGGAGCGCTGCTCGAGGGCAGACCGTTCTTCGGCCAGTGGTCAGAACGGGAAAAGCTCCTACGCAAATGCTGGCAGTCGACAACGCGCTATGGCGTTTTTGTCCCCAGATAAAAGGTCGCCACGTCTTAGTCCGGTCGGACAACATGTCAGTGGTGGCATACATAAATCACCAGGGTGGCGTCAGGTCCCGAAACCTTACAGGCTGACGGAACGCCTCCTGGTCTGGCAGGGCTCTACAGTGCGACCATTTTGCTCGCATATGCCCCTAAAAATCGATATGTGCGAACCGGAACAATGATTTACGAGCACAATGTGCGAGTAACCTACCATAATCGAAAACGAGACGATAACTAAATAAAAACTAGTTTTGAATGACAAAAACTATGACGAAAATCTATTGACATTTTCGTCAACGAATAAAAAATAGACAAAAATCTTAGATACTGACGATTTGGGACGCGATCCAGTCAGAACTGATGTCCTGCGTTTGTAGATGCGCATATTTGTACTGTAACGTGCTGATCTACCCAGCGGCACACGTGTTGACATGCGCTGCATCTCATAAAACGTTCAAAAATGTAAACGTCTGGGAGAATTAGTAGAGCAGACATATAGATCTGAATAAGAGTGCCGATGCAAAAAAGAGCTCTATTCAGTACGGTTTTCTGTGCACACACCCGACCCGAAGCGAAGCGAAGCCTGCATCCATGCACAGACACCTATACAGCGCGCGAGGACTGAATTAAGCTCTCTTTCGTGTCTGAATGGACAAATACACAACATTATGTCGAAATGTCCGTTTTGGAGAGTATTCAGGTAAACTATGTCGGTTATATCTTAAACAGTTGTGAGTGTATCGGGTGTGCATCAGTGCAATTGGATCCACATGTCATTGGACATGATCCGATGTCTTAAAGTGACCGTGGGTAATAAACCTAATGCGGTCTGTGTCATCAAGCAACAAAAGAAAAAGAGAATAGCATTCATTGCTCGTTAATAGCTTTAATAAGGGTTCATTATATTTAATTCATACAAATAAATATGTCTGCTGCTTGAAAGAATAAAGAATGATGTATGCAAGTAGTTATACAGAATGCATATATCATTCATTGAAAAGAAGACTATTGTACTTTAGGAAAAGTGGATTTATTTAATTTTAAGATATTTTTTTAAGTCACAGTAGTTAAATCTGTATCTATATTGCATGTTCAAACTTTAAAATCATTCATATTAACTGGTTAACAGATGTTTTCTCCGGGAGTATATGGGTTTGGAAATTTTAGATAAATTCTAAATTAATGCATTTCAATTTAACTAAATCCATTATATTTTAGTCATCTGAACTGTTTTAGTTTTAGTCAACGAAATACAATAAGATTTTAGTCGACTAAATCTACAGTAGATACTAATACTAGTAAATACTAATAGACTAATTTAAACTAGTTTGTCCTCCATGTTGTGGAAAGATGCAGATGTCCACTGCACAGGTGTGCCAATGTGCTCCTAGCCTCCTCCTGAGAGCAACACGTTCCCCTTGTTCTGTTTTATAAAGTGATTGTAAAGTGTGATTTATACTTCTGCATCAAATCGACGGTTTCAAATTCACACCATAGTTGAACACAAAGGAGCACACACATAGTGTATATGTATAATAAATTGTTTGTTAAACTCTGTTACTTGAACAATTTTCACTGCGCTCCAAAATTTCTGTGTGTGCTCCTACATTTTTTCATTTAGGAGCACATGTGCTCCTTGGGAAAAACCTTAGCGTAGAACCCTGTCTGGGCTCAGCACAACCTGCTTTCACTGAAAGCAGCGCATGTGCCTGGTCGCCTGAATCTGGGACCAGACTGTCTGTCCAGAAACAATGTCCCAGCAGGGGAATGGTCGCTGCACCTGCAGACGATCCAACTGCGGTGGGAGACATTCGGCAGAGCGCAGGTGGACCTGTTCGCGCCCCAAGAAAACGCTCACTGTCCGAACCTTTTTCTCCAAAAGCAGGGATGCGCTGGCCCACGTATGGCCCCGCTGCCCCCTCTATGTTTTTTCCCCCCGTCTCGCTCCAGCCTCAAGTGCTGGAACGAATCAGGGAAAACGGATGCCCAGTGCTACTCGTGGCTCCCCTCTGGACAAACCAGAATTGGTTCCCAGTCCTAATGCGGCGGAGTCTCCTTTTGCCCTGTCAGGGCACTGAGAGCTTATGTGTCCCGCTCGTCTGCCTTCAGACAGACCGAGCAGCTCTTCGTTTTGTTTGGCGGACGATCCAAGGGACTGGCCGCATCAAAACAGAGCCTATCCAGATGGATAGTCGACGCCATAGCACTGGCTTACACTTCTAAGGGCCTGCAGTGTCCTTTGGGTGTCAGAGCACACTCCACGAGAGGCACGGCCTCGTCGTGGGCGTGGTATAGGGGGGTTACCTTGCAAGATATCTGTACGGCTGCGGGCTGGGCCTCGCCGTCTACATTTATAAGGTTTTATAACCTAGAGGTTCCCGCCTTACAAGCCAAGCTTCTGTCGGTATAGAATGCAGTACTATCTGCCCCGCTGTGTCGGCCCAGATGCTGAGTTTTGCTTGTGCATCGCTCACTGGGCGATAACACGGCTCTATGGGTGTTGAATAACCTGTACTATTACCCAGTTCAGGCTGAACACGTTCACCCTGTCTGTGTGAAACACTTAACATAACTAGCTCCTATAGGATGCTATTTCATGGGGAATGATGCTTACAGCCTCTCTTCTCCGACTCTCTGTGAGTCTATGGTGATTATGCACTACATGAGCCCCGGGCTACTGCCCTTGGGACTTTGGTGTCGGATCCCAGTACGCACGGCGTTTTGCATTGTGTTCCCCATAGCGTAAGATATTACGCAGTACGAGAGATACTCTCGTAAGAGAACGTACTCGGTTACTAACGTAACCTCGGTTCTCTCTAGAGAGGGAACGAGTACTACGTATCATACAACAGCGCTGGTTCGCTTCGGGGATGAAATTCAGTGAACCAGCCTTATCGAGCTATATTTATAGGGCGAGACCACGCCCTTTCTGGCGGGACGTGACGAAATGGGCGCGAAATGCCCCCATTGGATATGTGTCACGCAGCGCCTCTCTCTAGGCTGCTGCTGTTGCCGCAGGGCAGCCAATAGGCGCGCGAGCTGTCCTGCCTATGTATGCTGCTGCACAGCGTTTTACATTAATTCAAAATTAAGGATAATTTTTGGCTTCAATATCTCGTGGAAAAGAGGTTTTCCCCATAGCGTAAGACAGGGCCGGCCCGCGGCATAGGCGGAATAGGCAAATGCTAGAGGCGCCACTCATCCATAGGGGCGGCAAAATGAGCGAACGAGTGTTTTTTTTTTTTTTTTAACTAGTAACGTTACTATTTTAAAAACATTAATTCGTAATACTACTCCACAAAATCTTAAAGGTGCTCTAAGCGATGTCACGCGTTTTTTAGGCCAAAACATTTTTTGTCACATACAGCAAATATCTCCTCACTATCCGCTAGCTGCCTGTCCCCTGAACACACTGTAAAAAAATGCGGTCTCTGTAGACAGCCCAGGCTCCACAAACAGCAACAAAAACAAACTGCGGCGACCCGCTCCACAAAACAAAACAGTGTTCCAGTCTGGGGGTGGGGTTAGTGTGCGTACATGGGGGGTGTGGAGGAGAGAAACCTGAAGAGGGAAGTTAGAATTTTAACTCTTCAAGTTTGATATGGCCGACACACGACCAAAGAGACGGCGTTCTGATGAACAGATTGCAAAAATACAAAGAGGGAAAAGGAGAAGGAACGCATGCCCGAATTTACTCTGGAAAAGCCTTTGAAAGGTGGTGAGAACTCCGCCGGCAGAAGGGCTTCCAATCCGACATTCAGGTAACGTTAGCTCTGTTTTTGCTGGACAGGTGGGTAAATCCAGTTTGGTTTTTCTAAATGGACTTTCATGTTCGCCTAACAAACACAAGGATATAATTAGCTAGAACAATGCAGTCAGCGCTAACTTTGGTGAATACAACATATAGGTTACTAGCAGCTAGCTATCGATCTCTATTGTAAATAATCAAGCAAACTCACAGTAGGGCGACAGTTTGTGTGAATGATAGTTTTCACCAACTATTTATTATGAAATTGAATGTTCATTCATAGCCTATTGACAACTTTGACTACATTTGAAGCTAACGTTATCTTGCTATTATTGCGTCCTGGTATGGGAGCTAAAGTTATAACCTCAGGTGGCGAAACGTTTTATCGTGTTTTTCTGGTAATGTTTCTATTTTTTTTTTTTGCATTATATGAAAGCATTTATCTCACTTGGCGACATTACACCTTGAAAGAAGTATCAGTAAAACTACAGGGGGAGGGGACGGGATGAGGAGGAGGGAAGGTTTAGCTAGCCTCCGTTTTGTTTGACAATACTTTGAATGTCAACAAGAAATGACGTCACCCAGCATCGCTTAGAGCACCTTTAACTAAGTCCACCGACTCCGGTTCGGCGCCTCAATCTCCCCCGCCCAGCGAGTGAAGTGCGTCAGAAACAGAGCGCGCGCGCGATCAGTTTACTGTTGGTAATGTGTTGTGTAGCGTCGCCCCGCGCCGCATCCAGTGTAGACTGCATTGCTTTTGTTTGTGGGCGCTTAACACACTCCAGCACCCCCGTAGAGCCGGGCCGGGCAGCTCGCGCCAGCTCGAGACACGTGAAAGTTTCCTGATTGTGACGGATGGCCGAATTTACATGACACGTTATAAAATAGCATTATAGTCTGCGATAGATACAGTGACGAAAAGAAGAGAAGAGGATAAAGACAGAGGTAAAGTGATGTAGGCCTAATGAATTAACAGTTTCTCTAATTGCATAGTTGTAAGATGCTATTTAATCGCAGTTATTTTTACTTTAAACTTTATGCTAACAGTTGTTCTGAGTTCTCCAGATGCCCCCGACAGTGTGATTTTGTAACAATTATGTCAGTTTTTTAGACGCATTTACTATCACTTTTTTTTAAATGAATGTTTTACTCTACAGTTGTGCAGTTTTGGGGGGGATATATGACATTTTTAAAATGTATTTTCCAAAATTAGTAATGATATTTTTTTGTATAATGGTTTATTAAAAATAGCAACGTTTATGTAAAACCAGGTTAACCAGGGGCACCAGTTAAAATCTCGCCTAGGGCAGCAAATTGGTCAGGGCCGGCCCTGGCGTAAGATATTACGCAGTACTCGTTCCCTCTCTAGAGAGAACCGAGGTTACGTTAGTAACCGAGTACGTTTTCTTGGTTGCACTTTATTTTACAGTACTGCCCTTTCAATGTACTTAAAGTGTATTTACAAAGAAAGTACTGAGTAATATAAGGTAACTACATGGGTTAAGATTAGGTTTATGGGGTAGAAGACTCAGGGTTAGACCCAGTTATTATAATTATTACAATATAGTATGTAGGGGAACAGGACTGTAAAATAAAGTGCTACCTTTTCTCAAACCTGAATGCTGTTTACTAAGGATTTACCAATTTTGAAAATTCTGCACACAGTTTAATTTCCATACAATGACACTCCATTATGACCACATTTTGATTAGATTTGTGTGAGGGAAAAGACCAGAATCGTTCTGTCAAATTTCTGAACGGTTCCTGTCACCTGATTTTTAACAATCTATTCTTGTTTTTGTTAGGTTGGCCATCGAGACCTAGAGGACATACTGAGAGACATTGACTTGAATGGAGACGGCCGAGTAGACTTTGAAGGTAAGAATCTCAGTAGCACTAAGTAACAGGGCCGTAACCACCAGACATTGAGAGGAACAAGTGCCCCCAATAATTAGAAACGGTCAAATTGTCTCCCCCAATATTTGCTATTCTTGATTATGCTCCGCTCTGTTTGTTGTTCGGATGACAAAAAGTTTTAAAAGTAAAAATTTTAGGCTGGTCTGCCTCAGCGGTCTAAGGTACCGTTCACACAGAACGCGTTTTTCTATTCCAACGGGAGGTAGGATGTAAATGTAAACACGCTAGACGGACGTGTATAACCGTTGCACTCGCGTCTGGCATGTTTTGAAGCGCCTCGCCCACGTTCTGTGTGAACAAGCCCTAAAAGTGCTCAATGTCTAAAATGACTAAGATGGCCAATCAAAGCAAAGAAGGCTGGCCTTACTGCTCACACACAGTAGACAAGTGCGAATTCCAACGTGACGCTTTAGATTTAACAGTGAAAATGTGTGTGGAAAGATGAAAGTAGCTAAACAGTAAACAGTAAAATCCAGTATTGCAAGCTTCTTTAAAAAAAATGTAATTCTCAGTTTTTAATTAAAAATATGCTATAATTTAGATGATTCATGTCATCCATAAATGTAACGAGAAAAGAAACATTTTGCGTTTTCAACATGTTAGACATGAATAAGAGTCAATGTGTGCATATTTAAAAAAAATATATATATATTTGCAAATAGTTTAAACGTATTACTTCACAACTACTATTAGACCGTGAGCTTCTTTTACTGTTCTTGTTTCTTTGTCTTTATTCCCTTAAATTCCTTTTAATCCTTTAATTATTTAATTCCTTTATAAGTCCCCCTGTAGTCAATCATTTTATCCCTTAAAACTCATCTTTGATCTAAAAAATTTTAGTTAAAAGTTTTTTTCCTGTGAAAAAAATGATTCAGCCTAACATGAAACATGAATATGCTAATTAGTCCCGCCTCCACTCATTCATGCCAGCTCACAGATTCACTCGACCAACTTACTGAGGTAAACGCTGCACAACGGTATCGCTCTTTACAACGTCGGACACATAACGGTAATTAATATGATTAGCCTTTTGCTTGACTATGTTATCAAACAGCTAATAATGTGTTGGTAATGTTACACAAGCTATGTTTCCGTTCGCCATCTCAGCCTGCCTTCTAACAATCATCAGAAACGCTTTGAACTAGTGATGTGTCGTTCATGAACGATTCGTTCATTTTGAACGAATCTTTAATATGACTCGGGACTACCGAGTAGTCTCAGAGAGTGATTCGTTCATTTTGTGTTGACCACGCATGCGCATTGCGCAACATATGGTTTCTGAATCTGAATCTGTACTGGAAATGATTAGTTCATCTCTCTCGAGTCTTCGGGTTCGGGACGGGTCCGAGTCTTTCGTTTTTCCTGTCAGTCCCATAGAGGCTATGCTCTCAGTACCAGAAAGAGAAATGATTAGTTCATATTTCGAGTCTCGAGTTCGGCCGGGTCCGAGTCTTTCGTTCTTCCTGTCAGTCCCATAGAGGCTATGCTGTCAGTACCGGAAAGAGAAATGATTAGTTCATATTTCGAGTCTAGAGTTCGGGTTCGGCCGGGTCCGAGTCTTTCGTTTTTCCTGTCAGTCCCATAGAGACTATGCTGTCTTTACCGGAAAGAGTAATGATTAGTTCATTTTCTGAGTCTTCGGGTTTGAGCGAGTCCTTCGTTCTTTTGTCACGTGACTTGTCACGGTATTGAATAGCCTACTAATTCACAACCTTTTTACAAACAAGCACATAGTTGATGTATAATATAATAGTAGTTAATTAATGTATAATATATAATAAAACACACCACAGATGCACAAGAAACATTTAGAAAAGAGACGAACTGGGACAATAATAAGATGGAACTTTTATTTTTCAGATAATGTTTATTTCACATATTTTGTATTTTAATTCCTAAATATAAAACAATATACAATTCAGACGCAGTCAATAATACGAATCTAATGTTGTATTTGATGCGAAATACCAGCCGTCACGTGACAAAAGAACGAAAGACTCAAACCCGAAGACTCGAAGAAAATGAACTAATCATTTATCTTTCCGGTACTGACAGCACAGTCTCTATGGGACTGACAGGAAGAACGAAAGACTCGGACCCGGCCGAACCCGAACTCGAAAGATGAACTAATCATTTATCTTTCCGGCCCTGCTGTATCACACACGGCACGGCCCAGCAGACAGCACAGATCAGAGTCAGACACTGAGTCGACAACGTCTCGAGACACGAAAGGAGGAGAACAAACCTGATAAATATAAAGTTGCAAAGGAAAGAACGTCTCGGATCAGGAGGTGAGGTGAACTAACAAGAGTCAGACTGCAATAGCCTGAACTTAAGACCCAACAACTAATCAATTAATACAAATTTCCGTTTCTTATAATTTGGCTTTGGCTGCATTACCCTAGTTTATTTTTATTATTTTTTACAAATGTAATCAACATTTTCACAAGTACTAGATGTGTTGGGATATTTAACATGCCATTTTAATTATATTATGCTGAAATGAACGAAATGACTCGAAAAAAGATTCGTTCATTTTGCTGAACGAGACTTAAAGATCCGAGTCAGTAAAATGATCCGAACTTCCCACTACTACTTTGAACAACTCAGAACGCCAGTGGAGAAAGGCATATAGTTTATCAAAACATCGTAAAATATACATCATACACCCACTATATTGCTAAATCTACCCGATTTTTCTTATCAACAAAAAAAATATACCGGGATCACCTGGCATCTCTCGAGACTCCCCTAGTTCGCTGTTAATTATATGCTAAAGCCCGCCAGTACGTTGACGTGATTGGCTACAAGGTAGTTTGTGACGTCAGAAACACCAGTGATTTCAAACTGCGTTTTTGAGACTGTCTTTCTTTCACTGCAGTTAAGGAGAAAATACTCAGCAATGGTGTTGACATGAATTTGCACATGGTTTGTCTTAAAGCACATCAAAAACACCATGCACATAGACATATAAATAACATTAAAAACTTGATTTCCACCACATGGGGATTTTAAATAAAAAGACCAATTACACCCCCCTCAACCACGTTGGTCCCCCCAATGTTCAAGACGGAGTTACGGCCTTGCTAATAAAAAGTAAAAGCAGACAATAGATGCACAGTGTTTTTAAGTTAAAGTCTCTGTATTTATTTTCTCTCTGTCTCTTTTAGAGTTTGTGCGAATGGTGTCCCGCTGAAAGGGCAGCGTTCATGTAGTGTCTCCAACAGAAGAAAGTGAGATGCTGTACTGCTTCCTGCTGGTCAAACCAGACAGAGTATTAGACTACTGCAAGAAAGGCCCTGCTGAGCCGGCAGTGGTGTGTGGTATTAAAAAATGAAAACTGGAGTTTTTGGAGAGAGAAAAAAATTAATACGCACACACACACACACACACACACACACACAAAAAAAAAAGTATACAAGTATACTGTAGCCAAGTGTCTGCACTTTCAACAATGCAAGACCAAACAAAGTTTTTTACACGCACATTAGAGTACAATGCTTGATTATGGCAATATTACATTAAGTGTTGTCCCTGTTGTCCCATATATGTGTCTCCTTATGATAAGCTAGGTGAAGAAAATTATGTCAGAAAGTTTTCAGTCACACTCTGTGATGTCTATTTTGTTAGTAACGTAATGGCGTAAATGCATTGACTTCCTGATAATATGTTATATGAGTCAAGCTCATAACTCCAGTTTTGAGGCTATTATTATTTGTCCTTGTCAAACTATTTGCCTGTTTCTGTTCTAAAATCACAGTGCATGACTTTAAAACAAATATATTCCACTGTGCAAGATGGAACCAGATTTTGTTGCTGGCCTCTATAGTTTTAAAGATTTCATTTTAACACAGAACTGAGTGATTTCTAAGTTTAGAAATGTTTGATTCACTATTTTAGTTATCATGACATACTTGTCAGGCAACTGATTTCAAGAGCACAGTTTCACTCTACAGAGGCCTATTTGAATCAATGCAAACGTTCAATGCCCGATCATATGCTTAAGAAACAGACAGTGACGATTTATTTATTTGACTTGAGCCTCTTTATGTCTGTTTGCGTGACCAGTGTCGGAGGCATTTGTAGTCTTAACTGTTATCTGATCTGATTATTGCATGCCAAAAAGACCTTCATTATGTAATATAGTGGTTTTAATACCTTGTAACAAAATGAGCAAATAAAACTGTCTATTAATAGTGTATATTTTTCATCACCACATTTGTGTATAAGCTTCATTACTCTATTAGTTTTTACTCAACTAAAGGTTTGCCTTACCTGCTCTAAAGAAATGCTATACTTATATACACAAGGAGCAACAATTTGGCTGCTGCCTGCTCAGCTGTTCTCCAAATCATTCAGCAACGAGCATCACTTTCCCAGCGGCTGGAACAGACTGTACGTGTTGTTATGGCAACGGGACTTTTTCCTCCGGACCAAAACGGGACAGAATTTATTTTTTCCTGCTTTTTCATTGTGAATGCAGCAGCTAGCGAGACGAGAGCTAAAAATAATGCCAAATGCCACCGTGTGGTAAAAGACACTCAACTGTCATCATGATGGTTTTACCATGCATGCGTCTAAATTTAAAAAAGAAGCCTATTTTTGCGTTTTAAATTAATGTAATTTATAAAGAAATATATTATTGTGTTAATTCAATTAATGAATCAAACATTCTGCAAGGCAAATGTGAAACTTCCTTCATAGTAATGTGTTTTTAATAAATATATCGTTTCACAAACCAACAGTAATTATAATATTTTTGAACATTGTTTTACATATGAACATAATTGCTGTTTTATGATTTTATTATACAATTAATTAAACTATAACATAAAAATAATTATAAGTAATAAACGATTAATAAGGAAGCAAGGTAAGGTAGCTTATATATTATAATAAGGTAGCTTTTCTGTTTCTTTACGTTGGTCATTAAAATAAAACTTAATTCGTTCTCCAGTTCTGTTCTCTATCTGCCTAATCCCGCCCACCTTTCGCTGCGTAGGTACAATGTTACCAATGAACTTAAGCCAGCTAATTTATGCGAGGAAGTGTGTGAAAGTTGATACACTTGATTCGCTGGTTCCAGACACTTCCATCGATCGTGATTGGTCAGAATCTGCCGTAGTTTACGAGTCTATTCCTATCACAAGCAAATCAAGTCGGAGAACCTGTTACTCGGCTTTCTGTGATTGGCTGATCTCCGCAAAAATCCCGCCCCCTCCGGAAACTGACTATCACGTTAGTCTGCCTCTCCTTACTGTTCCATCCCTTCAACCTGCGCTGCTGACTGCACACATACCCACAGTACTGACGCGGCCCTCCCGGTCAGAAATTGCAGTGATTTCAGGCGCAAAAAGCTCAAAAATAACTGTGTTGAGCAGCATATAAGCGTTGAATAACCACGGTGTGATCATCTATTAAACGAGAGAGAGAGCACACAGGGGTGCAGATGTGAGGGAATATACCTGCAGACTACAGCTGCCACACTGATGACAGAGCAAGAGGGAAGTCAGTTAGCCAGCTAACCACCCAGAGCTAAACTCGACTATCAGGCAGGTAATGAACGGCGATCTGGACGGCTCAACGACAGCGAGCAACCCAAGCATCTGAACGGAGCCGGCCGTCCACTACAAGAGAGTATTTCGCAGACTGCACAGTAAGAGTGACATAAATATTGGCTTATATTGCTTTGGGCTTTTTACACATTCAATTGTTAACCATTCTGGACCGTAGGTTATCACTTTCAAATGGTCACACTGTTCATTGTTCTTCGCCCTGCTAGGTTTTGGTATTAATCCTAGATATTCATATTTCTCACTGCACAGTTGTATAGCCTGGGTTAACCTTCTCACTTGCATATGCATGATGTCAGTAAAGCCGATTGGACGCATACAGCTCGAGACGTGCACGAGCTAACTGCCCGTTTATATGTGTAAATGTCGCCACGTTAAAAAAGCTACATATTGTAAACAAAAAATAGAATAATTTTCGTCACTATTTCACATTTTTTTCTCGGACAATGAAACTAAACAGTGCGTGAAAGTTTCTTCAACCGAACGAGGCGTCTGAATATTTATTGAGTTGAGCTGCGAGGCAGTTTATGATTGGTTGTTTGTTGCTAAACAACGGCCTGTCACATTTTAGCACACAATCGTTTTACTCAGTGCACCATTGTTAATATAATTAGATGTTAACCTGGCTAGTCCAGGGTTAAATGTGATGTTGACTCCATTTAAAATTAACCCAGGATTAAGAATGGCCAATCACCCTGCGTTTAAACCGCGTTATTGTCGTTTTAAACCCCAGGTCAAGCGCAGGGTGTAAAGCGCACGCGAGTGCCAGTTCTAGTTCACCGGCTTCCTTACATACCGTTTTCCCCCGCTTCTGCTTTTCTTCATTCTTTCACTTTTTCTCTCGTACTTTGCAGGCTATGAGGAGGGTTACATTGCGCTGTGCTGCCCGGCTCGTATTTGCAGCTTTGTGGCTGTTGGTGGAAGTGTGTCAGGCCGAGAGCGGGGCCCCGAGTCTGGCCGAGAGAGTCATCTGGGCTGTAAACTCCGGCGGGGACGCGCACACTGACGTGCACGGCATTAATTTCAAAAAAGATCCACTGGAAGGAAAATTGGGGAAAGGTGAGTACTTGAGTACGTGACGGATTGCAGAGGACTGTTGTATTTTTGCTCCATATTTGACTGCAAAGAAGGGGTGGCTTTTGTATGAAGGTAAAAAAACAGCAAAACTGGAGAGCATGTACAGTGAATTTGAGAACTTTTACAATACATATGTGTACTTTTGTGTAAAAATTTTTTTGGTATTTATATTGATAAAATGTACACTCATGGGCTCTGGTGTGAAAACCTGTGAAATAAAAACATATCTATATAATGTATTCCTAATTTGAAGCTGCAGAGATGTAGTCACAAATGTGTAAAATGTCATTCACAGAAATACAATGACATACACAAACTTGTGGTACATAGTTGCACTTATTCTTACATTTTACACATTTGTGACTACTTGCCTGCAGCTTCAAATTTAGAATGCAGGTTTGCGACTATTGTCTGCGAGTGGAAATCTGAAGATTCAATTTCAGATTTTTATTTTACAGGTTTTCACATCGGAGCTGTGAGTGTAAATTTTAGCGTACAAGTACAAATGTTTATTGTACAAGTTCTCAAATTCACATCTACATGCTCTCGAGTTTTTATTTTATTTTACATACTGTTAGTGGTGGTCTTGAATGAATGAATGAATGAATGTCCATGTCATTCCAAACCCATATGGCTTTCTTTCTTCCATGGAGCACAAAAGGAGTTATTAACCAATGATTTTTGTCTCAGTCCACATTCACTTTCATTAGAAGAAAAAGATAAAAGTAAATGGTGACTGAGGTATCTTTTGTGTTCCTCTGATAAAAAGAAAATCACGTGGATTCGTGTACTTGAGGGTGAGTAAAAGATGACAGAATTGTCATTTTGAGTGTACTATCCCTTTAAGAATTACAAAATATGAAAGGTACTCCGCTTGCACTGTGTTTTGTTTTATTACAGTATGGTTTTAAATTGTAATAATAATGTCAATCATACTATATTATGAAGAGAATAACTGGTTGTCTGGTTGGCTCATAGTAGTCTGTTATTAGAGCTGTTGTTAATTATATCAGGAAGTTCGTGTCACTTGAAATTTGATGACTGTCACTTCCTGAGTCTGATGAGAAATGCAGTGCACACGTCAGGGCTTGTATAGTGCATTTTAAAGCTCTGTAAAGACATGTTTATTTGTCCTATTTCACATTATTGCATCATTGTCACCAGATAATGACCAGTATTATAAACGTGGTACTTAATTTTCCACTCGGCTCTTCGTTGTCTATAAATATATTGGAACAAAATGAGGCGTCTGTGAAATCCTTAATCTGGTTTGGCATTTGCTCAGCATGTTATAAAATAATAAATGGGACAACACTTGCGCACAAACTCACCATTTGGCTCTGTTGGTGTGTTTTTTTCCCCCACCTTGCTCCAGCATCAGACTATGGTGTCCGTCTGCCAATCCTGCGCTCCAGCCCGGAGGATCAGATTCTCTACCAGACGGAGCGATACAACGAGGATACATTCGGTTATGAAGTACCCATCAGAGAAGAAGGAGACTACATACTGGTCATGAAATATGCTGAAGTTTACTTTGCTCAGTCTCAACAAAAGGTGTGCATTTTGCTCACATCCATGGTGCACACAATCACTCTTGGTAGTCGATATTTGAACATGGTTATGATTAATAATTCATGATATTCCAAGGTATCCATTTCATAGTTTTCCCTCATCTCTTTCTCTCTTATCTTTTCTTTTATTGTCTTTTGAAACCCCTTTGTTTGCTTTTCTCAGGTTTTTGATGTGCGTTTAAATGGCCATGTTGTGGTTAAGGATCTGGATATCTTTGACCGTGTGGGTCACAGCACGGCTCATGATGAAATAGTGCCATTCTCGATAAAAAGAGGAAAACTGAGTGTGCACGGTGAAGTTTCCACTTTTAATGGAAAACTCACGGTAGAGTTTGTTAAGGTAAGAGTCTACCCTATATTTTCCTATTACCTATATGGATCTGCTGGTCAGTGTGAGAAGTTTTGAGCCAGTTGACCGATACTTTCACTTGCCCTTTCGAGCCAGTGCTTCTGTGTCATTAGATATGTTTCCATCCAGTGTTTTTTTTTTTTATGTGCATTTTGGAATATTGCATTGGATATGCCCAAGATGCGCATACATTCTAAAGATATGCAAAAAAAACGTATGCGCTCAATTGATTACTTTTTTAATCCGATAAGAAGACATGCGCATTAACTATCGTGGAAACACATTTACCGAATAAATCCCTCGATGCACAACCAAAAACTCATGTGGCTTTACCCCAAAAGTGGATGTGATTGGATGACTGGACTAACCAGTGGCCAATTTCATCGCACATCATCTCCAATTTTGGTTTGATCACAGCCTGTCTTCAGAATGATGTGGTATAATGACCTCCCAGAAGTGTCTCACATGATTGCATTTCCAAACACAAGATAACATGACAGCTCTGAGCAATTTCTCAGGAAGTGATGATTTTTTTCTCTTGAACACATTGGATGGAAATGCTGCTTTATTCGCAGATGTTTTATGCAATATAACATTTTTGTGAATAAGTTAAATTCGCAACTTTGAATGAAAACCGATATTGAAAATTTCGCATTAATTGATTTTGAATTGTCATGGTCTTGGTTTTCACTTTAACTACATTGTTGTTCCAAGATCTGCTACTCTAAACTTAGGTTTTGTTGAATTTTATTTCTGATAGTCTTGGAAGTATCAGTAAGAATGTATTGTAAACTACAAACCAATAGTAATTTTTTGCATAAACTGTTGTTTTCCAGCAAAAAAGTATGATTGTGAATTTATAGAGTTGCATTATAGCTGTAATATTCAGCATGTTGCACATTTTCATGTAATAAAGTGAAGAACTTTTTATATAATTTATTATTATTCTAAAAGGTTGTTGTGCCTGCATGAAAACAATGCATGTCAGTGATTAGGACATGCATTTTCTAGTGCCCATTTTTCAACATATTATATACACTACTGTTCAAAATTGGGGTCTGTAAGGTGTGTGTGTGTGTGTGTGTATATATATATATATATATATATATATATATATATATATATATATATATATATATATGTGTGTATATATATATATTACACCTTTTTTTGTATTTTTGAAAAGTCTCTTATGCTCACCAAGGCTGCATTTATTTGATTAAAAAAAATACAGTAAAACAGTAATATTGTGAAATATTATTACAATTTAAAATTGTTTTTAACACTTTTCTGTTTTAATATATTTTAAAACATAATTTATTCCTGTGATGCAAAGCTGGATTTTCAGTATCATTTCAGTGTCACATGAATCATGATCCTTCAGAAATCATTAGAATATGCTGATTTGATGATCAAAAAACTTTTATCAAGCTTGAAAACAATTGTGCTACTTAATATTTTTGTGTAAAAATAACCCCATTTATTATACATTTTGTTCAGGATACTTTGATGAATTGAAAGTTCAAAAGAACAGCATTTAAAAAAAATAGACATCATTCATACGAAATTCTTGCCTGTCACATCAGTTTAATGCATCCTTGCTATATAAAAGTATTTTGTTTAATGACTGACCCCAAACCTTTGAATATAGTGTAGATTTGCCAATAACAAGATATTTTTCACATGAACAGAATGCAAGTTACTCAACGGTTTCCGCTTCAGCGTGGTAAAATCCCTAAAAGCAAACAACTCTTTCAGTGAGTTATGCAGCCATCTTTTATTGAATAAACAAGACATTGGTCAATTAAATAAGCCTTGTTATTCATTTTATTTTTCACTAAAGGAATATTGATCGATTATTGTGAGGAAGTTATCCAGTCACACACACTGAAGCTTAGAATTTCCAAGAAGACGAATTCTGTCAAAACTAATTGTTTCTTGGAGCGTTTTTTTGTTCCAGTAGTGTCATTTAATTGATCATTTCAAAGCGGCTCCCTTTTTCTTATGTAAACAACAAAGGGTTTTGGCTTGTGGGGTTTCTGTCAGCGATTAGTCTCCACGGAACCGTGCACATTGAGCATGATGACGGAAATCCAGAGGGAAGGTGACATTAATGGATATGAGGATGCGACACACATTAGCGTATCTGTCTTATGTATTATGCTTTTGCACCTGCCGATATGCAGTGCTTTGACAAATTGTGTCCGAACTGTTCAGTGAATTCTACTTTGATCCGGTTGCATAGTTTTTGTATCCGTTTTTGAGGTTAGAAACTGATGGCGCAGAGAGCCGCATAACTGACCTTTTGCACACCTCAGGCTTTTATTCACCGTTAGAAACTCTGCAGGCCAACCGCCACACAGAATATGCTAGAATTGATTTGCATGTTTTATCCATGTGTTTGCATGCATTCATCCACTGTAAGCACTGTGAACCCTAATCTATCTATCTCTTGTGTCCACAGGGTTACTATGACAACCCAAAAATATGTGCACTATATGTGATGAAGGGCAAGCTAGAGGGTAAGAGGAACCCCTGGGATTGGTTGGGTTGCAAGTTGTCCATCTCATAGAGCTCTTGGATTCGTAATGTGGAAAGCACGGATAGAATCGCACAGTTTAGTCATAAAACTGGAATTTGCTGTATAATGTGTAATGTCAAGGAATTTGGCTAATTTTGGATTAATAAATCAAAAGAAGGGCTGCACAGTTAAATGATATATAGGACTAGTGTCTGTTAATATTAAAGAGCAAAGGCTGCTAAATAATTATTAGTCAACATGTTCTGCATGTCTCTGTATGAATGAGTACCCCGTTTTGTATACTACACATAGTTATTTTATTTACTTATTATCAAGGATTTTCATAATTTTTCTTCCATGTTTAATCAAACCATTAAAAAGAATTCAGAAAATAACAGGGAATTTGGAAAAAGTAGAGTTTGGGGGAAAATAAAACATTCTCTCTCTTCATTCTCTTCCTTTAAAATATTTTTTTATTATAAGTTTCATTATTTTAATTAGACGTTTAACATTTAGATTTTTACATGTCTAACACACACGTAAAAAAATTAGTTTAACCATTAATCGAATCCATAAAAATGGAAAGCGGAAAAATGGAATCCATAAAATTAAAATGGAATAAAACAGAATTTGGGGAGGGGGGAAATGAAATTTGGGGGGAAAAAACATTTCAGAGTGCCCTACTCTTTGTCTTTCCTCTGTTGTATCCATTCAGCTGTTTTTTTGTATCTTTTTTTTTTTTCCTCTTTTTTTTTTTTTTTTTTTTTTTTTTGCACTTTCTCATAACAACTTCTGGTTTATTTCTAAGATGTGCCAAAACTACAGCCACATCCTGGACTAGAAAAGAGAGAGGAAGAGGAGGAGGAAGAGGAGGAGGGGGAGGGTGTAGAAGGCGAAAAGAAGAGCGCCTCCACCGCTCCAAAGAATCCGGTTCGGTCCGGGCCGCGCACCCCCAACCCGTACGCCGCTGACAACAGCAGCCTGATGTTCCCTATACTCGTGGCGTTCGGAGTCTTCATCCCAACCCTCTTCTGCCTCTGCCGCCTTTGAGGGTAACAAGTGAACAAGAGGGAGAGAGAGGAGAAAGGACGGACATCAGGCTGTGGAGGGGTGGGGGGAGGGGCGCACAGCCGTGGGGACAGGCAGAAATATAGACTGACATCACAACAGACAGAGAGAGAGAGAGAGAGAGCAAATAACGGGCGAGGGACATGAAGAAACGAGGAGGTTTCAGATATTGCTGTTTTTTTAAACAGAGGTGACCCTGAAAATACATGGATTTCGAATGCGAGTTCATTTTGTGCGTGTGTTTGTGCTTGTGTTTGTACACATTTAAAACCAATTTTAGTTGGAGGAGATCCAAGATGTACCGATTAAATGCACATACAAGCACAGGACTAACTACTTTACAAACCTGGTTTGTCTGGTCTAGCAGGAGATACTGAGGAAAAGTTGAGGACACTCCTAGATCACGTGTCCCAACTCATGGAAAGTTATTGGCTAGGAGCTTTTTTCTGATCATCTGTGGTGTTGATCTGCTGGGGTTTTTTTTGTTTTGTTTAGTTTTTTCCTGTTGCTCTGTTGGGAGGCAGAAATGGTACAAGAATTTTCAGAACCCTTTTTGACACTTTGTCAATCATTTGGTTAATGCATCTAAACCGAATCATAAAGCGTTTTTGTGTTATTAAATGATTTGAGACCATGGTTTCTATTTCCCTCACACTCGTACAAGCTTCTCTCATTCATTTCCTGCAGCTTCTTTCATTGTTTGTAAGATTTGAAAAAGCATATCACACATTTTCAGACCACAGCAAAACGTATTGGATCTCCAGCTGCACAAAGGAGATATAAATGATTCGTTTTCCCATTTACAGAGGCATTTTGGTCTCTGAATAACTGCATGCGTTCGTTATTAAAAGAGCATAATTGTTTCCCTTTCTAGGTGGAAACATTAGTTCGTAACAGAGGGTCTTTAATACACTGGCCTTTGGGTCCCAGAAACTATAGGATTGTATTATTGGACTAATGTGCATTTTAAAGTGTCAAATTCCTTAAATTTCTCATCTCTCATTGGTACATGATGTGTGTGGGATAGCATCTTAGTATTGGCATCTTAATTGACATTTCAAGGGCTCGGTCACCTATTACACGGTGAAACGAACGATAGATGCTTTAGTCAGGATGTTCTTTGTCATCCATGTTTGCTTTTGCTACTGTTAGTTTCCTCTTGGACCAACCAGATAGGCCGTTTTCAACAACACGGATTAGCGGTTCACAGAAAACCACCAGAATGCTTGTGGCGGAAGAATTCAACAGATACATGCCTGCCACACACTGAAAGGGTCCTCAAGATGGCAAAGTTCAGCGCTGTCATTTAGCTACTTATTTGCATATGTTGAGTGAACTTTTGCATTCCAACTCATCCATCGCTCTTTCTCTCAGCATATTCTGTAACTGGTATAGTTTTATCACGTCTTGCTTTTTTAGATTGTTTGCATCCCTCGCTGCTTGTTCCCCCCCTTTATTTGTTTCAAGCAAGCCTGCCTTAAAATGTGATTTAGTGTGCTGGCAAGAGACCAACTCTCACACTGCTGAAACATCAGACCACAATCGAGTGCTCATGCCACTGTGCTGTCTGACGTGCGAGCGCCTGTCCGTCCTCTTGTGTGAACTTATGACTTTTCTTGGCCTTCACCTTCTCAAGAGGAGTTGGATGAGAGGGCAGGTTTTGCCTTGGTTTAATTGGAAACAATCATAAAAAACAGAGGCAACTTTTCTTCATTTATCGGAGTTGCAGAACGTTGATTGCTTATCGTCGCCAAAGTCATTTTCTTTTCTTAACTTTTACACGGTGCATGTGTATATAAGGTACTTGGTTTATGTGCCATACGGTTATTTTTTCTCTTCAAAATATTGTTCTTTTTTTTTTTCTCGTTCATATAATTACTATTGGGGTTTCTGGGTTCTTAAATATCTGGCCGAGTGGAAGACTGGCCTTGAAAAATAGTTTGGTTGTAAATCATGATAATGGTTTAATTTGTTATCCATCCACATAGACATGCTGACCGATCGTCAGAAAGAGCTTGGATTGTATTGAGGTTTGTTAATTTACAGTTGTTTTTTTTTGTTGTTGTATAATTTAAGCAAAAGGGGTTGAATATAAAAAATATTGAAAGACTTTATTTTCCAGGAAGTAAGTAGTTGATTTTCTTTTATTTCCTCAGGATCTTTTGAATTGATTTGTATTTTTTATGATGAGTTTTTACTAGTGTGAATTATTGCACTGCCTGGTGTTGTTTTAAAAGCATTTTTTTGTGTGATTGTTTATTTTTATTTTTGTCATGCATTGTGTACTTTTGATTCCTTGTTGCCTTAAATTTGAATACATCCTTGTGTGCTTTACCATTTTTGTGCTCTGATCTTTATTTCTGTAGGTTGAGTTATTGCATGGTTGTTGAGTTTTTCATCGTTTTGTCATCTGAAAAACAGGTTGTTCAGTTTTTCCCTGCACAGATGCACAACTTCCTGGACAATAGCCAAAGACTACATGGAGGCCTTTCATTGTGTCCTCCTTCATGAAGAGCTCATGTGTATTACTCCATCCACACCACACCAACTGCTGCGTTTATGAGGGATGTAGTTTCTGTGTTTTATAATGTTAGTCATGTTAAATTACCTGTCCCCTCTTTAGCCTC
This sequence comes from Tiaroga cobitis, assembly GCA_030578255.1. Taxonomy (NCBI): domain Eukaryota; kingdom Metazoa; phylum Chordata; class Actinopteri; order Cypriniformes; family Leuciscidae; genus Tiaroga; species Tiaroga cobitis. The sequence goes on from CM060598.1 coordinate 20,282,694, forward strand.
CTCCCTCAGAACTGAAGAGAACATGAACTGGTGAAATAGTATTGGAAAAGTTACCCGCCCACACTGTCTTTAGAGAAGGTTTCTGAAGTGGGAACTGCAAATTATTGCTGTTTCTTTTTAATAAATGTGCTATTTTATCTATCTGGCCTTGAAGGTATCTTTAATGAGGTCAATTTCATTGTTTCAGTCATTCATAATTAAGTCGGTTAACAATTATAGTTCAACTTGAGATTATAAATCAATTCTATAATTATTGAAATTGTAATGTATTTTTACTAATATTGTGCCTTACCAAAAGCTGAAGTTTGCTTAATGAACAATTAATTTATAATAATGAACAAAATTTATCAAAAATAGTAAACAATATATTTATTTAACCGGAAAAGCTCTCTGAGATTAAAAATCTCTTTCACAGGAGTGTCCTGTGAAAGAAACCATATAAAGATATATAAAATAAACCATATTTTTTACTAACATAGTGCCTTTACCAAAAGTTCCAATGAGTTAAAAAATATAAACCAACAATTACTTTTTTGTTTTTACCAATAAAGAGCCTTACGAAAAGTTAAAGGCCGCTTAATAAATGAACAATAAATTTAAACTGTAAAAAAGTTCCAATGAGTTAAAAAATATAAACCAACAATTACTTTTTTGTTTTTACCAATAAAGAGCCTTACGAAAAGCTAAAGGCTGCTTAATCAATGAACAATTAATTTACAAAAAAAAAAGTTACAATTAGTAAAAAGTAGATATAAAGGATATATCTATTAAAACAAATAATGAATAAAAAATTTAGAAAAATAAAATGAATGAAAAAAATTTGGGTTTTTTTTATTTATAAGAAAAACTAAAAATATTAAAACAAGATGTACAAGACTTAATAACGGACTTAGAGAAAATTAGATGAAATGGATTGAGGCTGAATAAAATAATAGTTTAAAAAAGTAGCTGCACTGGCTCAAAAGAATAATAACATTCTAAACAAAACTGTTTTTAACAAACTGACGTGAGCTGATGGGGGAAACTTGAGAAAGCAAACAGAAATTACGGTAACCATAGCAACTTTCGAACGCCTTCAGCCAATCAGAACGCAGTCCTGTCGGCGTAGGTTCTCCATAGTGACGCGCTACGCCATCTTGCATATCAGCGAGCGCCGAGTTCAGTAGAGACGCTAACTAGTTTGCGCTTCAACGCTACACCAAGTGAAATTTCAGAGAGATGAACAGTCAGAGCTCCCGCAACGAAACAGCAGCCGCCGCCGTTAACGGCTCGGATTCAACGGCGGCGGCTTCCCGAGAGCGCAAAACTGGAGGCGGCGTTCTGAAAAGGCTGAAATCGCGACGAAATCAAGTGGACCGACGGCCTGTAACGGAGGAAGAGCTGCGGGCGCTGGGGAGAGACATCACTCCGGATGAAGTTTTGGGACTCCGCGCAGTCACTCGCGGTAAGAGCTGTGGGACAGCGCTATCATACCCGCTTCATCTCGCAACTCTTCAGATGCTCTCAATGTAACGTTACATGTGCTATGAGTTACAGCATCTTCTGAGTAACGTTACATGTGTTTGTTTACTTACTTTATATAGTAAGAGGCCCAATCCATGAAAGACATTTTAATTAGTTTCCAGAGAGCGCTTAATGACTATTTTAAACATGGCTAATTAAGCACTGTGGATACTGCATCATGTTAAGAGTATTGCTAAATAGCTTTCTCAGTGCACAGATTCTTGCATGTGTTTACTCAAGTCTTTTATTCAGAGATTACTATGTTCCTCCCATGTATTACTGAAGTACATGCCACATTTTCTCTCCACAGACTATCTTTGTAAACTAGAGGACAACATCTACAACATTGACTTCACACGCTTTAAGATCAGAGACCTGGAAACGGGGACAGTCCTTTTTGAGATTGCCAAACCGCCACACTGTGGTATGTTTCCTTTCTTTGTCCTCAAGTTAAACTAATAGATGACACCACACAATGGTTCTTTTATCACAACTAACTTTATTACTTTTAACGTAAGTGAGTTTTTTTCTTTCGACGTCATTATTTTCAATAATAGTGCCATAACTGGATCTTACAGTAAAAAGACAGACTTGTTGGTGATGTATGTTGGACTTCTCAAATCATTTAGTGTTTAAACCCTGTGCTTTAATTACAGTCGACCTCAAGCTCGTATTCAGATTTGCCTCCATTCAATCAACAACCGATGGATAGAGAGCCACAACCTACATTTTTCTTTACTTTTTCAATAATGCATGTATATCAAAATACAGAAGAAAAGATCTGCCGCTACTTGCGTTACAACACAACTTCTATGGTATCACATTTATTTAGAGGTTATTTTGCTGTCATGGACTATTGAAATATGAGGGACTTTTTGACATACTTTTGTTCATAAATAAGTATAATATATAAAGCAATCTCTATAAAAAGATTTAAAGATAATACTTATGCCGTAATCATGAACAGTTGGAAAAGTAATATAAATTGATTGATCAAACTGTGTTTGTTGTTTTATTATTATTGATAAATGATCTTATTTTAGGTTTTGTTCATATTTTGAATTCGATTTTATTTTTATATTTTCTGTTTCATTTGAATTTAAAGTTGTAGGAGTTTTAAAATATGCCTATATAGTTTTAGTCAATTTGTTTATTTTGTTTTAGTTAGTACTTCAACAAATGAATAAATGAAAAAATATGTTGCCTTGACTACTAGCTGAAATAAAATAATTTTAAAATAATTAAGTAAATAAAAGTACCGGTAATAAAATGTGGGTTTTTTAAAGGGTTAGTTTTAGTTAACTATAATAACCCTGACTCATACACTCTTTCTCAACTTGTTGCATTCAGACCTTAATGAGGAGGATGAGGAAAACGGAGATGTTGACACCAGTGCCGGGCGTTTCGTCCGATACCAGTTCACAGCGGCGTTCCTTAAGTTGCGCACAGTCGGAGCCACGTAAGTCTGTCGGGCATGTGCATTCTGCTGTGTTAACAAACCTCACTGGCTCTGAAATCCAGTTGACCAGCTCATGTTTTGAAACAAAGGAGCTTGTCATCGGCTGCAACACTTCAGCAATGTTATTGTTATTAGTCAAATCCCACAGAAATCATGAATAAATCATGATTTTGGCCTCAGTAATTCTTTCAGTTGTGCAGTAAACATGAGCAAACTAAAGTCTGTGTAGTCGATTGTCATGTTATCTGTTTGAATTAGTGTTACTGGATGACATTAAGCACTTGTTTAGCAATAAACAAACTGACCTGAATGGGTTTTTAGTGCATGGATTGATACTCTTGTGCATTGATATGATATGTCTCTCTTATCTCCTTTCATACTCTCTCAGTGTGGAGTTCACAGTTGGCGATCGACCGGTTACCAATTTCAGAATGATTGAGAGGCATTATTTTCAAGACCGCCTCCTGAAGAATTTTGACTTTGACTTCGGCTTCTGTATCCCGAACAGTCGGAACACGTGCGAACATATTTACGAGTTCCCTCAGCTTCCAGATGACCTCAGTGAGTGTTCTGCTTGCTATTTGAACTAACTCCTCCTGTAATGAATATAACAGATCTTTTAGTTCTTAAACCAGACGTGCTGTTTTGTTCGACTTTTGTTTTGCTTTACTGTACTACAATTTTATTGAATTTAACAGATAATGCACTGCAAAAAAAGATGTTTTACTTTGAAATGTTGTCTCGTTTTCCATAATAATATCTATAAATGATTAATATATACAAAAGAGTAACCAATTGCTTTACAAGTAACACATTGACCTGACTTTGTCTGACATCTCACTTGTCCTGTCAGGCTTGTATCAAATTTCAGACCTCACTCTCTTGCCAGTGCTCAGATAGAGGACAGCGCATTACACGTTCGTTTTCATTTGTTAAAGTGGCGTTCCTTTGTTTCCTGCAGTACGGTTGATGATTGAACACCCGTATGAGACCAGATCAGACAGCTTCTACTTTGTGGACAACAAACTCATCATGCACAACAAGGCAGACTACGCTTACAACGGGGGCCAGTAGTGCTGCTTCAGTAGGAAACCTGACCTAAGTTTGTTGGAGTGACCGTGTGGTTTTGCTTTAGTGTTTGCGTGGAATGCAATTACAGGACCGTCTCCTCGCTACCAACAACACGGTGTTGTCACCAGCATTACGATCTGGCAGCATCGACCCACCCAACTGGAAATGACCATTCCTTCTATGAAGTTCCTGCATTCCACAGACTGCACACACTACTTGTGGGTTTGTTCAACAAAAAAAAAACGGAGCCTTTCTCCTCGACTAGCCGGAACTGAAGAATTCCTGTCCGGTCATCCTGCTTTAGGGGCGACTACAATAGAAGAGTTGTTGTTTTGTAATGTTTGTTCTCTTATGTCTTGCACCCAACACCACCTTGTGTCTTGTTTTGTGAGATTTTTAAAGCTCTGAAGTCCTGTTAACCGAACTGAATCTTGAATATCTGAATGGGGTCTTTCTATGCTACAGCTTTGTTCAAATGTGCTAAAATGGCGCATAAGTCTTTGGTTATTAAACAAAAAGGGTTTTTGCACAGATTTGCCGTTTTTGTAGTTCATTAAAGGGGTAGGACGGCATTATTGCAACACTCAGACACATGATCAGGGTTAGTATGTCCAGACAGTCCGGTTAAAGAGGATGTGATCTGTTTTCACCATAACCCTAAAGGGGGCGTTTACATGACACGTTAAAACTTTTTATGCTTTTTGGCTGTTCGTTTAGGACGTTTACATGACAACAGCGTTTTGAGGGCCTGAAAATGCAAACATTTGAAAACGGGTTTCTTAGTGCAAGTTTTTGAAAATGATACCGTTATCGCCTCCTTTTAAACTACAAAAACACGGATTTGTTAAAACGGTGACGTCATGCGCATACATGTGTGTTCAGTCTATGGGCGTGTAGTTTTTCTTTACAAAGTGACATCGCCAACTACTAGCCTGGCAGCAGAACGTTTTCAGTCGTTTTCGCAGATCCGTGTGAACAGGGATTGTTTTGACAACGTTGTTGTCTGTATGTGAAAAGCGCAAAGGAAAAACTTCCATTTTTAGTACTTTGTTGTTGTTGTTGTAAATCGTACCCTAAAACAGTTGCAGTGTTTTATGTAACTACACTAGCGTTCAAAAGTTTGGGGTCAGTAAGATTTTAAAATGTTTTTGAAAGAAGCCTTTTATGCTCACCAAGGCTGCATGTATTTGATCAAAAATACAGTAATATTGTGTAATATTATTACAATTTAAAATAACTTTCTTTTTCCTTATTTTAAAATGTAATTTATTCATGTGATGGTAAAGCTGAATTTTCAGCATCATTACTCCAGTCTTCAGTTTCACATGATCCTTCAAAAATAATTTTAATATGCTGATTTGATCCTCAAGAAACATTTCTTATTATCAATGTTGAAAACATTGTGCTTCTTACATTTTTTTTTTATAGGAAAACAATGCATTTATTTAAAAAGAACAGCATTTATATGAAAAACATTTGTAACATTATAAATGTCTGTCACTTTTGAGCAATTTAATGCATCCTTGCTGAATAAAAGTATTAATATCTTTTTTATTTTTTTTAAACTAACCCCAAAAAGTTCAACCCTAAACTGACCATTTTATAATGTACTTTGTTTTATTTTGTCTAACTGCTTTATGTCAAGTCTTTATCTGATTGAAAACAAAAGTGGGCTTTTCTTATGGTGTGTAGTTTCGGTCCTGTAGGGATCTGGAATGGATCTGGCCGTAGGGCATCTGTCTGTGTCATGTAGAGGGTTTTTAATGTCAGGCTCAGCTGTGCATACATCCAGAAACCATGTTTTCACTCGTGTCACACACAGAAAGGGATGGGATTCCCAACATGGCGTCCTTGTGCACCTTTCAAGCTGTTTAGCCTCTGTCAGAGCTTTGATGTTTACCTTTTGATCTAATTCTGATTCATGATGTTTAATAGCCGTTGTGAATTAGGCGATGTGATTGGCTGAAAAATTGAATTAAAAAAGCTTCTGGATACCCACCAAGAAATGCCTAACTTTACATGTTTAATAAATGTGACGGTTGCAAGATACCCATTGATATTCATTCACAAAGTCAGTCATCAACTCTCAATATATTCACAAACAAGTCAGATGGTCTGGTGACTTTCTTACATTTTTAAGTGTCCTTAATAGAGAGAAGTTGTAACATGAGGCTAGAGGACTCACGTTTGTGAAGTAGGCCTATTCGTGGTTGGTTGGTTGCATGTCTGTCTGATGCATTACACTCGTGCTGTTTACAAGGTACTTATGGCTGGGTGGAAAATGTTGATTTCTCGATTTTAAATCCCAAGAATCGATCTTTTAGGGTAGGCCTATGCTATTTTCAGCTGATGCGTGACCAAAGTGCACAAATGAAGGCAAACAAACAATCCATAAAAAAAATCCAAGTCATTAAATCTTGCATTCATTGCAAAAAAATGTATATCTTCCTCAGTATTTTTGTCTTGGTTTCCCAATAAAAAGCTAAACATCTTTAAATCCACACTGTACAAATGTATGATCAATAAGTTATGACAAGAAGTATGTTTTTACATTGCTAACTCATCAACTCCAACTCATCAAAATAGGTTATGCAGTTTTCAATTATGTCGATTTTAACTTATGTTATTCAAGATTTAATGTCATTTAAGTTTAAATTACTTTAAACATTCAAGTTGATTGTACTTAAAGATTTAAGGCAGCAACATTTGTATTTATTTGTTTTTTACAGTGAAGATACATGTACTTTAGATGCAAATGCAAAATTAAGTTTTGGAAAAATGTAACAAAATTAAGCGAGTTTATGCTTAAAACAAGAACAAATATCTGTCGATGAGTTATTAAAACTTTCCTTTGAAATAATTGGCAGATATTTTATTCTTGTTTTAAATCATGAACACGCTTTATTTTGATCGGTTTCACAGAAAACAAGACTAAGTTTTAAATGTACCTTCATAACACCTGCCGAAACCCTTTATTTATTATGTCAGAATGTTTTTTTGTGTGTTTTTTCATTTCATAAAGCCTAGGGCTCTTAAAAAGAAGAAATTCATAATGTTATATTCTTTGAGCATTCTACAAAAAACGACTTGTTTAGATAACAGCGACAAATAAAATGAATATATATAATAGTTCAGAGAAATATATAAAATACATTTTATAAACTTGATCTGTTTTATTCTTGACTCCACAGTAAAATCCAATATTGTACCACAAGGTGGCAGCAACGTCACTTGGACAGCAAATCATTTTAAATCCCATTTTAAAATATTTTCATTGCTTATGACATAAAGCATTTATCGCTATTTGGAAATAACTGCTGCTTTAATTTAATAAATATAATCATTTACACTAAACATATTATTAAAATACTGTTATACTAAAATACTGAGATGCAAATAGTATCTAACTACTATTTACACATTTATTACAAAGAAAATACTGCTATTGTTACATATAGTGTATATAGAATATCTCGCTAATTATTTTTCAAATTTTAATTTGAATTCATAAGTATAATTACTTTATATATGGTGTACTCTCCTACACTACAGGAGGAGCAGTGGCCATTTTGAGCAAAAAAACTCAATCCCGTCACATTATATGTATTTCTCATTGTTTCAGGGTTGTAAACTTGTGACAAGGTTGAGTTTTTCCATTTCATTTATGAATAATTTGAATGAAAAAAATAGTCATGGTTTCAGTAAATATATAATTCCCAAAATTATGACAACTCATAATTTTGTTAGAAATAGAACATTTGATGTAATGTGTCCACTTAAACATCCTATGTCAGAAATCTAAGCCAGATCAGCAGCAGAAAGACTGTGATGTGCAAGCAGATTCCTTGACAGAAAGAAGGGCACAGTATGAGACAAAAAATGAAAAAATGCCAATCAGAATCGAGAACCAGAACAAACTTTTGTATAAATTTGATTAAATGGCACATAACTTAGAATGCACCTTCACAAGAATATAAACCAGAGTGGAAATTTAATGCACTTGATTTCCATGAATTAATGAATCGGTTGTGCAAGTTTGTCTAGATTTTAAGAGTTCCTTGAAGAATGATCAGCGCCTGACCAATGATGTCCACTCGACCGTCATCTCTTATCTCCAGCTTTACCTCTCCACCACGACTGGAACACTGGTAAGCTAAAAAACAAATATAGAGGAGATAAATGTCTTTGCAACTTGTCTTTGCAATCTGAGCAACTTGTTTTGTTAATATTAGAATAACTTATATTCTTGTTTTTCATTCCAGTGTTTGTGATGACATGACATGAAGGAAAAGAAGGCTGTTACCCATCATTTTCTTTTTCTCCAACTTCTCAGACCAATAGCCAGCAAGGACTGTATGTGCAGACCCTTTTAGAAATAAAGTTGTAAGTATGATGCATTGATTTGTATTGGCTTAGTAATATTTATGAGTTCACATTTCTCATGTTCTTCTCACCAGTGACTGGATCTTCAGGGACGCCAACCCAGGGTGAGAAGACACGGGAGTAGAAGTCATATCCAGACTGAGAGGTCTGTGTTCCTTTCAACGTAACGATGAGACTTTTAATCTTACCAGTGGTCTCATTTCTCACAAGAGTCTCTGCCTCTGGCCTCAAAGACATAAGATCGGACCTGCCAACAATAAAGAATTAACAGCGCTGTAGAGTATAGCATGCAGAAGCGTACTTCACATAGAATTTAAAATAGATTATTCCTTTTTCTATGCAAAGCTGTTTTCACATTTAATGCATACAAATACAGTGCATTGCCATTATCGATGTAATTTTCTTTGTTCATTTCAGAAATGTCTAGCAGTACCTGTTGCATGTGTCAGCTAGACGAATCATTAGATTTTTTATGGCTGGACTGTAGCACACATCCTGAATGGGTAAGTCTCCAACAGCAGCCTGAAAACATAAGGCAAAATGGTGACACAAAATAGTTTCTGCTTGTGTCATTCTAAAAAAAAAAGAAATAAAACTGGCAGTGTTACCTTCAAAAGGTCCTTGATTTCATGTTGGTCCTGCAAATGAAACATCCAAAACTCAAATTCAGACCAAAAGCAACCACTTGATTGAAGAAAGTGTCCACAAAGTGTCTTTTGGTCATACCTGGGGCTTTGGTTTGTTTAAGGGGAAGTCCATTATTAAAGATTCTTCATGCTGGCGCACCATAAGCTCCCCACTCATAGTCTCAAACACCACAACAGGATTGATATTCTCTGTGTGAGGATATTGTGCTTTTAGAATGGTCACCAGTCCATTGTTTTTGGTTAAAGATTAATGTCAGGACGAGCGTTTCTTACTTTTAAGGTAAAAGAGCACTGCTGCTGAGGCCAGCGTTGCATGTCCACATAGTGGATACTCACTTTTGGGGGTAAACCAGCGTAACCCAAACCTTGCTCCTTTAAAAATATATCAAACCAAACTGTAAACAAGAGTTGTTTGATTATTTCAAGATGCATCTCAGCAGCAGAATACCTGAGGTAAAATCCATAGAATTCTGTTTTGTGATGAAAGCAGTGTCTGATAAATTCATCTCTGCAGCAATGCTTTGGTAAAGATCATCTTGCAGCTCCTAAATGTATTACAGAGAAACATTTTATAACATTGTAAAGCGCAAACACATTTACATTTTATTACCATGAATAACTAATCTATACGTTGACGTATCTAGAAGACTGTCTTGTGGTAGTGTATTAGCTACTTACTTACATTCTCTATAAGACATACTGCAGCAGGATTACCTTTGAAAGGTACATTGGTAAAAGCATCAACAGTAAATATTGGAATTTCCATTGTCGTGGCAAATTCGCTGTCTTTGACTTCAGTTCTGGTCCCAAAAAAAGCTCTGAGTCGAAGTTCCAGGTCTCAGGCGATTTTAATTTATTGAATATGCAATAAAGTTGAGATGCCAGCTGTTTATCTGACTCATTCAATGTAAAACCTCACTTCTTTTTTTCTTTTCCTTTTTTTATCGCTATACATCCAATGGGCGCTTTTCTTTTTGCTCCACCTCATGAGACCATTGCCTAAAAAAGGCATCATTGCCTCTGCCAAACCATCTCCACCACAGTCCACACACTAAAGATTGGTTGAGGTGTAGCCTACAAAATAAAAACGTTCTGGTATGTTTATCCGCAGTGGCGTAGGGAGTAGGCCTAGCCCTACTTTTGAAGCGATCGACCCAAGTTAGAATCCGCCTGTTGCGATCTCGTTGTTCTCTTTTTCGCCATTGCATATTAGATTGGAAAGGCTTTTATTTTCAATAAATATGAAGAACATCTGTGAAAAGTGGAATTAAAATGGCTAACGGTTATTTAATAATAAAGTGCTTATGGACAGGGGAGGTAGGGGGAAGGCGCATTTATTTTATAGGCTAAATCATTTACATGTTATTATTGCGTACTGTTTTATAATGTATTAAAATACTGCGTTGGAAATAGTATCTAACTACTATTTACTCTTATTGCAAAGAAAATACTGCTCGAGTAGGCTATCTATCGTTTTTTGCACATTGTAATATCTTAAAATATAGGAATTTACACAAGTTCATATTTGTATATAAGTCATAGAATGATTACCTTTCAGATGCATCTCTGTTACTGGTGTTCTCTTGATTGTCATCGGTTAGGCATTCAATTAAGTAAATTGTCAAAATAAAATTATAGCCTAAATACAATAGTTTATTTAGTATTTTAAATTATATCTGAATACATTCTGTAAAAGTCTATCCAGGGGGGCTTAATTCTTACTTCAGTAGGGGGCCATCGTTCTTTTAATATTTGACATTTTGTGTTATATGACAACACATTAGCGAATGTGTATTTATTTCCTACACGTTGGTCAATGCAACGTCATGCAAATGCTAAACTTGTATCTATATATACAATTCAAAAGTAAATCCCCATTGTTCTTTGGGGGGGGAGATCTTTCCCCATCGTATACTTACCCCTAACACGTGTTGTGTACTAATAGGAAAACATTTAATTAGTCTGTTATGCCAATAAACAGCATATTTGGGACGTTGTCTTCATACTGATCACGTGCTGAAAGCAAGAATAAACTTGCTTGGTAGGTTTTTGTTGATCTTGCCTGGAAAGTCAGGTCTGTTTGCTGATTTTAGAGGGGTGTTCGGCGCTTTTCGGATGGCTGGCCTGGAGATCTGGGAAACCAGCTTACAGAAGCAAGCAAAGCTACTTATAATAAACAATGTTTGTTAGTTTACTGAGGAGGGCGGAGAGTTGAGCATGAATAAGATTTACTGAAAGTGAAACCGATTTGCAAAACTGAAATTTTCATAGAGGCTAGTGGCTACTCTGTAAGTATCATATTTATATAAACACATTTAAAAGTGTTACCATTCTTTCATGACCCACATGTTTTCGCTGCATTACATGTTTTTTAATGTGAAAACCACTACGTTTCGATTTCTGCAAATAAAAAAATGGATGATCTCATGTTTGCTTGCCTTTCGTATACTCACAGGTCTCAAGTTTGTCTGCTCTAAAGGACATCACAATGAGTCTAAATGAACCACTTGATTTTAAAAGGTGCACAAAGTTCTGTATTTTTGAGTTTTTATCACTGTGTTTTGAAACGAAGAATCTTGACGTGTTTAGCTCATATTTATCATTGGTAAAGAATTTATTACAAATCATGCTGTGTTGATTTCAAGCCAACCCAAAAGAAAAAGATCAGAGACTGAACGAACTGCCAAAAAACATGCCAAAAATAAAAGGTAAAAAACTTAAGGTAAACCTTTCCATTTATGTGTAAAGAAAGCTAAGCAATATTTGCTGAAATAGAGGAGGCTATTGAAATAACATTTATTACAGTTTAGTAAAATGTATAAATATGAACGTTTTTTATCACACAGTTCTGTTTGACATTCTCACCCTTTAGACAAAAGTCAAAGAGAGCAGCTTCTCCTACATCCAGTTATCTGTCAATGAGGACAGACTGTTCAATGGATCCACCAACCAACTTCGAAGGTGGAGAGACATTTCCTTTGCATTCAAGGTGATTTTTACTTGAATACAAAAATGAAAGCAAATTTGACTCCATTATGTTTCCAATAATATACAAAATATTAAAATAGCAAGAATCTAAAACGATAATTTTAAAAATAATTACATTCTTTCTCACGAATTTGAATTATAAGACAAAGCACCAATTTCTAATCGAACACATACAATTCCATGCGCCAACACTATTCTTAAAATGACAGGATTAAGAGAAAACGAGAGACTTCACCAGTCACTGGTTATATTTCACTGAAAAGTGAGAACCCAATGAACGTTTCAAAAGGCATTGCATCTGACTTAAGTTAAGGACATTGGTCATATTTGTAATAATACGTAATAAAATGTAATTAAAAGAAATAAGTAGCCTAAATGACTCTGTTTTCTTACAGAGTAAGAGCAGCTTCTCTTACATCTACCTGTTTGTCTTCGAAGACAGACTGGTCAATAGATCCACCAACCAACTTCAAAGCTGCAGAAACTTTCCCATTGGATCCAAGGTGAAGTTATTCATTTGTTATTTGTTAAAATAAATAACATTAAAAAAACTCAGCATTAAAAAGTTAGTTCACATCATTTACTCACCCTCATGCCATCCCCTATATGTATATGACTTTCTTTCTTCAAATAAACAAAGATTTTAAGTAAAATAATGAATCTCTGTGAGTCGATGCAAGTGAATGTGTGCCGCTCGGTTGACGCTTGCAAAACCACACACACCAATCGTGACGGTGATCCTTATGAACTCAGTGGATGGATCAATGTCTTCTAAAGATAAGTGATAGGTGTGTTTAAGAAAAAATACTAACATTTTAAAATCTTTCCCCACCATTGACAAGATTTTCCATAATCTATGACACGGCGCTTCCCCGCCATTGACACATTTTTCTGACAGAATTCTGACCCCCGTGATGTTACAGATCTTCTGAAAGAGAACAACATCTCTGAAGAAGAAGATCTGCATAAACCAGAAGGAGCAGATGGAAGTTGTTTACGAACATAAGCTAACGTGGTCATTAAAGAATCAAAACTGCCTAACGTTATCGAATAAACTTCTCTCCTGAGCTTCACAACACACTTACTTCAGGTGTCACAATGTTCTTCTCATGAAGGCTCACATGACAGTAGACTGGAAGCAATGATTTATAGCTATAAAGTTAAAAATGTTTGTATTTTTCTTACCCAGACCTAACATTTCACTTCAGAAGACATTGATTCAAACACTGGGGTTATATGTGATGGTCGTCATATAGTGTCAACCAAGTGGCACACATTCAATGGTATTATATGAACTATATTTTGGAAACAGTTTCGTTTGTGTTTATCTGAAGAAAGAAAGTCATATACATCAGGGATGGCATAGTGTGAGTAAATGATGAGAGAAATACAAATATTCGGTGAACTATGACTTTAAGCAATGTGACAGCAGTGTACAGAGTTTCATTTAGAGAATTACTTTAATTTTGTGACTTCCAGACTTCTGACAGAGCAAGACTTAAAGTGTCGAGTTTGCAAATCGACGTTGAAGGACCCAGTGTCCATCCCCTGTGGACACAATTACTGCAACGCTTGTATTAATGCATTCTGGGACAATTGTGCAGGAGAATATGTTTGTCCACACTGTGGTAAAGCATTAGAAACGCGGCCAGTGCTGAACATAAATGCAGATCTGGCTGAGGTGGTTAAATACAAGCAGCAGACAGGCTTCAGTCCAGCCCTTCCACCACAACCCTATGCCGGACCAGAGGACGTGGCCTGTGATTTCTGCTCTGAGCCCAAATTGAAATCGGTGAAGTCTTGTTTGACTTGTGACGTGTTCTTCTGTGAGACTCACGCCAGGCAACATTACACAATACCAGCACTAAAGAAACACACACTGTCTGACGTGACTGGAGACATTAAGACGAGGCCCTCAGAGCAATGTCAGAACTCAGACAACAGATTCAGTAGCACTGCCGGCGGACAACAGCATCTTGCAGATATAAAGGTTTGGTGTCCTAATGAAATTATGTGATAAATAAAACAAAGCAGTAATGCATACTTTATTAAAGTTGTCATGAAATGGAATTTGCGATCTTTACAGTGATATAGTGTATAGTGAAATCAAGACTGCATTTACATTAGGTTCAACCCAATTCCGATTTTGTTTCCTCCCATGTGGCACAGATCAGAAATGACCCACGAACGTGTAAGCAGTAAAAAAGCACATGGATTCCGATATTCTCAGATCAGTTTCAGGCCTCGTTTATGTGGAAACAAATCTGATATGAATCGGATCCGTGCATTTGCCTATATTTCCGTCCAGTCAAATTTTGCGCCGCAAACACTCATGACTGCTTTTAACTTGTCTATGCTTTCAATAAAGAGTAAAAAGATCAACATAATAATTTTGGGCGGGATTAATGTAAACACAGGTATCCGATACCGGTGGTGTCCAAAGTGAATGTAAGGCGGGACACATATTTAGAGAAGGTCAAAGGATCTGTGCATTAAGACTTGACCTCGTCCAGCTCCATCTCTGTGGACCTAATGTGTGGAGCGGTCATAGGGTTATGGGTAGGATGTGTTGCTTGACGTCAAACTCTACCCATTGGCTTTGCAATGAAATGCCTTCTCGAACAAGAAAAAATGCAGGGTGGGACTCGATTTTGTCCATTGAGAATCGATTGGATTGTTGGATGGTTGTGATTTGCTATTGCTGTGATGTCATGTGAGTGACAGGTTGTCCCGCCCTCACCCCAGTAAATGCATCATCAGAGAAGAGAATAGATGTAGCTGAAAGAGGGAGGGGAAGTTATTTTGATAAAAAATTACGAGAACACATGAAATTAAACAATAATGTGCACGCATAAATACTGAGATATTCCATAAAAAATAAGAATTGTCAAATTTGATTTCATTGTCACTTTAATTTGCTTGATGTATTTTCTTTCTGTAGGAGATGGCAGTCGCTGCCAAGCTTCAGACACGTCTAAAAAAATCTGCAAAAACCTTCAGACCTAAAACAAAAGAAAAAAAAGATCATGTTAAAAAAATTGCGCTTATGTGCTCCACACTACAGCAAGAGGTTTCAGGGCTCAAAGAAAAACTCTCAAAGTTAGAGAAGAAGAATACAAAGAAAGAAAAATATGAGGATGAAGAGGAATATGATGATGAGGAGGATGACTTTGGAGAGGAAGAAGATGATGATGATGATGATGATGAGGAGGATGATTATGGAGATTATGGTGATGACAATGAGGACTATAGTGAGAAAGACTTTGATGCAGAGACTGATGAAGAAGAGGAGGATGATGAAGATATTTTTGATGATGAGGACGGAAACAAAGATGATTGGGAGGAAGATGATTGGGAAGACTATGAAGACAAGGAAGACTATGATGATGAGGACAATTCTGAGAAAGATAGCGATGAGGATTATTATGATACGGACTATTAATCATCTTTACTTACAGTGACAATTGTTTTTCTTAATATGCATATCTTTCTGCAAAGACATTTCAAAGCATTTCAGTGGGAAACAATTACAGTTAAAACAGCCAATACTTGAAAGTTATACTTTTAAAAGTAATGTGTTACTCCCTATGAAAGTAACTAGTAACTAAGAAAGTAACTAATTGCGTTACTAATTACTTTTTAAGAAAAATTAATGAGTTAGTACGTTAATTACTTTTTGTCACTGGAGGCTTGCTTGTTTGTTTGTTTTTATAACAAAAAAAAAAAAAGTTCTATTTTTGGTTAAAACAAAATGTTAAAATGTGAGTATCAAATACAATGCATCAGGCTTTTGAGGAACATTTGTACATCTCTCAGTTATCATTGTATTGCAGTGCGTTACATGTTTAGCCCCCACAATAAAAACTATAAAGAACATTTCAAATATCATACATAAGTCATATTATTGGAAGATATGTGACAACTGATATTTATATGCATTTATATGCTATGTAGTCTGCAATACTGTTGTAAAGATCTCATTGATTTACATTACAAGCTTTCAGACTTTTTTAAGCCAACGGCACCAAAATTGCATATTTATTTATCATTATTTATGTAAATTACAAGCTCAGTTTTCATCTATATCATACTATATGAGCCATAAAAGCCTGGCTGGAGCTTCAAATATGAGCATCAGATATTCAACAAAAAAAACGTTTTATTGTCTAAAGGCCTGAAACGAGACTTCAAGAGATTTCCACGACGCATGCGCGAGAATTGCGATCTCCTTCAACTACTTCAGTTAAGTTCTCGCGCGTGCGCGTCGTGGAAATCTCTTGAAGTCTCGTTTCAGGCCTACAAGGAAGAAAAGGAATAGTCGAATAAAGTCGTTATTTTTGTTTGTTTTTTCGCACAAAAAGTATTCTCGTCGCTTGATAAACTTATAGTTGAGCCACTGTTGTGACATGGAATATTTAAACATTTTTTTCATTGACTTTCTGGGCCGTCAGGATTCATTCCCTTAGGGAGCCTATGGAGGAGTGATGCAGCTGTCACATTTAATCAAAAATATCTTCATTTGTGTTCCGAAGACGAACGAAGGTCTTACGGGGTTGGTACAGCATGGGGGTGAGTAATTAATGACTTAATTTTCATTTTTGGGTGAACTAACCCTTTAAGGTGTTGTAGGCTATATGTCTGTCTTGGTAGGGCAATATAGATTACCCCTTCCTCCCCAGAATTACACTTAAATTACTGTTTTAGCTCCATTACAGCAGGGGGCAGTAAAGCATCTTATGCTTGATGCTGCAACCTGAGCGTTGGTTTTCGTTTTAACTACACGTGAAGCGAAAGCTCGTGTGCTGTGGACTCGGAAACGAATCGTTCATGAACGACACACACATCCCTACTCTGAATGCGTGACGTTAAAGTGGAGAATTGCACGTTGTATCAGTCACTTTTTAAGCATTTCTCCCGAAATGCTGCACCACTGTGTACTTTACTGTTCCTGCGTTTTTTTGCTCGTCATGTCACCCAGTCTAAACTAAAAACATGCTTGACGTCTCAACTGCGTAGTTTCATAGCTACAAACTGATGTTTGTATTCATTAAAACTAATGATCCTTGAGGATGTCTGAAAGCAGCAGCAGTGAGGATGAAAACTCTGCAAGACTGAAGGAAGCTGTCTGGAGCTTTGGACCACAGGAAATCAAGATCAATGGAAAAGGTAACGTTTTATAAATAGAGGTCTTTATTTTTTCGAGATGCAACGTTATGCAGTGAATAATATGGGATGAAATTACTTCTTACCAATCAAGTGTCAACATATATATCTGAGGACTAACTCAATGCTGCTTTTATCCCACACAGATGGAGAAAACAAAAGTCGTAGGTGAGTCAGTATGCATTTAAAACGCTTTGAGATTGGATCTGAGTGGTTATTTTGTCATGAGTTTGGATAACTTTGTTACACAGAGTAGATGTTTCAAAGCATGAACATGATGGGAATGAACTCGGGACAACACCTGAGTTTCAATCCCATGTGGCAAAAAAGTTAGGAGCCATATTAGACGGGTGAGACGCTACTAAAAATATTATTTCTCACGTTCAACTTATACTTAGTAAATTTGTCATTATCTTTTATTTCTCTGCTGGTCAATCAGTGCAATTTCTCTCCCTCACTCGTTTACAAACACACTTAACTGTAGGTGCATTTCAGAAGTGTTTTCTAAGACAGTGGACTCAGAACCTGGTCAGTCCAAAAACAGAGATGAAGAAGGTAAGCGAACTCATCAATTGCCAATAGCGATCTTATAGTTCAGATTTTCCTTGAGGTGCGTCAAGAAAAAGAATTAAAAATCTTAAGAGTTACTACAGTATATGTACATTAACGCAAAGTTACAAAGTGACATATGTACAATAATATACATAATATCCACAAATCTGGATTTCAAATAGCTGACTGTTTCATGTCATTTTCTAAAGGTTTCCGTCTATTCTCCACATCTGCCTCTGGAAAATGGATGGAACCATCACCTCCTCCACCGCCTAAAAGGAGACCAATTCCCAGCTCTAGGTGAGTCTGAGTCCTGCTTATGATAGAACATGCACACTAGGGGGAATTTCACGAAAACATACATTGGCCATATTTCTTCTTTTTTTTTCTTTTTTTTTTAAAGGGGAAAAAACATTAAAGGGTGAGTTCCCCCAAAAGTGAAAATTCTATCATCAGTTACTTACCCTCTTATTGTTCCAAACCCATAAGAAGATCGGCCACCATATCGGTATCGGCTGATGTATATCAATTTTTAATGTTATGGTTATCGGCCCAATGAGAACATTTGGCCGATAAATAATGGATTATTTCCTCTGGCTGAGACACTTCAGATGTGCACCATTATAGTTTTGAATTGCTTGAAATATGATTGGAATCACTTCAAAAAAGGAAAATGCAGTTAAAGGGATAGTTCACCTAAAAATGATGGAAAAGTCAATGGTTGCAATCAACTGTGGTTACAAACATGCTTCAAAATATAACCTTTTTTTGTTTAACAGAAGAAAGAAACTCATTCAGGAACAACATAAGGGCGAGTAAATTATGAATGTACCTTAATTTAATTTATCCTCTAACAAAGTGTTTCAGTTTATGGATATTCATTCAGCTTTTCAGCTACAGAAGACACCGCTCAAACACCAATGCTGTTATTTAATTGCTGTTATTTATTTTATTTTCAAAAACATTGACGCATTATTAATAATACCTAGCACTTATTTTTTCTTTTAATATTTTCATTAACAATAAGATTTAGTTAAATTCATTTATTTTTTGTCTGTGTGGAGGCTATTGCATTTTATTTATCCATGGCATATGCATTTTGGTTCTTTATACCTGTTATCCGATTAATTTTCATTTTTTAGGTATTATTTTATTTCTTTGTAAGGCTATAGATTTTATTTTTTAAATAAAGAAACTTGAACAGGAGTGTAAAATTATTTTGAAAAGTTAAGGAATCTTACAAGTGTGTTAAAACTATGTCTGATATATGTTGAAGTGCTTGGGACATGGCTTTTAATGGTGAGCCTTTTGTTTTTGTAATCAGGTTGTCAAAAAAATTAAATCAACATTTGGATTTAGATTTATAGGCCAATATATAGGGTCTCGGCTTTCAAAAATAAAGCGTTATCGGTGCATCCCTATTGGAAACACAGATGAAGATATTTTTAATGAAATCAGATATTTCTGTCCCACCATTGAAAGTCTATTCACTTTAACATTTTTAATAAATCCAGATGAATCAAGCGGACAAAAATGTCTTTTAAATGGATTTAATTTATGATCTCATTATGAACACTTTGAAGTGTCAGAGTTTTGGGTGAATAGACTTTCAATGGAGGGACAGAAATCTCTCAGATTTCATTAAAAATATCTTCATTTGTGTTTCCAAGATGAATGAAAGTCATATGGGTTTTGAATAGGGCTGTTACGACACACGACACACAACCCACGATTCGATTCGTATCACGTTTTTTCCAAACAAAATTATTACATTTATCTTGCCTAAATGTTTACGCTCATTGCATTTTTACAATGCGGTAATATTGTTGTTAAGAATTTACACATCACAAGGAAGCTTGATTTAGATTGTTTAATTAAATTGAAAAAAGTAGCACAAATAAATACAATAGAATAAAGATACAAATAAAGACAATTAAAGAGAAAAGTTTTTGAATAGGTCTAACACTAGTATTCACATACAGAAACTGAATAAAGTAATCAAATGGAAAATAACACTGGGTAGTATTTTAGTCCTGAATAAATTAAATACATAGGCTATTAATCCTGATTCCTTTAACTTAAAGCCGTCTTTTGTTGTTTTGACAACAAAATTAATGACAGACACATATGGCTTCCGTCACTTTAAGAGCTAGTGCACGGATCCTGTGTTCATTATACTGGCATGTGTTTTATGCTTAGGCCTATTAAAGACAAAACCGACTATGTTTAGAGTATAGCCTACTCACAAAGACCGAAATTGACAATTTTGCGTGTTAAAGCAATATAATCCGCGAAAAATAGTTACTGGCCAGCTGTTTTTGAGGCGGATTTTCTATGAATGTGCGCATAGAAAATAATCTCTCAGAGAGCGTGCGAGCACTGATTAGTTTAAAATTGCTTGAATGTTTAAACTGGTAAGACTTAAAAAGACTTTTACAGTCTATGGTCCCGACTCCAAAACGCGAGTGTGTATTATCGCCGCATGCAGCGCCTGCCTTGCACAACACATTATGAGAGAAGAGATAGAAGACGCGCGCGGCACCGCTGAACACTCACGCTGTTTGTGAAATTGTGTTATGTCTGAATTCAGGTAATCAAGACAAGAAAGTTTCTTACTTCTTTAAGGTTTATTCAAACCCACAAACAATCCACACTGCCAAGCAGTTACATGATTAGGCAGCAGGTGCCTCCACTTCCATTATTACTCTACACCTTTTATAGGTAACATCATGTGAACTACAGCGCCATCTCCTGACAAGTACATAAACACAACAAATTGCGTCTGGAAGATAGTTGTTAAAAGAATGATTTGATTTTATTATCTGTGTGGATTACGATTGCGGGAATTTCCCGCATTATAAATGGGAGACCTGCGGGAATGATTAGAATTATGCGCAATACCCGCAATCCCGCGCCGAAATTCGAGCCCTGGTTCTGGACAGGAAGGATAACTCTGGGAGTTGGAAGGGGTGTGATCGCGATTCTGCCTTCTCACATCGCGATACAGGATCGTGGACCTGAGTATCGCGATTTCGATTTTATATCGCGTATCGTTACAGCCCTAGTTTTGAATGATATGAGGTCGAGATATGGTGACAATTCTTTTTTTTTTTTTGATCGATCTAACACTTTAAGACAAAAGTCAAAGTCCAACAATATTATTACAGTAAATGAGGGAGAATATGCTTAATTGTTATAAATGTCACAATGCAAATAATAGAAAAATAGCTTTTTATTGCCATTTTAATGTGGTCTATCTGTCTGTCTATCCATCTATCTGTCCTTCTTTCTGTCTGTCTTTAATAATTAACAAGCTAGTAAGTTTATAATACATTTTGCATTAATGACAATCTATATTATGTAAAAGGTATCTTGTTTCTTTATTTCTGCAGTGACAGTGACAGTGAGATGGAGATGAGGCTTAGAGAAGCTGCTGTGTCTGTGTCAGACATCCTCGGCCCTTTAGCCCAAACCCTCACAGAGAAGACAGAGGGGAAAAGTGCGACAAACGTAGAGTCTGGGAAGGAGGAAACAGTCGCAAAGAAGACAAAGAAAAAGAAGAAAAGAAAAACATTCACAGAGGGAAGTGAGGAGAAAAGTATTCATGTATCAGAGAAACAGTCTAATGGAAAAGGAACGGAAGCGCAAACAACTGTGGTAGAGAATTTGACAAAGAAAAAAAAGAAGAAAAAGAAAAGAAAAAAGTTGAATTCATCAAAGGGCGATGATGAATGAAAGGCTTAATTGTTTAAAATGGCAATTATTCCGTTTATGCTGTTCTGGATGTTTGTATATAGTTTTATGTTCATTGATGATTAACAGTTGACTGCGAAATTAAAAGAACCTGTTTCTTGCCAGTTAGCATTTTCATGCTATAAATCCCTCCCAAAAAATCATCAATAAAGTAGTTTTTCCAAAGTCTAGTCTAGCAGACTGAAATCTAGAACAGTTACATTATATTTTACATGCATTTTTTATTAGTCACATATTTGAAACCTGAAACTAATTATATACGTGTTCACATGAGAGTTTCTTTTAAATGAAAACTTGACTGTCCTTTTATTGAGCATAATTTAAGGATTTGTGAAAAAACATCATTAGCATGGGTAGGTTGCAGATAGCAATATAGCAGGACAGATCATTGTTTTTTTTGTTTTTTTCATTGTCTGTTAGCTCTCAGCAGCTTTTGGAAGTGGTATTGTCATCAGTAGCTGCAGCTATTGTGCAGTAGAGACCATCTGTGTAGGGATGTAAGGGTCGATGTCCCCTGGTGAAGAGGAAAGCAGGTGTGAAGGATGGGTTTCACTTGTCTGGCTCTGAGTGTAGAGCTCCAAACTATCCGAAGACACTGGAAATTTAAAGGTGAAGTGAGTGAGATTGATTCATGTTAAAGTACAGTCTCTTAATCCAATGTACATTGACTACTATTAGTATGCCATTCATGGGTTTATCTCCACCAAAAGTGTAAACATTAAGCCTACTAGACAGTCTAAACATCCTGTTCACACACACTCCGTTTGCAGTATGTTTTGTAGTACGTATGTGGTGCAGGAGCAGCACGTGCTTTTCCGCGGCTTTAAACGGAATAAATATAAACAACGCAATATTCGATTCATTATAGAATTATAGGCCTATATTAAGATGCTCAAGCAAGTGGCAAAACATTTAAACATGATGCTACTTACGTAAAAAGTTAGTTATCACAAATACTTTAAACTAACTTACCATCCACACCAACAGCCGAAGAAACTGTCTCCCATTCCCTTTTCTTTCTTGTTTAAAACTTTATATGAAAAGTCCTGCTGGTCATACAACACTTCGTGTTTTTCCACCTCACTGTTTAGACGATCGTCATCCATTGTAGCTTTCTTGTTCCGAGTGTTGTTCTCTGACCACCAGCATGTCACATAATAGCATGGTGCGTTCTAGTGTATCTCACATTAGAAAAAAGTACTTTAGATGTAATTTTTACCGTATTAGTTATTTTTACAATTCCTGGTAAGTCTAAGGAAGCTTGTTTCCGCTACAGAATGGTAATTGTGACTTTGTCTTAAAATTCTGGCTTTTTTCCCCGCAATTGCAAGTTTATATCTAAATTAAAGAAATAAAATCAGAATTGCGAGAAACTCCGCTATAACATGCAATTTACTGACTTTATTTCTCGCAATTGTGAGTTTATATCACGCAATTCTGACTATATCTGAATTGTCAGAATTGTGACAAAAGTTGATTTTTTTTTAAAAAAAATTCTTATTTAGTGGGGGAAACAAGCTTCCATAGTTTTGCTTTTCTTTACTGTGAAAAATAATAGTATAATTCAATGCTATGCATTTATGGTAAAATTGCTATATTTTCATGTCGACCTATGTTCATTTTGACCACGAATTGCGTGACTAGATGCAAACTATCTCTGCAGTGCACCGATCCTGCACTGGCCGCGCCACAGCCGTGTGCAGTGTGAATGCTTGTTCCTCTTTCGTGGGAAAATACACACTGCAAACGGAGTATGTGTGAACCTGGCGTCAGTCTCTTTACAGCTCGGGATGTGGCTACTTAAAGCAGGTGGAGCCAAAGGGTATTTGCCGGTGCGGGTCCATGACTGACGTGCACGCGCTGATGGAAATTCAGCTTCGTTTCCAGAAGTGCAAGTCCAAATTCGCTGCTTTTAGACTGCCAAAGATTAAACGGGTCATGAACTCACCGAAGTGAACGGGGCATTGAGATGTACAAGTTTAAAATGCGTACTCGGCTTCAAACAGTTGTGGCGTGTCACTTGAAAAAATGCTACGGATACTTTGGGTCCTTATAAGTGAGACGCTCGCATTTGCTCTCTAGACAGTGTTAGCTTACTCAACTGCGTACTTGACACATAGGAACACAGCTAAAAGTTTTCCTAATATATTGGACTTTTTATTGTAAGTAGCCTACTTTTACCCATACAGCAACATAGTGTCGGCCCACATCTGGTACACGTGGATTCCACACGTAGGCGGATGTGGGCCGGATCTGGGCCCACACGGTTGCTGTCTGAGTAGGTGTCACTATGTTGCAGAAATGACATTCCTCGTCTTTAATTAAAGGAGAATCATAGATGGGTAATGCAATGGTTTCATAGTAGTAAGATCTGAATTTGGCTACCGTAACAGGGTTTGTACCTGGTTCTGGTGAAGTGGATTGCAGATGTAAAGACTCCTCTTCAATGGGAGTGTCTGTGTGACCCTCAGGATCTGAGGTGAGAATCTGATCAGGAGGAAAAAGATTGATCATTTGAAAGAATCGCTGTAAATTCACAATAGTTTTACATTAAAATTAAAGGTAAAAGCTGTTTTGAATGTCTATAACAGAGTTTTGTTTTTGAATCACTAAATGGTAATGAATGTTGTCTTTGAATAATTCAAATCCATAAAATAAATTCCATTCCTCGTTTTTTCCTCGTCTTGGCCATTTTTACACGCACAAAAAAAATTCTGATTATAAAAGCATAATGTAAATGTGATAACCTGATTAAGTTACAAGAGCAGTTTTAGAAATTCCAAGACAGTGTTATGTTATGTAGATACCTTATGTGAAAGATCGTCTGTTAAAGAAAATATTAATTTATATCAGATCATAAATAATTCTGGGTGCTATGTGATTAAAAAGTCAAAGTTTTGGTTACCTGGACTTTCACACATAAAAAAAAATTCAGCATTATTTTATGCTTAGAAAATTCAAAAGAACAGCATTTATTTTATATAGAATGCTTTTGTAACATTATGAATGTCTTTATTGTCACTTTTGACCAATTTAATTCACCTTTGCAGAATATCTAACTGACCTTAAACATTTGAACTCTAGTGTATCTCCAAAAGAGAATTACGGGTATGTTTTAGTTTATTAAGAATATGCTGAATGTCATGTTCACATGTATGAATATGCCTGTGAGCTGTGAGTAAAGCCCAGTATATGAACCTTGATCTAAAAATGATGTGCATGTAAACATGGTCAGTGTGGTGAGATTGTGATGTTTGGTTCTTGCCTGTCGAACAGCTGTGAGGTTAGTCAGTGTACCAATGCTGTTGCTGTCTGCGATGACCATAGCCTGGGACAGGAGACTGGAGGAGGGGTAAGAGCTCAGGTCTGCTTTGCTATACACTGAAACACACAACATTAAAGCAGAATTTTGGTTAAGGCAAACTACGTTTTTACATGGTTCTTGTCCATTCAAAACTCATCGGCACCATGCCATTGTAGCATACGGGATAGCGGGTGGAAATTTGCATTTTTTGCTATAACCTGGCACATGACATTTCTTCTTTAGACTGTTTTTTTTTTTTTTTTTTGTGCATTGTCCCTGATGAATAAAGAAATCAATTAAATTAGTAGCTAAAGTGTTCTGATTACTATGTTGCTACACTACCTGTCAAAAGTTGTTGTTTTTTGTGTGTGTTTAAAATAAGTCTTATGTTCACAAAAGCTGCATTTATTTGATCAAAAACAGAAATATTACTTTTTTAAATTATTTTAATATATTTTAAAATGCAATTTATTTTTTTCTGGCAGCAAAACTGAAATCACGAGTCACATGATCCTTCAGAAATCATTCTAATGTGCTGATTTGCTGCTCAGTTATTTTGTTATTGTTGCTTAATTATTTTTTTAATAATGATTCTTATTGTTAGTAATATTTTTGTGGAAACTGACACATTTTATTTTCAGGATTCTTTAATGAATAGAAAGTAAAACAAATTAACAGAAAAACATATTTTGAAATATTATAAATGTTGTTACTTTCACTTTTGATCAATTTACTGCATCCTTCCTGAATAAGTGTTCCCTTGTTTTTCTTTTTTATTTCACTACCCAGAATAGTAGTGTATCACGGTTTCCACAAAAAATTATAAGCATCACAAATGTTTTCAACGTTGATAATAATAAAACAATGTTTCTTGAGCAGCAAATGAGCATATTAGAATAATTTCTGAAGGATCATGTGACACTGAAGACTGGAGGAATGATGCTGAAAATTCAGCTTTACAATTACAGGAATAAATTACATTTTAAAATGTTAAAATAGAAAACACTTATTTTAAATTAATAATATTTCACAATATCACTAGTATTGTTGCTATTACTGTAGTTTTGATCAAATAAAATGCATCCTTGCTGAACGGAACTTCTTTCAAAAAACATCACTATAGTGTATAGATGGCTATAGTGTATGTGGTTGCTATGATGTTTTGGATGGTTTCTAAGAAATCACTAGATGGTTTTAAGTCAAAAATGTCCCCCCATAATAATAGGCATGCTTGTCAAAGCACCACTAATTAATTACTTCACTAATTAAGTGTACTTACTGTGGCATGGGAACTGTGTCATTGTTGCCATGAAGGAGCTTGGGCCAATGTGCGACTGGAGCTGCTGTGCTATTGGCTGTTGAGGTGAGGCTTGAAGCTGCTGCTGAAACGAGATTGGCTGAAGGGTAGTAAATCCTCCCCCCATGTTGACTGTCTGTGGTTGAGAGGAGTGAAATACACGTATTAACATTAATTAGCAGTGTTTTGGTGTTAAACTGTTCATGTAGATCACTATATGCATTATACCTATGAGAAGTGAGGAGTCTCCAAGACTCATTACACTTGGTAGGGAGGCCATGATCAGTCCTGGAGGGGCAGCGGAGGATCCGGACAATCCATGCAAGGAAGTGAGAGTACTAACAGGAGGTAAGGAGCCACCACCAGATACCTAAGAGAGGAATAAAAACTCAGACTGTAAGGCTTCAGTTCCCATTTGCCTTAAATGGATAGTTGACCCCAGAAGTGAAAAATCTCTTGGCCTTTTTTTTTAATGTCTGTTTTTATCCATTCAATGACAGTCAAAGTGGTTCTAGTGTTGGTTTGGTCCCCACCGACTACTATAGAATGGTCAAAAGCTGTTGAAAATTTCTATTTTATTTCTATTGAAAAATATATTTTGTGTCCTGCAGAACAAAGAAATGTGTACAGGTTTGGGGGACATGAGGGTGAATAAATTATGACAGAATTTACATTTTGGGGCAAACTGTTTGCAGTGTTGTAAGTTTGTATTTTAAATACAAAAATAAGAAATGATCGGGAAAAGTTTATAATTCATAACGTAAATTCTGGTATGACCCAGTTTCAGTATCACATTAAAAGCTTAATTTTTTTTAATAACGGCATTAACTAGCTAATTAGCATTGCTCCACGTGAAAAGCTCAATAAACAATAAAATACTGATAAAGAATGAAAAGATAAATGTAAAATATCTCTTTTTGAGTCATGTGGTCATAAAATGTCACTACATTTAAGATGTATTGTCAGAAACATGACATTTTTCTATTCATTTCTATTCAATTGTTTCTAACATGAAACAATTAAAATATCATATTGAATGCATAATATATTAATTCCAATATAAGGCAGGCTTCAGTTTTTAGTAGCTACATTAACCATTTAATATGTAATGTGATGATAGGTCGCAAGGTGGCTGATATAGATATATTAAAAATATATAAAAATTGTTACACAAACACTTTAAACAACATGAGGGTGAGTAAATAACTTCTAATTTTTAATACAGAAATAAGAAATGATTGGAAAAAAACTTAGTGCAACTAAAAGCCCCAGTAGGTGGCGGCAAGTCAGCATAATAATGAGTGAGTAATTGAATCATTCTATTTATTCAAAATGACTGATTCATTCAGGAACGAAGCAAGTGAGTCATACATCTATGAATAGGTCATTGAATCAACCAATTTGTTCAAAACGCGGACCATTGAGGAATAAAACACATATGTGGGTTGCTCAACGATGTGCTACGATTCTCCTATTGAGTTGTTTGGAACTATTATAGTTGGCGAAAAAGAGCAAAAATAAACAATACTGTGTCTACTATATAAAATAAGTAACTTAATAATAACTTATTGTTTGTCAAACTGCTGAATAAAATCAATATCACATTTGCAATCATGCTGATATTCGGGGAAAGCAATAGCACTTATACTGTATGTCATACATGCAACAACAAAAAAAAAACACTAGAAAAGGGGCATTTTTTGCACCCATATCTTGAATTTTGAGAGCAGTTTGGTGGCATTTTCGCCGCTGGAAAAACCAGCAATGCAAGTTTGAGAGGAGCGCCCCCGACAAATCTCGCGAGAGTCACGACATGCTTTACGGCAACGACGTCACACACATCAACAACAACATATGAAGCATGAAGACACTTGCGCGCATTTCAGACGTGATACTCGACGATTGAAAAAGCAAAGAAAACGCGATCGGAAGAGACTAGGAAAAGGAAAAGATAATCTGACCGCGTGAGGAACCAGACAAGAGTCCCACTCGGTCAGGCTTTTCCATAGATGGGGCTTTTCACTCGTTGGCGCGAGCTAAAAAGCAGCACTGGATGCAACAGTGACGCTGACCTGGCGATCTTGTTAATGGAGTAAGTAAATATTTCTAAGTTTGTGTGCATTTTATTTTGTGATTTCACTGGAATGAATAGAGAGAGTCCACAAAGGCGATAGATTGAAGAGCGCGTCCGAGTGGAAACTGCAAGCGCACCGCCACATAGGGTGACCAGACGTCCCGAAAAATTCGGGCCAGTCCCGAAATCTAAGCTCTTGTCTCGAATCCGGCCCTAATTGTCCCTAAAATTATACTAAAGCTAAATTTAGAGTAGTTATTGTGATGGGGTGATGATAAAATATTAAAAACTGTCCGTGGAGGTTGAGTCGGCCCAGGTTTTTCAGGTTTGAAATTCATTATCTTTTATTATAGGCTATGTAGTCTAATATCATAGTAGGCCTATACACATAAACACCCCCTAGATATATTATTTAAAGGCACACTATGCAAGATTTGTATTTTGTACCTTAATATAACAGCTTCAAAGGGGTATCAGGCCGTGAGTGCAGAGACGCTCTGCTTGGTGACAAAAACGGAATTCCTGCATAGTGTGCCTTTAAAAGTACAAGATCCCACCTTCCCTTCAGAGTGTCTAGGAGGAACTGTAAAAGGTGTCTACTGTTTGTTTTTGGCGCTCAGTGACTGTCTCTATGTCTTCGCGAGGAGGGTGTGCAGAAGTATGGAAACACAAATGCTGATAGGCAGGTAGGACATCGCATTATTGGATGAACATTTTTTAATCCTGCGACTTCCACAGGAGATATGTTAATTTTTTAATATTTAGACCACTTCTGTTATTGATTGCCATCAGGACGGGAAGAGCATTTCAACCAGTATAACAAAAAGTGTTATAAAAAAAGATTGCCTACCCTACATTTAATTGCCGACCTGCATTACGTTATTGTGAACACTGACTGTTCCTTTAATCTCACTGATTTATTGTGGTATGTGTCAAGAAGTGTATTTTTTTCTCACTGGTTTAAGATGGTGTGCATCCAGAAGTGTATGACTGGGTTCTAGCTGAACTGGGCTGGCGAGATGACCGCCACCACCCCTGTCTTCACCACTGGAGCTTCTCATTGTGCCCAAACTCTCACACAGCACTGGCTGGCTGTACTTCAGACCTTCAGCGAATGGACAAAAGAGAAAGATAGGTAAAACAGGTCAGATTTAGGGAGAAATCTTCAAAGAATTATTTTAAGTCATTCAAAATCAACCCATTGGACACTAAAAAAGTTTCAAAATGGAGTAATTGTTTATGCGCGAATGACAAGCATTAGTCAACAGATGGTATATGGTATGAGCTTGAATGACTTCGTACCTGGTGAAGGACTAGATGATAATGTTTGCCCTGTGGAGGAAGCAGATTGGCTGCTGTAGGGAACGTCCAGTGCTAGTTTGTGGCGAAAGGCCTCCTCTTTACGCCGATTCGCGAACCAATTGTATACACGAACCTCCGTGACCAAATTAGAGCCCAGGCCAGCCAATTGAGAAGGAGAAACTCCCCTCTGAAGACACTCCGCTCTAAAACACACACATGCATTCAAGCGGCATTACCCAGCCTCTGCTTACCAAATTTAAGTGCTCTATGTTTTATATGTGAATAAAAGCCTAAATTAAATCTGTCCATCATATAAAACGACCGTATCTCTTCAGAAGACTTGTGGTAAACGGCTCGATTCATATGGATTTCTTTTGCGATCTCTTTAAGAACGTTTTGAAGCGTTTTGTGTAAATAGACTTTTAATGGATGAACAGAAATCTCTCAGATTTCATTAAAAATGTCTTCATTTGTCTTTAGAATATAAACAGAATTATAGGTTTGAAATGACATGAGGTTAAATAAATGTTGACAGAATTTAAAATTTTGGGTGAACTATCCCTTTAACCCTTTAATATCTTGGGTTTTTAGCGACCTGGGAAGTCATTCACTACCCTCCTCCCCCTCATTCATTTTTTAAAGTTAGATATCAACCTTCGTAGTATTCCTCCATCAATTCATTATAAACAAAAAAAAAAATTAAATCATAAAAGAATGCCTGTTTTCCCATTCATTTATTGTAAAAAAAATTGTATGGGGTCGCAAACGACCCGAGGTTTGTAACAATGTATAAGAAATGTATAAGAAAAAGTTTTTTTTTTTCTGCACAACAACAATTGAATCTTTGATGCTGAATAGAACACAATGATAAAGTGACGTTTCACTCATAGTAACCGCTGGCAGAAAACAAAAGAATAGGAAGCATCATCAGCAATAGTTGAAATGGTTCAGTGATTTACTGCAGAGCAAGTGAACGCAATCAAATATTAGTGTCACTGTCACTTGATGGTGGATCTGGTGAAGAAGCTGTCAGCGATCAAAATATTGATTTTGAAGATGTTGAAAATGATAGCTTGCGAATATGAGCCAGATGCTGAATGAACTGGGAAATGAGCTCTGACGAGGACAGTGATGTTGGTATAAAACATCTGTCAAACTGAACCCTTCCAAGTTCCAAAAGGTAACAAAATATGCTTTATTTTATTCTTCTGTAATTGTCACTGTGATATCAGGAGAGTTTTAAATTATCGTGACAGGTAGAGATCCATCCGTGATAGATAGATCCGGGTCGCTTAATATTGATTGGCGAAACATTCATGCATTTAAGGGTTGAAATCAATTTGGGTTATGACACCCAGTTCACTCCTGTGTTCATTTACCTGTTGCACTCCTCCACCAGTCCCTCCCTCTCCTCCTTACTGGGGTTCTTCTGTCGTTCATAAGCCTGGAACAGGATTTGCTGGGAGGCAGGACCCCATTTGAATCGATTCCTCCGTCCCTTTCTCACATCCTCCCCGGATTCCTCTCCTGACATGACACCGCGACTGGCATTGGTGAATTCTGC
Organism: Tiaroga cobitis; assembly: GCA_030578255.1. Taxonomy (NCBI): domain Eukaryota; kingdom Metazoa; phylum Chordata; class Actinopteri; order Cypriniformes; family Leuciscidae; genus Tiaroga; species Tiaroga cobitis. The sequence continues at coordinate 20,313,754 of CM060598.1, forward strand.
ATTCATCAGTGTGAGATGAATTCATTCTAAAAGTGTACAAAAACAAAATCTTGTAAAAGAGAAATAAGAAATGTCCATATACTCACGTTGGCTGATCTCTGTCTGTTTCTTGATGTACCAGCTGTACAGGGCGGCACGCTTTTGGTTCTTCATGGGTGTGCCCTTGTTGAGGTGCTGGGAGAGATGGGATTGGTTGAGGCCCGTGGATTCCACCACCTCTCTCTGTGGTAGGTTGTGCTGCTGCATGTAACTCTTCACTATTTTAGCCACATGCCAGGGATCCTGTCTAACACACCAACATATTAATACATTATAATATGCCTTTCTAAATATCTCCAAGCAAGTTCTCATGAAAGTGCATGAACAGCATGAGGTTTATTTCGGGATAATTCTAAGGAAATTGTGCCATTTTTGCTTATAAATTTCAGGATTTCTTTTTTTGTCTCTCAAGAATCATATTTTTTATCTTAATTATGCGATTACGGCCTTTCAAAATATTCTATATGTATTTTAATTACGGTCGGTAATTTATTTGTTTTTTTAAATAATTGAATACTTTTATTCAAAGGTAATTTTGGGGTCAGTAAAGTTTTTTTCTATTATTTAATACTTTTATTCTAAGGTCATTTTAAGGTAATTAAATTGATTAAAAGTGACAAGACTTATGTTACAAAATATTTCTATTTCACATAAATTCTTTATATTCATTAGAGAATCCTGGGAAAAAAAAGTATCAGTTTCCTAGAAATATTTAGCAGCACAACTGTTTTCAACATTGATTACACACACACGCACACACACACGCACAAACACACACCATATATTTATATTAGTACATAGTATATAGTATATTACACCGATTGCACTGTTGCCTGTAAAAAACCCTACAAAATATTCGGAACATTTTCTTTTCTTTTTTTCAAGACAAAACACTTTAAAAATGTTTTGAGAGAAGGGTGAGGGGGAAGAGGAAGGATAATATAGTGGTAGAGATGGTGCAATGTTTACACTGTAAGATAAGGAAAGAGACACAGGGCCAAAGTCCAGTAAAAGAAAAACCTTTGTGAAAGCTACACAAACACACAAAGCCTCACAAACACACAAACATATCCAACAGCAATGCATTTCAACTATACAAATCACTCACACATATAAAGCTGTTTAAATAAAGAGCATTACAAATCCATTTTCATCACTGTTCAAAGAGCTACACTTTTGGCAACAAATCTCCCTTCACAACAGCACTATCTTTACAATATCACCACAGTCTTGTGTACACAAACACACACACACACACACAAAGCGATGTCACTCTGTTAATTTTAACCAGTCGATGTAGCTCATTTATTAAAACGATAGAAATGGCCAGAGAATAATGAATAGGGTGGGTAATTAGTAACTAAAAAAGGTGGAACCTCCTTTATATTCACCCCATCAGTTGGGAAGCAGAGCATTAGAGGAGAGAGGAAGCCAATGAATAGGAATAGAAGAGAGAAGACCTGAGATCAGCCAGAGAAAAATAGGAGGTTTAATCAGGATATTATGGAGTAAAATAGTAAGTTGAGAAAACGATGGTAGATTTTGATGATGCTTCTTTAGAAGAGCAACATTTGAGGCACTAAAGTCTTGTTAGATAGTTCAGCGTGTGTTTTTTGGATGAAGTTTGGATTGATTAGAGTTTTTTAGTTACTTACTGCAACAGCTGGTCGACTTCAGCCCGTTGCCTGGCGGCCTCCTCCGGTGGAAGTCTCTCTAAATCATGGAAGATGGGAGGAGGATTGTCCATCTCTCCCTCCTCAGAGCTCTCTCCGTCGGCCCGGTCCGTTCTCTCTCCACCGGCCGAGCCCCGTTCTCTCTCCAGGTCTCCCATGGCCTGGATCAGCAGCTCTTTGGACAGTCCCGAGCCCAGCAGAGACCACACCAGCTGCTCCTGCAAGGCCGACAGCCGGCCGCTTCCTTCTCCTGCTCTCCTCCCCTCTCCTCCCTCCATCTCTCGTGTTCCGAGGTGTTTTAGCAGCCGTTGTTCTTCTATAATTTGCTCGCACACACTTTGTGCGCAAACAGACGTACACACACGCAGTTATCGGACGCGTTCAGTATTCACCTGTGTCTCAGGGTTTGAGTTCTGCAGACCGTCCGTTAGAAGAAGAGCTAGTTTTCATTTTCTTTATCCTTTTCTTTTCCTTGTTTTCCAGTGTCCCTCTGTTTCTGCTCCTGTATTAAGTCTAGACACCTGTTGTCCTTTTGCTTTGAAATCTAATTTTTGCTACTTGCTTTTCCCTTCATCCCCTCCTCCTTACTCTGTCTTTCTCTCTCTCTCTCGTTCTCTCCCCCTCTCTTTGTGAACTTTGGCCTCGGCCTGTGTTGAGGGCAAAGTGTAGAGTCTAACCGTTCAGTGAGAATGAGCATTACAAACACATTCAACACTCACACTGTAATCTTTCCTGAGTCTTGAAACGTTTAAGCCTCCTGTTTACATGTTCACATCACATACTGCACATATGATGTTTCTTAAAACTTCTTGCGCTTTTATGTACCATACCATTTATGTACCAATTATTGCAATTTAAAATATATATATATATATTTGAAAATGACATTAAAACTAGGAAACTTATTTATTAGTTATTTATTACAATTATTGGAGTCCTTTAAGTATACATTTTATTTGATAGATTTTATTGTTTCATCCTTGTTCCAAACTCTTGACATTTCATTAAAAAAAAAAAAAAAATTGTTGCATTTTTTCAACTGTGATAATCTTAAAAGAGAGTGAAATAAGCAATTTTGATATTTATTGTTTATTGTTACACAAATTATGACTTCCCTTCAGTTGTGATGTCATTGGGAGGGGTTTTCCTTTGTGTTTTTTTACGTGCAGGCGACAACGTTTTCAAAACAAAACAAAACAATTGAAATTAGACTTAGCAATAAAGGAATCAGACATTTTGTTCCAAAAATGTTGATCAGCTTTAATTCTGCTAAATGATTAAATCAAGATAACAAAAGCAGTCAAATGTCAAAAGTATTCAAATGTATAATTTAACTTGCTATCTGTCAAGGAGTGGAACAATATGTCCAAATAGCCCATTTAATGTCAAAGAATTTTACATAAACAGGTTTATAAATAAGCTTTTTTCACAAAATCTGTAATTTTCTGTTACTGTTTGGATGTAGTAAAACTCCCACTGCAGCAGAAAATATCTGGGTCGTGTTTGCGTTTCCTTCTGTCGCTGCATAATTCTAACCTTGAAACCTTGACCAGCCACGCATGTGAAAATCTAAGGAGAATTGACCAAATACTTCTAATCTAGCTCAGAAGATATGAATGTCTTTGTGGTAATTTTACTGATGATAATACAAAACTCATTCACCTTGCAAATGGTTGTTGATAGCAAAAATGAAACCAGCACCAGAAAATTAGTAAGAAACAAATATTGGCTTTTAATTAAGCAAATATGATGCAGGGCGATGAGCTTTCACACCTGTGTCCGTTTATGTGACATCAGACTGAGGTGTTTCATGTCAAGTAAACTTGATAAAGTCCTTTCACTTCCTGCCTCTCTCAATATCACAACCTAACCCACAGTTATCCATCAAGTTGTTGTTCACATGTAATTGTCAGTGCCAGTTTTTCCACTCCATTTAAAAATAATTGTATTCACTTGCATCTATTGTCATATTTGTCAAAAATTTAAGTCTAAAATACATTAACATATATTTTACACATTTATAAAACTGTTCACCCTTTAGTTTTTTTAATTGAGTGTATAGTTCCATAAAATATTACCATATGATCAGTTTACATTAACTCTTGTAAACTTATACAAAGTTATTGTCACTGTTTTCAGAACTATGCTAGTGACTCATATAAAAAACGTGCTTTAGGATAGTAGCATAATCTGTAAAAGTACAGTACATCTGCACTGTACAACTGGAAAATGGAGTCAAATATATTCAAACAAGAGAAACATCAACTCAAGTCTTTAACTCACATAATTAAAGCTTAAATATTCCCTGCAATAAACCATAACGTATACGACAGTTTTAGGTCGGTAAGATTTTAACTGTTAATTGAAAGAAGTCTCACCAAGGCTTCATTTATTTGATTAAAATGACAGTAATAACATGATGAAAAAACAGTAATATTATTACAATTTTAAATAACTGTTTTCTATTGTAATATATTTTAAAATGTACTTGATTCCTGTGATGCAAACTGAATTTTCAGCATCATTACTCCAGTCTTCAGTTTCACATAAACCGCCGCAAGCATTTGAATGGTATCTATTTCCTAACATGTGTAAACAGGAATTGGTAAATTGTGTGCATTGCATGACCTGATGTTTATATTTGAGTAGTTAAAATAGCAATGGATGCTCAACACACTAATCAAAATTACAATATGAAACATTTTTTTTTCTCTTGAATTCTCATTCAAACCTGAAAATGACCAAGTTCTGTATGTGAGTGTGACCCTTTTTGTGTTTAAATTTGACTGTTTTTAAAATCCAATACTTTTCAACATCTTGTTTGAGACAAATCAACACACAGGCAACAGGAACAAACTCGTGGACACTTAGATACAACTCAAACGAAGTTTTTATATATAGAACTGTAATTATACACTATTTACATTTATCTCACAAATAACACCCATAATTTAATAAATTCAATTTACATGCTGAAGTGCATAGTTTTCCATATAACATAGGCCACTCTGAATTACAGTAAGCTCTCTGGAGCTGAAGCCCCATTGTCACAGAACAATGGGAATCATTAGCAATTCTTCAAAAAATAGCGAACCATCCAGGGAACATTCACACCAGGTGTTAGTGGACTGAATGGACGGAGACTTTATGGCCACAAAGAACTTGTGAAGGGGGAGCGCTAGGGATTGACAGTCTTTGGTTGCACACAGAAGGACTTTCTAAATGTATTTACTAAAATCACTGTTCAATATGGTTGCGAACGTCTTGCTATCTGTACGTCAGAGCGATGAAGGGTGCATGTTCTAGATGCACACCGTAATTTTGACAGGGCTGTGCGATATTGTCCACTAAGCTGCAGTGTAAAGCCAGTCCCAGCTCTAAAGAGGGCTGCAGGGGGGCGGCACCCTCCCTGCCCTCGTTTACCTCCCCCCACACTACAGGCACTGTGTCTTGAAGGGATGGGGGTCTTTGCTTTCGGACAACGGCCCCTGGTCTGGTCAAGCCCCTCACCCGATGCATTTCCATCAGGCTCGGGCCTCTACTGGATCCTCCGATCGCCCGCTGCAGAGCCTGGAAGAGGGCGAGAAGATCTACTCTCAGCTCCACGACACCATCTCGAAACCAGACACTGTACCTGCAGAGAGAAGGATGAAATTGGGATGATTTTATATTTACTTTTTTTTTCCAGAATATCTGTCATTTAATTTAGTCATTTCTTTGGAGAATAGTGTTATTAACAACATTCTCACTTCATCTATCAAGTTCCTCTGCCTCACCTGGTAGGGAACCCTCGTTTCTCCAGTGAGGGGAGCACAGGTTGGATGTTGAGGTGTTGGGGGTTTGAAAAGTGAAAATGAACTTCCGCTTTCTCCAACGGTGCAGACAGCACATCTTCGCCAAGCAGAAACTCAATGTTGGAGTCTTGACAAGTCAGAAAGAGACACTTTATGTTAAGGGACAGTGCTGGAAAAGACAAGGCTGGTTTTGTGCTGGTCTAGTTTGGTGGTCTTTCAATTATATTTCAAGGAAATTTCAGAATTTCAAGGTGCCTGTTACTCAATTAAAATCGTCATTTAGTAATTTACCACCCATGGCTATACACACACACACACACACATATAACTTTTTTATATTAAGTAATACAAGTTATAATGCCAATATTTTTTAATAATGCCAAAACTGCCCTACAAAATCAAATCGCTTGGCGCTCCTGGTGCTATCTTTTTTGACAAAATTTGAATAACGCTGCTTTATTTTAAACCCTACCTTTTGTAAAACTTCACTCTAAACTTCATTTAGATGTTTTGAGACTTAATTACCTTTCATTTACTGCTCACCATCAAAAATGTAGTTGGTGAAGCTTTATCTAATCGAGGAACGATTACGTGAGTAACATCGGGGCCTTAAGCCTAGTGGAGACACCAGGATGCATCCCATGTTCCACATCAGTTTCTCAGCAAGGTATCGAACTACTTACCTCCAATTTTTCCGCCTTGTATTCCCTTGACACTTCCACAGTGGTACCCCACTTGACAACAGCGATACACCCGTCTAACGAATCTGAAGAGGGCTTGTTCTGGAAAAACAGCACGACGTGGACCATCACTCATCGTCGATAATATCTTCAGACGGTACATCTGACCCCAGTCCCCAAGCGGACTGGTGCTCTCCGTCCACGGTGCGCTCAGGAGGGCGCACTGGTCGTGCTCGGATCCTGGTTCGCGACGGCTCCGTCTCTGGACGTGTCCAATACGGATTTTACGCTCTCCTTGAAACGATGTCACCTTGCGAAGCTGTGAACGAAGCGATCTGCACTGTACTCCTATAGTAATAGCCATAAAAGCAAGGACCAGCAGTGAAACCCGCGTGCGCGTAACCATGGCCATCTCAAGTATCCACATATAGTATTGCTCTCCGGTGATGCTCGTCTCGTGCTCTCCACGATACGACTAAAGAGGGTGAATCCCCGGCTCTGACAATAAGCTCAGCTTGTTCTGTGGAATTTGAATTTTGGCTTCTTCTGACTCTCCTCCCCCTGGTTTTGTTTGGGACCCTTAAGCAGCAATTCGCTCCCCCATCGACCTTTTAAATGTGTCTGCATAATGAGGCGCCTAGAGCCCTGCCAGTTCAGTCTATTCTTATTCTCACTCCTAATGACCATCATTACAGAACATCTGCACCATCACCAACGAGCGGCTCATTTGCAAGAGAAACAACTCTGGACCGAGGGAAGCATAAAACTTTCCCCAAAGTGCGCTACCCTGACAATGGCTCCACAACCGACAGAGAGGTAATCTGGAGCTCTCCTGGATGCTATATAGTAAACCATTCATCTGGATGCACATACACTGGCCCTAAGTAGTATTTGGACACTTAAGCTACACTTTGTAATTCATAATAGCCTACTAATGTATGAATTTAATTGCACAGATAACAAACAATCAAATCAAATTGCCTTTCTCCGAATTAACTTCACATTTGAAGTTACTTTTAACCAGGTACAGTTTAAATGTTACGTTTATTGAATGTATACAAACTCAGTTCTCAAGTTCACACAGGTGTCTTATCAGGTGTTTACCACAGGTGTAGTTCATCACAACAATCCAGTAACATTCGGCACCCAAAAAGCGTGTAGAGCAACATATGTATTTTTTTAATTTGAAACTATTTTTTGTGAAATATTTTGCAAATACTTGTAGATTAACTCTAATATATAGGCTACACTACAGAATGTATTTGATTTAATATAGGCCTAGTAAAAACAATATTGTGAAATATTTTTTTTCAGTTGTATTTTTAAAGCGTCATTTACCTCTAATTTTCAGCATCATTACGCCAGTCTTCTGTGTCACATGATCCTTCAGAAATCATTCGATTATGCCGATTTGCAGCTCAAGACACATTTCTTATTATTATCAATGTTAAAACAGTTGTGCTGCTTAATATTTTTATGGAAACCGTAATGCAAGATTCTTTTATCAATAAAAAGTTAAATAAATTAACAGCATTTCTGAGAAATAGTAAGCTTTTGTAACATTGTCTTTACAGTCACTATTGATTAATTTAATGTGTCCTTGCTGAATAAAAGTTTTAAAAAAGAGTCTTACATTTGAACAGTTGTATAAACATATTTCTGCAATATATCTTAACCATCCCGACAATCTCAAACAAGTGTACTAAAGGACGTTTATTCACACTCAAGCATAATTGGCTTCCATTTAAAAAGGAGAAAGTTTTAACAACTATACACATCTAGCTTTAACTGTAACACTGAATGGTCCCACATTTAAAACAGGACTCGGTTCTCTAAACAGCAAAGGGTTACAGCAGAACCAGTCTCTCAGGAGGGAGACACTTCCTCTATATTTTTGTATTTTACACTTTCATCCTCTACTTTTTATACTGAAATGAGCAAACAGCAGCCTATTATATAAAAAGCATTCATTACATTCTGAGCAGTATAAGAGAGACATACTGTATAAACATGGTGGATATCTATGACATAATAAAATATATCAAAGAGGAGTTCAAATCCAACAAATTTAAAGCAAGTTAACCCCATGTTTAAGGAGCCGCTGACGGGCTTTTCTGGGTAGTGAGAAGGCACTATCCTGAGGATCAGGACTTCCAGAGTTTCTGACAGGTGTTCCCTGCTGGAGAAAATACGTCTCCTGGGCGGTGTTACGGGTTCCATACACTGCGGCGCTAGCGTTCCTGTAATTCAGGACACAAACACAGTTTACATAGCTGAAATGTCTGTAAAACTATTTTTAACACTCATGTTTGAACCTCTAGCATACAGTGATGATTACATACACATAATTATTCAGAGAAAACCTGTGAGACATTTTCAAAACACACATTGTATGACGAAAATGACCAAAAACAGGCATTCAAACACACACTCTAACCTGACAATGGCCTCCTGTAGTGTGTCTAAGTGTGAGAACTGTGAATGGAGCAGTGCAGTGGCCCTCACAAAGGCACGATCCTGGGGTCCAGCGGAGCGCCCACATACATTAGCTACAGAACAATATAAAAGTCACTGTGTATTTTATGTATGTTCCTGAAATAGTTAAACATTTGTCAACATTTAGACTGGCAAAGATCCTCAGTAAGTTTGGCACAATTCACAATTCAATTAGCATACTGTTTTTTTTGTGTGGATGTTTATATATGTACGAGACAGGACTTACTAGTGAGTGTGTTTTGAATGCAGTCATAGTGGGCAAAGGTGTAGGGCCCCGGAGGGCCGGGGGTCCCTGGTAAGGTGTTCCTCAAGTGAGCCTCAAGCCCATTCAGTGATGCCAAGCTGCTGTGATGCTGCAATCACAATAGACAACACTTTTATAACGGAAAACACAGCTATACACATTGAAAGGTTTGGGGTCAGTAACATTATTTTAATATTTTTGAGTCTCATGCATTGCTCACCAAGGCTGCACTTATTTGATCATCCGTATTAATTGTTTATTTAGATATTCATGTGATGTAATAATGCAATAAAATTCACAAGTTAATGTCTTAAGACATTTTTTATAGTTTTTAAAAATTGTAATGTTATACAAAAACTGAGTGATACCAGAATTTCTTGAGTTATTCACTACCATTAAAAAGTTTAAGATAAGGTTGGTAAGATAAAAAAAAAAATGTTTTCTCTTATGCTCACCAAGGCTGCATTTATTTGATGAAAAATACAGTAAAAACAGCGATATTGTGAGGTATTATTGCAATTTAAAATGGCTGTTTTGTATTTTAATCTATTTTAAAATGTAATTTATTCCTGTGCTCAAATCTGAATTTTCAGTATCATTACTTCAGTGTCACATGATCCTTCAGAATTCATTCTAATATGCTGATTTGCTGCTCAGAAGCTATTTTTATTATCAATGTTTTTATAGATTTTTTTGAGGATTATTTGATGAATAGAAAGTTCAAACGAACAGCATTTATTTAAAAATTGATTTTTTTTGTAATAATAGTAAAATCTTTACCGTTTCAATATACTGACCCCAAAATATATATATAAGTGTGTGTGTGTGTATATATATATATATATATATATATAGAGAGAGAGAGAGAGAGATAGGGGGTTCACATTCAGCACAATTCATTAAGTTAATGTGTATAAAATATTTCAAGTAGACACACACACATGCTTCTCACCACTTCATCTCTGGCCGTAGGGTCTGTGTTGAATTCGGGCTCCACCAGCAGGGCCAGGACCAGCCCATTGACTCTATGCTGGTATAATACCGAGGGCACTAGAGAGCTGTCTACTAGTGGTTCATGTGGTGCAGGTGCGTTTGTGGGCTCAAATTTCTCCTTGAGTCTTCCCTCGACTTGCTTGCTCTTTGTTCTGGTCTCTTCCTCAGTTTCTCCATGGAATTTGCCATTCTTATTGGTCAAATGATTGTTAGCGTCCAGTTTATCTTCTTCACTTTGACTGAGGTTTTCATGGTCAGAGGCGTCCAAGTGGTTCTCAAGACAGTTTGACTGCTGATACCCATTAGTGAGGGCTTTTATTTCTTCACTCTGAATGTCCTGATCTGAATTTAAACCTTCGCTTCTGGTTTCTGACCCAGAGTTTGCATCTATACCATTCTTTGTGTTTAGGCCCGTCAGACTTCCTGTCAAAATGTGTTCTTTTACTGCACAAAAGTTAGTTACATTAAATACGTTGTGGTCATGTGACTCTGGAGTGAAATACTCTGATTGGTTCATGAGATTGGAGTGAAGGGGAGTGTTAACCCGTGAGGGAGAGGAGCTGAAACACGCTTCATCGGAGAGGGAGGAGCGAGGAGACGGCGGCATCGTCTGATAGGATGTTGTGGGACATTGTGTGAGGTCTAAGCTTGAGTCAGTATCTGTGGTTGGGGTGTCGGATAAAGTGCGAGACAACAGGCGGGACTTGAGGGGTTGGCAGGGAGGTTGATTGCAGTGAGACCTAAGAATGAGAGTATATATAAAAATCAATCGATATGTATTATGTAATTACACAACTGTCCAAAAGTTTGGGGTCAGTAAGATTTTAAATAAATAACTTTTATTTAGCAAGGATGCATCAAATTGATCAAAAGTGTGAGTGAAGTTCTAAAATGTAAAAAAAAAAAAAAAAAAATCACGGTTTACACACAAAATAAGCAGCACAACTGTTTTTAATATTGACTTCACATTGATTATATACAGAAAGTGAGCAAAGAACATTCCCCACTACTGAAGCGCTCCATAACTTTAGTCTAGTGGAAGTTATGCACTCTCGCAAAAACTCCCATTATAATCACCGAAGCTGTCTAAATCAGCCAGTGAAAGTGTGGTAACTAATCGCCTCTGATTGGCCATTGCATTCATAAGCTCAACAGTAACATGTGTTGTTATGTGAGCATTGGTTATAATGGTCAACGCTGCAAAATAACATGGAAAACAAAATCTGATGCTACGTGAGAAAATCTAAATGTAATGCCGCAATCAACACTTTTTTATGAATTTTTACTTTAATTGCGACAGCCGTAATAGATTTAGCTTCATTGTGCAGGATTTTTTTTACACCCTTATCCTGAATTTGGGGAGCATTTTTGTTAATTTCTGTGTTTTTTTGCCACAAGCCCACAATAATTTCCTATCCTGGTGTATGGAAAATGTATAGAAAATGTAAGAATATAGTTATGAATACTTTTGGGAGTTGTACCTGCATGCTCTATCCACTGGGGGGCGGCGGAGCATGTGCAGTTCAGTGGGTGTCAGGAACACCTGTGTGGTGACTGTGAACGAGGGCGGTGAACCCACCGAAGGACTCAGGCCATTGGCTGTCACCCGGTTATCCTTTATTGAGATATAAGGAGAAACACAACAATATAAGATTGTGCATATGCAATATCAGGAATCACTATGAACTTGATTCTACCTGGCTGTAAGTTTGCGTCTCGTACACCATCACCTTCACTGTCAGCGCAGGAGGCATCTGAGTACTCACCACCCTGTACAACACAGACAAGTCACTCTGTTTGTGTGTTTTCACACTTGGCAGGTTTCATTCGATTAAAACAAACTCTGGTGTGATTGCTCTGTTGGTGCGGTTCACTGTTTAAGTATGAACGCTGTTATCCGAAATAGGGGTATCACAATTTACCGGTAGACCGGTATGAATAACTGGTAGAGAGTTTGGACTATCGTCTCTATCGTGGTTGCACTCACGTGATGTTGCTGTCACGAAAGCTTATCATTTGCATGCTTGTTTTCAAAAACAAGTGATTTCAAACCATTGAAGCGCAACAAGCAGCTAAAAAAAACGAATATATTTTTATTATATTTTATTTTATACTCTTAATTCAGGGCTCTCAAGTTTTAAAGACAGGCAAGAGTGTTTATAATGTGACAATATGTCAGTCATCGTGTGATAAGGAAAATATGACTAGGCCTAGACTACTTGTTCTGAGCAGGTGTTGTCAGTGAACAGGCTGTAAAACTGTTGGCTAAGTTACAGACACTCATGAAAAACTGATGCGGAACATTCTCTAACAGCAGTCAAGTTGTCATTGTTTGTGTCAAACAAGTTGTGAATTTTTTGTAACATTAAAACAGGAGATCATGACTTATCTTGAATCTTACCCAGATACAAAAGTGCTATTTTGGCTATTGTGTAACCCCTTTCTTTTTTTTTAATTTTAGTCATTTTTTTTTAATTACTTAACACCACACTTAACTACTCTATTGTAGTTTTTTGTCCTATTACTTGTAATTCGTTGCTTCATTCTTCTTTTATCACTGACTGTTTACTTGTCTTCAGAAAAGCTTGAGGTTTTTTTTGTGACATTTCAATGGTATCAAATTTTGATTTCATAAAAACCTTATTTAAAGCAAAAATATATATATCGTGATATATATCATTATCGTGATAATATAATGTGATGTACTATATTGTGAACTCATAATGTGATATAAGATTTTGGTCATATCGCCCAGCCCTTGGTGCGCACCAACAAGCGGACCGAGACCCACATTTTCAGGGGGCCTTAATCAGCTTCTAAATAAACTCTGGTGCGGTTTGACTGAAATATGAACACAACACGGACCAAAGACATCTAAACGAATCAAAAACAGGACGTAATGTGACAAGATGTAACCCTAAAAAGGACAGAATGCTCAAGCATATCTGGTTCTTCTCATTATAGGAGTTATGTTACCCATTGCAGTTTAGTGAAGACATCGGAACCGTCGTCTCCTTGCAGCAGATCTTGGTGTGCAACAGAGGAACTTCTGCCACTGTTTTGACTCTGCACACTTTATAAGCTCTTTGAGAGTTCTCAGCTGGTAAAAATACCATCATATGTACGCACATGCAACATGTGGGTTTATTCCAGCACACATGGTTATGCATGGTTTTGGATGTTCGGTTAGTTTTGTCGCAATATACATAAAAGCTGTTTTTTGTTTTGTTTAATTAGCTTCGGTGTTAAAAATGACAGTGTGAATGGTAAGCGAACCAGGACTAAATGTGTCATTTTTTTTTTTTGGTCCGGACCAAACGAACCAAGAGAACTGAACTACAAGTGTGAACACACCCTTAATTGCTTTAGCCAGTTACAGATGCAAAGATCAATATTTATAATAAACATGGATTATAGTGAACAAAATCTGTTCAGCGGTGAAAGCTCACCTGCCCCTGTAGAGGATACAACCAGCCAGCACCAGAGGACATCGCTGACAAGCCTGTAGAATGAGGGCAGCCTTCAGCAACAGCAGAGGATCAATCTAATGCAGGGGTGAGGAGTGACCAGTTAGGGTATATAGACAGAGAATTTTTTTTACCAATGCACATAACCATATAAAGTCAGGTGCTTCACATATGAGAGTATTTGTGTCGAGAAAAATTAAGACTACTTAGTTGCACAACTATTTCCATGTTCTACTTTTTACGGCTCATGCATTTCTGGTAACAGCATCCAACGCACCTACTGTACATACAGATAGTTACTCACAAGAACGCAGATTATTACTACTTTTTAGTGCTGTCAGATGATTAAAACACTGAATCATGTTCTTTGCACTAACAAATTATTAAAATATTTAAACCTATTGATTTGTTTCTGTAAATATTTGTACATTTTAATGAATTGGCCTCTTTCAGGCCTATTAAGTTAGTAGCCGTTTTTTTATATTTTTTTATAGCTTTTATTGATCTATTACTTACCATATAATTGTATTTGTACAGCACTTTAGTCAATGTAGGCCGAAATAATTTAGTTTAATGCATCTCATGATTATGTATCTCCACATTTACTTGTGAATTTGAAAATACTTATTTTATAGCTTTGATTGATTTTAATGTGTAATATTGTCTGCTCCTGAAATGGGTCAAGAATGTGCATTTATTGCATGCCATAACATAAGCTAAGTGTCTAAAATATACAAGTTTGCTCTTTTGGTACTTTTGACTGTTGAACTGAATGGAGGAAGCAAACCGTCAGCTTAAACAAATAAATATAGTCATTACGAATAATGCACCGAGGTTTCAGTCGCCAGTGAAGAAACCATGATGAGCCAAAGAAAGAGAACAAAGAGGGCTGTTTTTTACTATTCACTGAAGAAAAGTTAGTTTAGGATCAGTTGGGAAAGTGCAAGAAATTCTAAGGAAACAAGATTGCTTTACAACACAGTGACTAGTTTAGAGCACTGATACTCAGCGGTGAAATGATCTTGTATGTTTACCAGCCACTGCTTTCTCAGATCTGCTGGAGTTGGATTAAAACGTCATGTTTCATTGAGGAAATGCAATGCAATGATCCGAATATCTCTTCTTCCGTTTCTGAAAATGTTCCGATTTTTTGCAATCTTTCTGCAGACACTTATTTTAAGTGGCGTTCAGTAAACTAGGTGACTAGAGCACATTAAAAACATAAATAACTGGAAACTACAAGCTCAGCGCAACTATTCCATTCCCAGAGCGCTTAATTCACAGCTTGCTGTTGCAGTACTGACTGAATGAATCATGTTCAACTTTAAATGTTTTGTGGCACACTGTTAACATAATGAGAAGAGCAGGTTCTTACGTGTGTGGAGTCAATCGTCCTCAGGCAGCTGAAGATGTTGTGCAGCTCAGTGGAGCCGCCCTGCAGGTGACAGAGATATCTTGCCCATCGTAGAGCCAACTCCTCCTGACTGTACAACTGCCAGGCAAAACACAACACATGTGGAATTATGTTTTAATATGTATTAATTTATGACAAAAACAAAATGTACAGTACGTTCAAAAGTTGGTACGATTTTTTTAAATGTCTTTTTGCTCAACAAGGCTGCGTTGTTTGATCAAATATACAGGAAAAACTGTCAGTGTTACAATTTAAAAGAACTGTTTTTCTATTCTACTATATTTTAGAATGTAATTTATTCCTGTGATAAAAAGCTGAGTCTTCAGTTCAGTGTCACATGATCCTTCAGAAATCATTGTAATATTCTGATTTCCTGCTAAAGAAACATTATTATGAGAACAGCTGTGCTTCTTAATATGGAAACTATGATTCCGTTTTTTTTTAGGATTACTTGAATAGAAAGTTTAAAAGAACAGCATTTATTTGAAATAGAAATATTTACAGTCACATTTGGTCATTTTAATGCATCCTTGCTGATTAAAGGATTAATGACCCCAAGGTATATGTTAAACAAATATATATATTTTAAAGAGGCCATTTGATGCTGTGTTAATGTTTACCTTTTCCTTTAGTGTGTAATGTATCTGTGTGCATGTATAAGATCTATTACAAAGCTCATAGTCTCCCATGAAGGGATTATCTATCAGAGAACACTGTTTCAGACCTGCCTAAAACGCCTCGATCGAAGTCCAGATATTACTTCCACAAACATCTACATCACAATTTGAAATATTAGCATAATGCCCACCCAAAAGCATATACGCAAAGAAGAAGGTGAGGCTTCAGTGAATTGTAGTGTGTGGCCATGTTTTGGAGACGCTGTGTGTTTAACGCTGCAAACGGTTCTGCCAAAGTCATTCTTACAAAGTTGGTTCTAATCGATCTCCTTGATAATTTTCAGAATCTAAATTGGGCTCAAACTGATATAGTAAATCTGACAACATCAATAACAGTTTGCATTTACAATTGCTTTTGAAGCATCGGAAGCTGAAACTCGCGATTATGGTAAGTGGTGTTGCGTTTCTGATACGCACTTGAGGTTTTTAGCCAATCACAAAGCACTGGGTCAGCTGGCCAATCAGAGCATTCTGGGCTTTCCGGAAGGAGGGGCTTTATGGAAACTGGAACTCAATCTGAGCGTTTCAGACAGACTGGGAATAGAGGTGCTGCAATAATGTATAGTATGTGAAAAAGAATGCGTTTCTTTAACATTAAAGCATGTTTGTCTTTTCTAGTACACCAAATAAAAAAAGACCATTTAAAAAAAAGCATCCTATGTCCCCTTTTAATCATAATCCGTGAAGAGAATACAGAAGGCTGTGAGGATGCACCTGGTAGCTTTGACGCACTGGTCCATTGTAGAAACAGAAGAGGGCAATCAGCTGATCTAGGAAGTCACACACGCTCACATCAGGAATGTCTACCACACAACTTAATGCCTGGAAACCAGAGAAAGATCCCATTCAAAAGAGTTGTAAAACCACAATAACAAAAAAGCACACAAGTCAGTCAAACCAAGACACTGTTCGAAAACCTTGGTTTTATTTCAGTAAGGAAGTAGTAAGCACCAAAGCGCCATGTCATTACACAAAGCTACAATTTTCTCTTACCCAAATAAAGTTATCCTTCATGCGGACTGCATACTTGCTTTTGCGCAGGCGAAGCAGACGTACGGGAGATGAGGACAGTTCAGACACACAACGACACACACCGGCCAGCTGTCCACAAAGCAGCTCTTGTTGGTCTATTGGTGTCTGTAACAGCACACATACTGTCATGCATTCAATGCCTCGATAGCAAAAAGTATTATGAAGGTTGTCTTCTAAAACAGACAAAAATTAAGTACTTGCAAATAAATTATATACTCGATTAAGAGATTACATGTTTTTCTCAGAATGGCAGTAAATTATTCATTATTCATTGTATCTCCCAACTATTTCTTTTTTTATCTGTTACATTTTCCTTTCTAAAAAAGCCTACTGCTTATATACGTTCAGAAGGACCTCCAGGTTTGTGCAATTTCACACTCAAACCAGCCACTATATGTGCCTATCACTGAAAACTGAGATCACTGGATTTACATAAAACATTTCACTTTTACGAAGAGTTTTCTCAACATTGCACATCAATTCATGACGAACACAATAATTATTTGAATTATTAATCAGTAAGTCATTTAACCAACCATGTATTACTATCTCTGAAAGGCTTTTGTCTTTCAAACACATTAAAATGAACAAACTCGCATTATTTCAAATTTACATGCAATGCAGGGATTCACAAACTTTTTTTGTCACCTGAACCTCTTTGACCTAATATATTTACTTGAAGGCCCTGAGATAATAAAATTAAGACAATAATAATAATAAAATTAAGTTAATGGTTCTCTGAATGTCATTTAATGTTCACATGACATACAGGTAAACAAATAAAATATATATTTTATATTTTTCAGTAAGTGTTTAATTTTGATTGTTTCTATTATATAAAAAAAAAGAATTTTACATGTTTATGATTGAATTACTTTTCATTAAACTCACGAACCGCAGTCTTGGAAACCCTGACGTAATATTTAATGCTCTTCGTGTTGTTGATAAAGAAATGTTATATTTTTTTTTTCTCTTTGAATTCTTATATCAATATGTTTCAAGATTATTCTATCCAAATCAATGAGATAAACAAGTTAGGTCAAAAGTAATCTAAAAGTATCCACAAGTAGTCAGATTACCTTAAATGTGTAATGTAATGGATTATGAAACAAACTACAATATTTGTCGTGTAATTTAGAATCAATAACCGACTACAATTTATGGCTTACATCCTCAGGATAGAAGTAGTATATCCCATCTCTAGTCAGGTCACCCTCCTCTTGCACCTTTGAACTATCATACAGGAA
This sequence comes from Tiaroga cobitis, assembly GCA_030578255.1. Taxonomy (NCBI): domain Eukaryota; kingdom Metazoa; phylum Chordata; class Actinopteri; order Cypriniformes; family Leuciscidae; genus Tiaroga; species Tiaroga cobitis. Next base: position 20,331,510 of record CM060598.1, read on the forward strand.
GAAGAAACCGCATCTAGAAATATAACCAAACATGCATGGTAAAGTTAGCCTTTAAACTAAACGTCTTGCCTTCCAGTATTACTGACAAAACTTCAAGAAATTGATGCCGAACTGTTTTCAATTCATGTAAAGGATGATAATATCCCCAAGCACGTATAATACACTGGACAATGAACTTTCTGTTCTCCATGACTTCATTGATGGGTCAGATTGTAAGGAATGCATTTATAGTGAAAGCTTAAGCAGCTGTGTTTAATATACAGACACAAAATATCACTTTGTTTAAAGAAAGCCTGTAACAAAAAAAATGACACAATAATAAACAATGTTAGGAAAAGTTATTATATTAATTATGTTACTTTGTATGGAAAGTAATGCATTATGTTACTTTTGCATTACTTTTTCTTTCCTGCTATGGTTTACTCTCTTCCAGCCAGGCCTTGCAGGTATTTTGTTTTACAGAAAATGTTTTTTGTTGTTGCAAGTGTTTAACGCAGCAATGCATTCAACATACCCTATATAACACCTTCATTTTTTTTAAAACATATATATTCTGATCATTTAGAATATTTCTAGACTGCTAGAGCTATACAGTATATGCCACACTAAAGATCTCTTAACATTACAGGTTATATTACCAACTGTACAACTCTCTTTATTGAACGCTGAAGGTTTGTTACTTTTGTACTTTTTGTCTGTTCCCACACACAAATGAGTGCGCATGTCTATATGACTACGTTATAGAGAAGAGAGTGGATTTTAATTCAGTAGTTTAAAAAAATGTTTAAGCAATTCAATTAAACTGAAAAGTAACATGGATCATTTTTTTTAATACAGTAGCTCAAATATTAATGCGTAAATTTAAATAAATGTGTTACTTGTTACATCAAAAAGTAATCTGATTACATAATGGATCGTGCATTACTTTTTATCCCCAACACTGCTCATAAACGGAATATTATTCTCACCGTCTGGAGTCAGTCAAAGCAGCTGTCTCAGCCATTGGTGATCTGTTGAGAGAGCAGCAATCTGGTTAACTTTCCTACATCACAAACTATGATTAGCTGTGTTTGTAAGGGAGAATCTATGGGGAAAGTAATATCCATGGAAAAACTTAAGCATGGCATAAACTTCGATTGGTTTGAGACCACATGAAAAATATGGGACATTTTTCATTTAAACTTGGTAATAAAAATGTAGGATTTAATAATTAAAATACAAATATAGATGAATAAATCGAACATCATGATGTGACTATCTATTAATTTGGAGGATTTGTACTACTACTTGAGTACTAGCTACTACTAACTAAATGCTTCAACTTTAAAATGTTCTTCAACTTTACATTTTCAATGCAAACATTAGGCCTAAGTTTGTTACTCCTTACAATTCCGTTTAGATCTCCAAAGTACAAGGTATACGTTTACAGGTCATTAACACAAGGTGTTTAAAGGGATCGTTCACCCAAAAATGAAAATTCTGTCATAATTTACTCACCCTCATGTTGTTCCAAACTTGCATAAATTTCTTTCCTCTGCTAAACACAAAAGATGATATTCTTTTGAAAAATATGGGCAACCAAACAGGTCCAAGGCCCCATTGACATAGTATGAAAAAAAAAAATACTCGACTAAAAAAAATACTCCATCAACTGTTTGGATACCGACATCCTTTAAATAACTTCTTTTGTGTTTAGCATAAGTAAGAAATTCATACAGGTTGGGAACAACTTGAGGGTGAGTAACTTAAATGATGAAGAGATGAGAAGTTTCATATTTGGGTGAACTATCCCTTTAATTAGACAGCTTTCACTTTAACCTAGGCTGATTTCTCCTAATGCCTTACAATGTTTGCGTTCAATGTAGAAAATACTTTTTTACTTTAATATTAGCTGTAAATACAGTAAAATAACGCATTTATTGCCGTGTCAAAAGTAACAAAAAATACATTGGAATATTTAAAGTAAACATTTAAATACAATTAAACGTGAAAACGTTTTACTTAATTTTTTTGAGTAAATTATTTGGATCATTCTCAAATCATGCTGGATAATGATCATAAGGTTTTGCAGCACTGGTGCTGATAACCCGTTTTGATGGGAAAATGCATTTTAAAAGTTGATAGTCATGTTTATCATAAGTAAGACTAAGTACGTTGCATGTGCTGACTGAGCACGCAAATGAGACGACAAATAAATCGGTCCTCAATGTTCATTTTCCAAACAAGACGAACCGATACAAACAGTAGATTTTGACTCACCATCGGCGGGTTGAATGAAGAGCTGATAAACTTCACTCATGTCAATAAACTTCAGCTGCGTTACTGAATCCCACTCGCGCTCCCTTAATGACTAATTTTCGCTTATAAAATACGGGAAAAAAACATCACGACAAACCAAACATCAGTAAAACATTCCGTATAAATAGGAAATACGATCTCATGTTTCATGAATCCATTATATTTCGAATTTGGGTAGGAATGTGTGTCACAAGAGCCAAGTCATGTGAGAGTGTCTTGACAGTACGGCGAGCCTGGAGGGACAAACTCTCCACTTTAGCGTTTTCTAGGGGAGGCATCATATACACATTTTTATAGATTTTATTTATATATATTTTAAAGTCAAATGTTCTGTAAATACACCCTAAACAAACGTTTACAAATGTTTCTTTAACCGTTTCCTAAACTCAACGGTTTCACAGACTAAAATGCATATTTGAGCTGTTTTAACTGAATAGATCTTATATCTTAAATGTAATGCACATGATGCACATCAGTAATGTTTTTCTCCTACAGCATGTTAATAAAAGCTACTGAAATGTCCTATTTAAATGGCTAAGGCTAATCATGGCTTAATCTAATGGCGCTTTTCCACTGCATGGTATGGTACGGCTCACTTGTGGAGCTTTTCCACTGCATGGTACAGTACGGTATGGCTCGCTTCGGCTCGCTTTAAATGGTACCTGTCGAGGTTCTAAGCGTACAGTACCAATACTAAAATGTGACGTGAACACACTGCAGATCACAGATTGGTCAGACAGAATCGTCATTGTATTTGCGAGACATCAAAACCGCTAGATTTTTAAAAAAAAAAACAGTAACAGCCACTGCTGTAGCACCTGTTTTAAAACTACTTGCTTGAAGAAAAAAAGAAAGAAAACTTGCAAAAAAGAAAATGGCTGAATCGTGGTCAGTGGACAAAGTGCAGACGTTCCTCTCGTTGGTTGCAGAGGAGCGGATAAACTATAACGGTCAGATTATAATCCCACCTACTTTGAAGCGGTACTAACTGCAGTGGAAAAGCAAACCGAGCTAAAGCGAACAGAGCCGTGCTGTGCTAAGCCGTACCAGCAGTGGAAAAGTGCCATAAGACCTGTCTGTGAAACCAGGCCTACATTTAGCATTTACATACAAGTAAAACATCCTAGGATCTAAAAACTTCAACCACTTCCTTCAAAAATGAAACTTCAGACAGTTTATCATTTAATTAATAGATTTTTATTTTTCAGTTTAAGCTGATAAAGTGATGCAATGGTCAATTGAGTAAATGTCACTGTTTCCATACGGTACTTCCACTAGGTGTGGAAAGCACAGAGGTAAGATCAACAAACTGGAAAGACGTCATGTAAACTGAAAGAAACTGAGGAGTGGTCCAGGCCTGGGCAGATGTCCAGGGATGAGAGAGGGGATAGAGAGGGCCCTCTGGTCCCAGTCGGAGAGTTCTGGGAAAGCTTCTAACACCCTTCACTCATCATGATGCTCATAGCCGTCAGGGAGGGCGTTGACGTGGGGGTTGTGAAATAGCGACCTGTTGCCGTCACCCCATGGGAAACGCTAATGCAAATGAGAAAAGAGAGGCATAGATGTGAAGTGTATTGCGTGAATAACAAAATGATAAAATTTATAAATAATTACACAAATATGTTCACAAAAGTCACCAAGTGGCATTTTTCATTTAGTCAAATGTTTTAGTAAAAATGTTGGTAAATGATTTTTTTTATTAGTAAAAATAGCACGCGATTAGCTTTTCCCGTTCTATGTCATTTAAATTGTAAATATATATAAAAAAAAGTGTATTACTATAGCATGATTAGTCATTAATAGGTCGCATTCTCAATTCAAATACTCACGCATTCTTATTCCAAAATGACAACGTTTCAGCTACGTCTACTAAACCTTTGACAAAACCAATAACAGTGAAACACTGAGATCTGCATTGGCGCTGGCGTTGAACACGAGAGAGCAGAACAGCTTCATAAAGTCTTTTTTTAACCCTTAAAGCCTTTTAACCAATATATATATTCATGCAGAAATGTTTTAACCTTATTACTACATCCCTAACCCTGGTTATAATTGAAGCTCTGTTATATGGAATATAGTATATAGTATATGTAATATAGATGATCAAAGGCTGAAAAGTATAGAGTTATATTTTTAGCTATTTTATAGTACATATCAGCATTTCTCTTTACTGGTATATGCATTGCATATGGTTATGGTGTGTGATGTCACAGCCTCATTCCTGGGGGCCCTCTAATGTCTCATGCACAGAGCTCCAATGTCAGGATAAACCAGCAACTCACATTTACTAGAGAAATCAAATCGTGTTTCTTGGCTTTCAAACATGATGCATAGCTTTAGCTGACAAATACCTTTATTTCACGGTTTGCCTGTTCTTGGAGATATCTGCACGACCCATTGATCTTGAATGACATTGATTTTCAAGACCAACAACAGTGTGTTCATGTTAATGTATAATCAATTAATAACCAGCCAAATTTAAAATAGGGTATTTGCAATACTTTAAAACAAAACTGCCTCAAAAGTGCATGACCAGACTCCACTGAACTGCTGCACTCTCTTTTCATATAAATCAGCATGAAAATGCATAAACTCGAAACAAACGACTATAAAAGGTGGGGGGGGGGGGTTATTGTGAAAAGTGAGTGTTTTCACCTTGCTGCGGATGCGCAGGTGGCTGTAGGGAACGAACTCCGGCTGGTCATGTTCGTGTTGGGACCTGAGGTACATGTTCAACATGCACACCGCGACTCCGGGCAGAGCCACCACAAACGTCAGGATTTTCCAGGTCTTGGCTACATGAACATATGAAAAATAAGACATATTCTGTTTGACACGTCTTAGACATTACCATAATAACACATCAACCGGTTGACAGGCTAACGTTAGTCGTGTAGCTCACTTAACTATATAAGTTAGTTATTAAGACGTAATTATCTAATTTTTCGTAAACTCACTATACAAAAGACTAAACTAAATGCTACTCTACCATCTTTGTCAACCACAGAACAACATTAAACGGCCATTCGTGTCACATTCGCAAGGTCAAAAGGTAGAATTACGGCTGTTCGGAACAGTTGGTGTTTTTTATTACAGCATCTGATTTAAACTGATTAGAGTTGTAACTGACCTGCTTGTTCGCCGTGAGCTGCTACAGCCGAAAGCTGACGGCTTTGGGTCAGCGAGGCGGACTTGAGGAGCTTCTGGGATAAACGTCCGATCGCGGCCATTTTCGCGAAGACTGGAACAGTCAGGGGCGGAAGAACAACAATAATGCCGCTGCTGGTGCTGGAGATTGACGCGCCCGCCATCTAGTGACAGGGAGGTGCAACAACGGCTTTCATTCCGAATTTAATTTAATTTCATTTCATTTCATTTGAACAAAACATTGTACAAACAATATGCCAGGGAACTAAAATGAAAAAAAAAAAAAAGAATCTCAGAAAATTTAAACATCAGTAGAGTTGGGGGGAGGGGAGGGGAGGGGAGGGGAGGGGAGGGGGGGGGGGGGGGGCTTTACCATTTGACTTTACTTTTTAGCATAACATCAGCTTCTACAAAATTAACAAACATCATAGCTTTTCTTTGTAGGGAGTTCTTTCCAAAAAAACTCCCAAAATAAATAATTATAGTCTCAGTGGAAATTAAAAAAAAAAACACAAATATCTTCCATATTCACTTTAAAATGCGGTACCACCCTATTTTTTTTACAGTCTATGGGTACCACACGTGAGTGACACATGTGGAACAAACCTCTTTTACTTGTGATCTTTTGCCAGTAGGTGGCGACAATTCTCCACAGCCTGCACTAGAAAGCCATTGGTCAAGTGAAACGACGGGAAGAACCACTGACGTAAATTATGGCCTTTCGAGGCAGCAAAATAACAGCGCTAAAATTTCAGATAAGCTTGGCTTATCTTCAGGCTTTGAATCTGTGAGTGAAATAATGCATGTATGAATCGCTTTACTCAGGGGCGGACTTAAAGGGTTAGTTCACCCAAAAATGAAAATTAAGTCATTAATTACTCACCCCCATGATGTACCAACCCCGTAAGACCTTCGTCCGTCTTCGGAACACAAATGAAGATATTTTTGATTAAATGTGACAGCTGGATCACTCCTCCATAGGCTCCCTAAGGGAATGAATCCTGACGGCCCAGAAAGTCAATGAAGAAAATGTTTAAATATTCCATGTCACAACAGTGGCTCAACTATAAGTTTATCAAGCGACGAGAATACTTTTTGTGCGGAAATAAAACAAAAATAACGACTTTATTCGACGATTCCTTTTCTTCCTTGTAGGCCTGAAACGAGACTTCAAGAGATTTCCACGACGCATCCGCGATAATTGCGATCTCCTTCAACTACTTCAGTTAAGTTCTCGCGCGTGCGCGTCGTGGAAATCTCTTGAAGTCTCGTTTCAGGCCTACAAGGAAGAAAAGGAATAGTCGAATAAAGTAGTTATTTTTGTTTGTTTTTTCGCACAAAAAGTATTCTCGTCGCTTGATAAACTTATAGTTGAGCCACTGTTGTGACATGGAATATTTAAACATTTTCTTCATTGACTTTCTGGGCCGTCAGGATTCATTCCCTTAGGGAGCCTATGGAGGAGTGATCCAGCTGTCACATTTAATCAAAAATATCTTCATTTGTGTTCCGAAGACGAACGAAGGCCTTATGGGGTTGGTACAGCATGGGGGTGAGTAATTACTTAATTTTCATTTTTGGGTGAACTAACCCTTTAACCATTAGGCAAAGGTCGGCAATTGCCTTGGGCCCCGAGCTACCTAGGGGCCACCAAAATGCCCCATTAAATTATGCTTAAGTTGTTTTTGTTTCGTTTTTTACTTTTCGCAAATTATATATTTCTAAAAAACATTTGCGAAAAAAGGCATCAAATCATTAGTGTCGCAGACGGGAGGGGGCCCCCCACCTCACTACATTGGACTATTCCATTATCTCACTTTCTGCGTGCGAAAGTGACAAGGCTGTAATGCGCCAAAAAAACTGACGGAGAAAAAGAAGTGATTGACGGACAGTATACAGACAGAGTAGTAGACAGAGTAAAAATGAAGCGAAGCTTCCCAAACGATGCTGAAAAAGCAGAAGGCGGGAGGAAAGCAAAACGTTTTTAGCAAAATTGCAGAAGGTAACAAACTTTTTTGTGATGCCCGCTGACAATGACAACAATGCTAACGATATGTTACAAGTCCATGGCCGCAGCCAGCTATGATGTGACTGAGGTCCGGAATTCTGTCATTTTTTTACATTCAAAAATAAAATGTAAAGCTCTCTGAATGATTAATTAGCCGTTTAAACCACCACATATGAGTGTTTGCAATTCATGTTGCTGCGAGAAGCTAGCCCAGTGAACGGCCGGGGCTTGAGAGCGCGTTGTGAGTGAGGGCGCGGGTGCAGCCTCCGTGTTGCCAGATCCACTAATGGAAAGGTGGCAGTAGTCTCCTGGACCTGTTTTTCTGATTTAATGTGAAACTTTAGGAAGCTAAGTGGAAAGTTGCATGTTAGGGTTAGTGATATATTAATCTCATTTCCAAAACACAAGCTTTGAATTTATTTCGGATTATTTTATTTTATTTTATTTTTTTTCTTGATTTTCGTAGCAATATCTGGCAACATTTTACTGTCGGCATTACTAAAAAAAAGGTTCTAGGCAAACTGTAATTGCATAAAGCTACCACATTCGGTAAGACAAACGCAATGATCATCGTGATTATCTGTAAGAAATGTATAACACTATCAAAAACAATAGCATAATACAGATCTATATGTTACAGAAGGAAAGTTGCCAAATAACTTACTGGCCAGCAGGAAGACGGCTCATGCTGTTTAGTTAACCTTTCACAAAGTCATCATAAAAACATTCATTAAAGCAGTGTTTCTCAACTAGCAATTTATTCAGTCAGCATATTTGTGTTTGATCTGTGTGAATTACAGAAATAGGTGACTTGCCTGACCTACTTTTTTTTCTATATTTCTTTGCACAAAACTCTCCAGAAAGTGCCATTTAATGGTTTATTTTTCACCCCCCACACACACACATAATAAATCCCAATTTAACCCCTGTATATGTCAAATTCCTTTTTTTTTTTTTTTTAAAGGGTCGCAGATTAATGTCCACGAGGAAATGTGGGTCCAATGGCCTAACCATTATTATAGCACAATTCTTTACACCTCACCCCGGACCTCACTAATTTTCAAACCCTGGTTACGGCCTTGGTTACAACCACCATCACGACCGTTAGCACTGCTGCTAGCAAGGAGGAGCTACCCGTTGCTGCCGACAGTGCCAGGTAGATTAGCTTTACCTGCCTATCCACCATTCAGTCGGTGCATTCTTTTTTCGTTCTCTTTTAAAGATCGGATGGGGGGCCCCATACTACCTTCGCCTTGGGCCCCCAATTTGCTAGATACGCCACTGGCTTTACTTCTCATGACAACCAGTACGCGTCCTGTTTTCAATTAGCTGTAACGAATCAACAGTCTCTCAGTGGTAACTGGTTAATGCAAGTTGGTTAACATGCAATAATAACATGAGATTCCCAGTAGAAACACATTAGCCTATGTCATTCTACTGCTTTTATTCTAGTTTAGAGTAGAAAAGGGCATGTGAATAGCTCGTGCACAGTTGTTTTTCTGATTACCACTACGGTATTTATATTATAGCTACTTTGTCACGCATTTCTGGAAACTGCAATGTTTTTGGCAGAAACCCGAGAGCTGTGGTTTGGCCGGGTGGAAAGGACCAGCCTCTCCGGCGTCATCCGGCCATTCCACAGAATCTTCACTTTCCAAGTTGTGCCATGGAAAACTGTATGTGTTGCAAGGAAACAAGTTGATCAGTAAGTTGAAGTTGTCTTAAATATTATTTACGCTTTGAAGATTTAACAACTGCACTTCATCAGAGTGTTTTTTTCTTTTGTTATTGTTTATGTGTTTGTGCATACTAACATCTTTTGTATCAAATGTAATGTTGCACGGATTTAATGCGACGTAATTGAACCTCTAGTATTTCAGAGAACGTTGTGAGGTGGCATTTTCTTACATTATCATCAGATAATCCCTTGATTTACACTTTTGTCCTTACATTCAGGCTATAGGCTGACCTCAAGGAATGCAGGCTAACAATCTCTCAGAAGATGTGGAGGGAAATCCTGACAGGGAGTATCCCTTCTACCAGCAAGGCAAGTAATATAGTATCATTGCAGCTTATTATAGCAGAGACAGTGGTTATGGGTGTTGGCTGCTCTCATACACTGGTTTCAAGTTCAATTCAGGTAGAGGTTATCTATGAACTGAAAAAGACATGACATCTGTGCCCATGAGTCTGTCAGGCGTTTATTAATTGCATATAGCCGGTAGCGGGACACTTGGCACACTTTTCTATTGCCTTTGTCCCCCATCACATACTTTAGTAACCATTTGAATACATTCGATCGCTTAAACACTTAAAACTTGATTTGAGACCAAATTTGAGAGTCCAGTTATTTTGTAAAATATATACTTTGTAAAAGATCTAATTATTTAGCTCAGTTACATTAAACGTAATCTTGTATAACTTTCTCACACTTAATTTTTTTTTAAGTGAATTGCTTTCACTTCTGCAATAATCCCCTGAGTTTAAAGGAATAGTTCACCCAAAATGAAAACGATCCCATTATTTACTCACCCTCAAGCCATCCTCAGTGTATATGACTTTCTTCTTTCAGCCGAAAACAATCTGAGTTATATTAAATAATATCCTGGCTCTGTAATGGCATTGAATAGTGCCCGAGTTTTTGAAGCTCCAAAAAGCACATCAATCCATCATAAAAGTAATCCTTACAACTCCAGTGGGTTAATAAATGCCTTCTGAAGCGAAGTGATGGGTTTTTATAAGAAAAATATTAATAAATTTATAAACTATAATCCCTGGCACTGATGTATGATGTAGGCATAGAATTGATGAACGCGGAAGCGCAGAGGATAAAAGCAAAACCAAACACCGGTCACAAGTTAGGAGTCTAAAACTAAAGGTTTTAAAGAAAAATGTCGGAGGATTTCGATATAAGAAAAGAGGAGCAACGTTCTATGTCATGAGAGGTCACCCTTCCCCCAGAACTCGACTCTCTCGTGAACGCGCGTACGGCCGTTGCCGGAAGCCAGTGATTATAGTTTATAAAGTTTTAAATACGGATATTTCTCTGACAAAAACCCATTGCTTCACTTCAGAAGGCATTTATTAACCCACTGGAGCCGTAAGGATTACTTTTATGATGGATGGATGTGCTTTTTGGAGCTTCAAAAACTCGGACACTATTCAATGCCATTACAAAGCTGGGAAGAGCCAGGGTATTATTTAATGTGACCGGTGACAGGTGACTAAATGACAAGTTAAAGTAAAATATGGTGGTATCTGGAACTGTTTTGCAGGCTTTACATCAGCTCATTTGATATATAGTGCTTGCTTAAGATATGCCCTAATTTAAAGTCTGTTCTAAACTGTTTAATTTTGGCATTTAAAATCTATTTACGGTACTATTTCTTTTTTTTCCCCATGCTGTGTTCAGGCAAAGTGGCTTGTGTCATGTTCATGGTTCTCCTCATCCTTTCATTCTTGGTAATAGGAATCGTAACGGGTGTCAACTGTAAGTCAGACTTATAATGATGTCAATTGTCTCTGATGTGTTAATGATGGATGTGTAACTGGCTTGTTTTTAATTTCATTTAACATGCTGAAGTCAAGAAGAATCCACAAGAAGATCAGACCAGAGGTCTTCTTTCTGATGATATTACGGCTATCCCGTTCCAGTACAAAGGTGAAAGCAGTAAGAAATGTTGCGTTTAAAGAAAATGAATACAATGGCAATACAACTAAAATATGAATGGATGTCAGTAAAATCACAAAGCTCTAAATAATTGTATAATTATTGGTAAGCAAGTGTTGTCTATAGTCGTGTGTTTTGTTCTATCAAATACAGGGCGCTGCTCGGATGGTTGGGTTTCCTATAAGAACACCTGTTATTTGTTAGTGAACGTTTATGGGACGTGGGAAATATCACAGTCTTTTTGCCACAACAATGAGGCGCACTTGATGGTTTTGAACAGCGAGGAGGAGTTGGTAAGGACATGGACACAGACATGTTGGTGGACTGTTTATATTTTTATCCTCATTTACACTACTGTTCAAAAGTTTGGGATCAGTATGATTTTTTAAAGAAATTGTATCGATCATATGTGACAGTAAATGTGTTTAATGTGTAAATGTGTTTTTAACATTGATAATAATTAGAAATGTTTCTTGAGCAGCATATTAGAATGATTTACACATCTATTTACACATGTATCATGTGACACTGAAGTAATGATGCTGAAAATTCAGCTTTGCGTCACAGGAATAAATGACATTTTAAAATATATTAAAATAGTAAACATTTATTTTAAAGGTACATCTAACTTTTGACGCTTTAGTGATTAATAAACAAAACTGCATGCGTCCTGCGAAAGAACATTGTAGCCGGAGATACTTTCTGTTAACTCTCTGTTTATGTCTTTGACGAGTCACACAGGCACTGTAAAAATGTATATGATCAATAAGTTATGACAACATATGTTTTCACATTGCATTGACATTCAAAAGTTAAGCAATTTTCAACTTTCAAGATTCAACCAATTTTTTGAGACAAACAGTTTAATGTTATTTATGTTGAAATCACTTAAACATCCAAGTTGATTGTACTTAAAAAAAAATCAAAAATTTTTTTTTTACAATGTGGGATACATCACAGCGGTTGCCTTCTCGCCTGGTCTATAATAGTCAGAATATAAACAATTATTATAGGCGTAACGTAGTGATTCAGAATAAGACAAAAACACACTTTGGACTCACATAGAGTCCTGACATAGGCTACTCGCTTATTTTATACATTTAGCAAATTTTGAACAAAAAAGTTACATAATGTACCTTTAAAATGTAATCATTTCTTTTTAACAATATTACTGTATTTATTATCAAACTTACCAACTTTTGAATGGTAGTGTATTTCTGAAAGCATAGATATTAATCATAGGTGTATAATTAAAGCACATTGCTGGCTCTTAGGAGTTCATTTCAAGAACTGTCCAGAAACCGGCTGACTACTGGATAGGCCTCAAGAGGGACAAATCGGGCAAATGGTCCTGGGCTAATGGAGACGATTATCATTCAGCTCCACAGTAAGAGAGCATTGACTTCCATACTTTTGAAACATGTGTTTAATGTCATCTGTGAATGCTTTTTAATTTCATTAAACAGCAGCCATACTGTATGACATGGCAGCAAGATCAATATGTCATCTTCTGAATTCTTTGTGGTTTGTGTTCTTTTCAGTTTCTGGGATGAAAATCAACCTGCTCATGGTGGCATGGAGTCCTGCGTCCACTTAAAAGGAACTGACACAGTGCGTCGCAAGCTGTTGCATGATGCTGACTGTTACAGCGAACGCTATTTCATTTGTGAACGCAAACTAGAGAAAGGCATGTGGTAGGACACTTTGCCCTTATGCCAGCTCCATTAGTCTGTTCTCCTAAAATCCTGCCCTGGACACACACACCTTCTGATATTGTACATGGTCTTTTTTTTTGTTGTAAAACTGTACTTGCCTGACTGGTGCAAATTTGATGTACTTTTTGCTATGCATAAGCCACATGTTTTATAGTATTCCAGTGTAAAGTCCAGTTATATGAACACATCCGAATAGGTAACTAATTTTTGGCACAATTTCATCTGAACCTAGATAATTTGATTAAACATACAGTAGGTATTATTATTAATATGATTGCTTTATCTATATTCAATTCAACCTTTCAAACCAGTGTTCAAAAGGCTTCCTAGAATATCATTAAATATGATTATCTCACTTAAAAAATTTTTTTAGTTATAATTGTCATTATTTAAATATATTTTTAACGTGTATCTGACAAAGGCACAGGATTAAGGTCTGTTTGTAGAGATTTAATAAGCAATCATAATTCACAAAGTCAACTGTAGTCAACAGTCAAGCTAACAACACAGGCAAGACAAAGAAAGTCATTACCAGTAATCATAACTAGGAGTAGAATTGAAATGATGACCTCTGGTGGTGAGCTGGATAAACTGAATTTTATTTTGTGAAGACGTTACAATGGAAAATCTACTTCAATAAATCAAAACCTGTCTACACAAAAAGGTTCAGTGGGGTTTAATATACAAATGAAAGTAGGGTTTTTGACTCAATTTTAAAGAATCATTAATGCCAAAAAGTATTGAAGCTTGTTTCCGCCTAAAAAAAAACAGTAAAAGGTAATTGCAACTTTTTATCTCACAATTCTGAATTTGAACCTCAGTACATTCAGAATTGCGTGATATAAAGTCGGAATTGCGAGATATAAAGTCACAATTGCGTGTTATAAAATCAGAATTTGAAATGAGAAATAAAGAAATAACTTAATGAGAAAAAAACTCGCAATTGTCTTTTAAAATGTTTTATGCTGTGGTGGAAACAAGCTTCCATTAAAAAGGTTTTATATAAGAAGAAATGTCTTTAATGATTGCATAATACTTTCATGCTAAATGGGTTATTTCAATTTTTGTAATGATCAAAAGCTTTTGTTACGTTATAAATGTAAAGTTACAGTCACTTTTGATCAATGTAATGCATTCTTTCTGAATAAAAGTATTAATTTAATGTAAATAAAACAACAACTTGATGACCCCAGTCTTTTGAACGGGAATGTACGCATCCTGTATTTAAAGCATAACATTTATGTCAGAGAAGAACATTTCTTATATGACGAGTTAATCAGAGTCGCTTCTTAACTCAATGTTTTGTCATATTTCAAACATGCTAATGTTACAAAAAGTCCAACAGGATGTTAGGATTGTCAATTCCGCTCTGGGAAATGGTTTAGGTGTCGTTGCGTAAGGACAGAATGACAGAGAACAGCCACCAGGACACTGACCGCAGCAGAGGAGGGAGATTCGACAGGAACATTCTCTTTAAACAGTAAGATTCACTGCATTTCACAGTTATTTTTTACTCTTTTTTTATTTTGTATGTTCACATAAAAGCACATAAGCGTCTTCAATGTATGAACCTTCATGGAAAAATCCTAATTTGTCGTCAATGAGAATGTTTTTACAGTTTTCATGGTCTTTAAAGACTATGCTTGATGGCTTTTCTATTTGGTTTTGTGTATTTTGGCTGATAATAAATCTCTGAAAGACAGAAGTCCTTTCATTCTGATGTGTTTTTCTCCATGTTTGTGATGGATGAAGCTCAGATATAGTTTTCAGTCTAGAGGTTAATATTCAACTGCTTCATTCAATGACCTTGAAACTTGTGTGTTTAGTACATTCAGTCTCTTATAATAATATTTATATGTTGGGACAAAAGTCATTAAATAAGAGAAATACATTTCATTTAAATTGTAATTATTTGGTGTAAATACATCCTTCGTCCTGCCTTATTCCTCAGACATGGAATCTATATCATATGACCGGTTTACCACTCCTGAGGCAGAAATTAATAACACTGGACAGAAATTTATACATGTATCAGGTGAGAAAAATGTTTTTTTTTTTTTTCAGGTTTTGAAAGGAATGTTTGTAAATTGTGCTTTGTAGAAAATATTGACTCAAAATTAAGAACAAATCTATCACGCCACCTTACTAAGAAAGACAAACATTTCAAGTACCCAGAAAAGAGGGTGATATACCAAATCCTTATTTGCTAAATAAATATATTGACACTCCATGAAAACTTTCTCGGACCTTTGGCTAACGTTCTGTCAAGGTTCTCTCAAAGTTATGAACAAACATTCATCCAGTAACAATATAATGTATGTTTAAAGTGGTCTTTAATAATGTTAGCTCAAAAACATTATTTATACATCGTTCATGGAACGTTGTTCTAAATCATTTAGTTGGACTTTAGGTTAACTTACTATTTGTTTTTGGTTCAGAGAACATTTAAACGTAAAGTTCCCATCATATTTGCAAAGTTATAAAATAGAACATTCCCTGAATGTTTTCTCTAACGTTCACATAACCAAGAAAAAAAGAAACATTTAAAATTGGACGTTTTGAACGTTCTGAGAACATTCAGAAATAACGTTTTCATAACTTAATAGGAACGTTAGCAAAACATTCTCATAACATTTGTTCAGAAAGTAGTTTTTCAGTCCATGTTTGTTTCATATTCTTTTGTTATAACTTTAATTCTTTCCTATAGGTAGACAAAACAGAAAGATGTACATACTATATGGCGTCCTCGTCCTCTATGTGTTTATACTGACACTGGCTGTAGGAATTAAAAGTATGTTGTGAGCATTTAACTTCCACACACTAATTTGTTTATGTCAAATTTAACAAAACCTATTGGATGTCACTGCATGTTGTTTTTTTTTTTTTACCAAAGTGTTTTGATTTTGATTATGATTTTTAAGTCTCTCAGGTCAGCCAAGAGGTCGCTGATGTCAGACTTTCTGTGGAGTCTCTCGTTGTCTCCATTAAAAAGGGCCCGGAAGCTCTGCAATTTGGTAAATAAAGAACCATTTTTATGTCTTTATAAAATCAATGTATAAAGGTTTATGCATATACTAACAATGCTTGTGATATTAATTTGTTGTGATTTTTATAATTAATTTATTCATTTTTTTCCACCCAGAAAATGCTCATTTCTCTGAGCTTTTGATGACTGAGCATGTGATCCCGGTGCAAGGTGAGGCTCCTTATGACAGTGGGGTCCAAAAGTCAGAGACCATTATTGAGAATACTTTGAATCTGTACTTTGCTTTTACATAATTTAATAATAATACTAATAATAATATATCACCAGCATAACAATTTGAGTAAAACGTTTAAGTGAAAAATGAATTTCAAAATGCCTTCAATGTTACAAATGTACTACTTTTATTAGTGAGTGACCTACAAACAGAGCAGTAAAGTAATCCTATTTCTATTTTTTTCTATTAGATTATGAATCCCAGATTTTCTACGTGGACTCAGAATTTTGGACTCTTTACGCCTGCTCTTTACTCTTTAGCAATATGTTTATTTTGTGCTTGGCAGTGAAACCTGCCTGATTTAAGTTATGATTTATTTTTTATTATATGCATGTTTAACTGTACAGGTCCCTGCCAGGAAGACTGGGTGTTTTATAAAGACTCATGCTACTTTCAGTCTTCAGTAAAGAAGAACTGGCAACTTGCTGAGAACAACTGTATCCAGAAAGGATCACACTTAGTTGTTGTCAATGACATGGCTGAGCTTGTAAGACAAGAACACACACAGCATTACAATAATTTGAGTCTTATGTGAGGTTAAATATGAGTTTGGTCTCTTTTTAAACCAGGACTTCCTGTCTTCGATCATTAAGACGTCTAACAGCTACTGGATTGGGCTTGTTGAGAAAGAAAAGGAAAAATGGTCCTGGGTAGATGGAACAGACTTTAATGCTACTGAACAGTAAGAATGAATATAGTGTAAATGCACTAATGCTTTTTTGGATATTACCTGTAGCACTTTAGTTCAGGGTCCAATTTTCACTATTAACTAGTTGCTTATTAGCATGCATATTACTAGGATATTGTCTGTTTATTAGTACTTATAATGCACATTTGAATGCCTTTTTCTGCATGACCATGTTCGACTTAATCCTACACAATACCTAAACTTAACAACTACCTTACTATAGCAGTAAGTAGGAGTTCACTGATGCAAAAGTCATAGTTAATAGTTAGTTAATGGTGAGAAATGGACCCTGAACTAAAGTGTGACAGGTAGGCTAAATGAAGTTCTTGTCTCCCAAATGAAAGAACCAATTGAACTGCTTGAAATGAGTCATCAGTAATTCCAGTCTTATGTCCTGCACGAACCTATGTAGGTTTGTAACAATTCCTGTTCCGCATGTACCTACTGTGTACTTAAGGCAAACCTAACCTTAACCCATATAGTTAAGTAATTATATTACCAGTTCTTTCTTGGATAAGTGCATAAGTACATGTACTGCAAAATAAAGTGTAACCATAAATTTGCATAATGCCAGCCTAAGGTCTTCATTGGCTGCCTGTTAACGTCTACTTTGACCCACCCTCAAAACACTGTAGTTGTAGCTGACGCCTGAAAGAGTTTAGTTTGTGTTGTCGACATGTCTTGCGATGCGAAAGCAAACCCACTTTGCAGGCACTTCTAATGGACGGGTACTCAAGCTCGAATTGATATGGTAAAATTGACGCCATCGTGACTGTTCGTATCACTGTGTATACAAGTGCTAAAATTCAGAAATGCTAATGGGTGTTTCATTTCCGTCACACGCTATAAACTGTAGACCAATCACAACAAACTTGGCCATCTGACCAATCAGAGCAGACTAAGCTCTCGAGAAGGAGGGGTTTAGAGAGGCTGAATCCTTTATCAAACCATTTCAGACACTGAGTAAAGAGGTGATGCTGCAATGTCTATTATGAGGAAATTAAAGTGTTTTTTGACTTTGAATGCATGTAAACCTGTTGTAGGAGACCTCCAAAACAAAATGAGGTACCTTTAAAATAGCATAATAGTGGCACTTTAATCTAACTCTTGATGTCTATTTCAGCCACTGGGATGAAGGTCAACCAGATGACTGGGATGTTCGTTTGAATGGTGAGGACTGTGGGCAGCTCCACGCTCGGAAAACTTTGGAGAGACGGAGGCTGTGGAATGATGCGGACTGTACGCTCTCTTTTCCCTACTTCTGTGAGAGCAAACCCAAGAGCCACTGATAAATAACTAACCTCAAACACAGCAAAATGTCTTAAGAGAACCTTTCTTAAGTTCCTTAAGCAACATTTTTACCTCTTTTCCAGTAAATATATTTTAACATCTTTATTTGAGTGGCAGGATTGTAGATAATAGACTTATGAGAAGATACATCTTGAATTAAAAGTTGAATTGAAGTTTTCTGTAAAATAGTTTATATTTCCTTCATTTAAGCGCAAACGTTAGACCATTTTGTTAGATTTGTGCTAAAAAAATGTACCAATGGAGTAAGATTATAATAAACATCACTTTAAGATCAATTTTCTATAAACGTATTATTAAACTATTAATATCTAAGAACAATTTGCTTCTCAAGTGAACTTAAGGATGTTTAGGACCGAAAGACTTAAGACAATTATTTTTCAGTGTATACTACATAATGTAAAATGTCATTATTTTAAAAATGAATGCGACAGTCCACTAGTATCCATGCAGGATTACAACCAAAAAAATTGTTTGTTTGTTTTTGGAGTATGTTTTATTTGATTCATTAGAGGTCATATTATGACCTATTTGAAAAAATAATTTTCTTAATCAGTATTTTTGGCTTTATAAACAAGGAAAATGTACTTGAGAAGCAATTGCATAAGATTATATTGACTTATTTTATTTTAAAATTTATTTTAAACTTATTTTCAGAGAATATATAAGTTTTGTTTTTCATCCCCCATTGGCAAATAGTTTTTAGTTGTTTTAGGCATAAACCTCATACTAAAAGAATAACTTCCAACGGGAAGAAACATAAGTTGAATTCTTATGAACAGATATCCTCTAAAAACAATTCTTAATATATAACACTTCATAAATAACTTGGGTATTTTTACTGGAAAACAAAAATATTAAGAAAATGATAGTAAATATTATTAATTGCATGAATATTCACATAATCTCTCTGCTATATGAATCAAATATCAATTAGCATGAAGACAAAATAAACATTTACATGATATACCATTCCTATGTTTAATGAGACTTTAAGGACAGTCTTAAAACGTTATCTAGTGTCAGGTCATTTGCAGTTATCACTAGGATAGTTGACATGATCTTGGTTGTAACCCGCCTGTGCAAAGCATTCGGCTGCTTTTCTGTCACATTCACAGATGAACATCTCACAGGGGCGATTCTTGTCAGCTGCAAGAGACAAAACAACAGCAGTTCCGGTCTCAGTTACTAACAGAGCTTTCAGATAGAATTATTTAGTACAGTTTGTCCTACAGCTAACAGGAAACATTCTCAGAACTCCCCTAACATTCTGGCAAGGCTTTCTCAGAGTTATGAACAAACATTCTTCCAGTAACGATCAAATTTATCTGGTCTTAAATAAAAAACATTACGTCGTTCATGAAACATTTTAGTATCTAACATTTTTAAATGTTACTACTTGTTTCATAATGTTCAGAGAACATTCAAAAGTAACATTTCCATGTTTGTAAAATTGAATTCTAACATGCGCATTAACCAAAAACTGGACAGAGAACATCTAGAAATAACGTTTTCATAACATAATGGGAACGTTGGCAAAATGTTCTTTTACATATTTTTGTTAGCTTAGGACTTACCATTGCAGCTGATTTTCCTTGCCGGTTTGTCGCATGAGAATGAATATATTTCAGTATAGGGGTTGTCTAAGATACCCCAGCAGTCATCATGCTGCCATGAGTCTGAATAACACTGATCATGCACCTGACAGCACCTAGAAAGCAATAGAGAATGCAGTGGGTATGTTTATAAAGTAAGTCGCCCTTGCTTTTTGATTAATAATTGTATTCTGATTTTATTAATTGTAAGAGATTTGCTACTTGCCTGCTGTGGGGAAAAAAATAACAATACATCACCTAATTAATATCCATGAGCCAAGTTGATAAGTATACCAATCCAAACTTTTTCTGAAAAGCTCCTTTAGAAGGTAATGTTTAAATTGCTTAACTGTAATACATTCGTGTCAACATTAGCAATGCACTGATTTTTACTGCCTGCAAAAATAAAATCAACCTGAAATCAAAATGAACAGTTCTTGTTTTTTTGTGGAATAGGCTATTGCAGTATTTATTATGAATGATTTATTCATGCACATTTGTTGTTTTTTATTCATGTGCCTTCATAATCTTTGACTAAAATAACTTCCCCTCCCTCTTGCTGCTCTGATGAAGTATTTACTTGTATGGGCGGGAATAAATCAAGTCCCGCCCTTATTACTTGTTCGATAAGCCGTTTCACTCGGATATGTCGCAAATTAGTGAAGAAAAAATTATTGCAACTTCGGTTTCACGCTGACTTTAATTTGTGCAACGTGTATTTTTCGGTATTTAGTTATAAACTGTTCATTAAACCTTTCAGTCTGAGCAGGCCGAAGTGTGACAGACAAAACTGTTTAGGAAATTATTGTTTTAATATGACCTGTCCAGTTCATCCACCGGGTTGCCCGAGCCTCCTTTGCCGCAGTAGCATCCGTAGTCTGCGTAGTCCAGTGCAGGCCAGCTATCGGGGATGGTACAGAGGATCATGGACCTGAACTGCCACAGCGCACGGTAGTCTAGTGTCGCCAGCACTGTTAAACAATGATAGTTTATCAGTGCTTCATACCGATTAGCATCAAAATAATATGTAAACAACAGACTCCGTTGCTTAATCATCCATCATTCTACTTTTCACACAAAGCTATCATATGGCTTCAGAAGATGTGGAATATAGCACGTAAGTCAGAACTGTGCATTTTTATGATAGGCCTATCTATAGTTAGTTCTTTTGCATTATTTTTTGAGCTTGGCAGCCCCAGTTCTCATTCATTGTCATTGAATGGAAAATAAAGGACAGGGTATTCCTTAAAAGATTCAACAACTTTTTGTGTTCCACAGAAGCAAGAATGTCATACAGGTTTGGAATGACATGAGGGAGAGTAAATGTAATTTTTTGGGTAAACTATCCATATGAGGACATTTTTACCTGATCTGACCACCATTCATTCATATAGGCCTATAGCCTACAAAGACTTCAGTATTCAGTAAGCACCGTATAGCATACATTTATCATCATCATACATTTAAAAATATCCTTTTTATACTAGGTAGTTCATTATATACTGCCGTACAAAATATTTATAAAAGGTGTATAGCAATTTTATATGGTTTGTTTCTGCTTCACATCCCGCAATCTGTCTCCTGGCGAACTTGTAGAGGGAGTGTCAGATGGTCAAATGTAACAAGCAATTTAACCAATTAGTTTCTTACATTCTCAAGTATTTTAAAATAATTATTTTTAGAAATACATTTCATAACCACTTTCTTGGTGTCTATCTTGATTTCTGTCAGTATTACATTCCACCTAGTGACACCACTTTATTTATTCACTGTAAAAAAAAAAAGAGTTGCTTCCTTAATTTTTGAAGGTAAGAGGTGTAATTATTTTGACTGACTATAGTGCAATTATTTGACTGACTAATTAGTCAATTCTATTTTTCAAATAATTAAAAAATCTAAATATATATCTTTATTAAATATTTGCCTTACATAAGAGAAATGATTAAAACAATAAGCTCATGTACAGTAGTTGAATAGTATATCACATTTTAAGTATACTCACAGGCGGGCAGACTCACACTAAGGACCACGAGAGACAGAAAGGTGTGCATGGTGAAGAAGACCATATGAACATGTGTTTGTTGCTGATTATTTATAGAACTTATTATAACCTTGACGGGCGGAGCTCACTGATAAGTCAACATTGTGAACATGTGAGATATGTTAATACAGTGCATTCACGCACGCACACAAAAGCACGAACATAGTTTGTTGTTGAGATCTTTACAGCTTTGTGCAAGTTGATTGTGTTTATTTACACTTGTGTATGTAATGTGTGTGTGTGTGTGTGTGTGCGTGTGTGTGTGTGTGTGTGTGTGTTTTTGTGTGTGTGTGTGTGTGTGTGTGTGTGTGTGTGTGTGTGTGTGTGTGTTTTGTTCTTTGGGAACATGAGCATGTGTTGGCAATTTGAACAGCTGGTACAATAATTCATTTTTCTCGAAAAAGTATGAGACTTTCATAAAGCCCTGGAAAAAGTTGCGAAACGCTTGAGTAGCCTTCATGCAAACCAGCTGTCAGCACACAAAAGATTTTTTGACCAAATAACAATAATGTTGTCATTGTTGCATTGTTCCATGCACATTTCACTGATTGCAGCCTATTTTGTTGCCGTAAAGGATTGTGAGAGTGACCATGAATGCAACAAGAGCAGTGATAAAGCTGCTGGTCTCTCTGGATGCTGAACTGCAAACACTCGAGGGCAGATGAGTATTGGAGGCGTTATAGGGGGATTGGGAGAAACACTCCGCCGCTGCCTTGTCACACTGGCAGACGAACATATCACAGTCGTCATTACTGGCTGAAAGAGAGCGGTAACCCTTGTGAAAAAGAAGTGTGCTCAATTGTATCGAGTGTGCACTTGTAGTTTACTGAAAGTATTTTTTTAAATGTACAGATAATACAATAATGAAATAAAAGTTCACGTAAGAGCTACACTTCAATGAACGTGTTTCTTATGCTTAAGTACATTTAAAAAGAGCACTTTGTAATAATGTCAAATGAAAAGTGTACCTTAAAGTACATTTTAAATCATTATGTTTTAATGATCTTTTGCTGGCTAATATACTAAACTAAAGCACATGGAAGTAGCCTACTTGATCAGTTAACTTTAGTGTATTTTTAACATTACATTTAAGGTGAATATTACAATACATTATTTACTATTAACTGCAACTTTACTACAAATTTGTAATTACAAATTTAAATACATGGAAGTTTTAAAGGACATGACCTTAAAATAAATTTTAGTTTGTGTAGATTTGGCTGTACACCTTAACCATGTTTCAAAGACAATAGTTTTAAAATTACATATGCATTAAATCCTACTTAAATGGGTCAAAAAATAACTCTTAAAGTGAACTCAATGAACAAAAAAAAAAAGTTGCTGCCTTAAATTAAGTAATTTCTACTTAAATTGCATTAAACAGACTTTAGAAAATGAATCGAATCTTCTATAAAGTTACTTATTTTGGATGAGTTAAAGCAATGTAAAAACATGTTGTCAGTTTTGGAATTAAAAAATATATTTTTTTTACTTTGAATTAGGCACATTATTGATTTGTATTTTTTGACGTGTATTTTAATTGAATTTTTGAAGTAAAATAATATATATATATATATATATATATATATATATTTTTTTTTTTTTTTTTTTTTTCAGAAATATGTTATTGTTCAGAAATATGATTTTGTTGAATTGTATATCAATATTCAATATCCATTTTTTTCTTCTCTCTCCTACACCATTATTATATTGTGTTTGAGTTAACTTTATATTGTGTGAGGCATGTTCTCTACGTATTCTTTGAACTTTCTCTCTTCAGGTTGCCTTGCACAGCGCGACCAGGTGATTCTTCTATGACTAATTAACTGCTGCTCAAAATGAACTTGAGATTGTCGACGAAGGCTTGTAAGCCGCAACGCTTTGGTGTGTACTTCTCACCAGTTTTAAAATGATAAAGCCATCATGAAGTAAAGGCTTTTGAACTTTTTCAACATTACTCGAGTGCCTTGGAACACAGTTTCATATTTATCTATTGTTTACAATTAGTTAATGCTATCACACAACCTCAGCCTTATATTTTAGACATGTTATAAATGTAAATGTACACAACAGTTATAGTTCTGGGACTTTCCACTGTTTGTATCATCATCTGTTTGTCTGTGTTTGTTCCAGAGAGACTGATAGTCTATGTTTTAGAGGTGCAGTTGTACGTTAGGCCAGTAAAGGTGTACTATCATTATGGCAGAAGTAAAAACATGTTCTGTTAAAACAAGAACTGATAAGAATGTAAATGTGTACCTTGAAATGCAATGTAAGTTGCTTTGGATAAAAGCGTCTGCCAAATGCATAAATGTAAATGTTCCTGGATCATGCATTATGAGTGAGCCATTAAATCAACTGATTTGTTCAAGAATACTGATTCATTCAGGAACATGTAAGGGAGTCATTGAATCATTGACTCAACCGATTTGTTCAACAATGATTCATTCAGGAACTGAAATTAAAATGGACAATTATTATTATTTTTGGAATTTGCAGTATTTACTATAAATGATTTATCAGTGCACATCATTACCCTCTTGCGTCGACATCTTTTCTCTTCTCTGATGACATGTTAAGTGGCGCAAGGGCAGGGCAACCTGTCACTCACATGACATCACAGCAACAGCAAACCACAATGATCTAATCAGTTCCCGATGGACAAATCTAGTCCCGCCCTACATTTTTTCTTGTTCGAGGTGCCATTTCACTCAGATATACGTCACGATAGAAAAGAAAACATTATCTTAACTTCTGTCTCATGCCGGCGTTAATTTAGATGCTGCTGTGCTTGAACTATTGATGGTGGAGAAAAAATAGACCTATCTAAATTTGTGCAAAATTTTATAATGATACATATTTCTTGCGACCCTACATAGGATAAGCAGGTTTGAAAATGGATGTTTTAGGAGTCACTGATATGGGATGGAATCCTGGGATTCATTTTCACTTACCCAGACACGTGATCGTTCTGGTAATCTTATCGCACCGGAAGTCATATGTGTTTATGTACTGTCAAGCAATGATGTGCAGGACTCAAGGGTCTTTGCTTTGTCATTGCAGTCATCATGGGTAAAACAACACCTATACCAGGGCATTAGAGAGGGAACATTCTTATTACAAAAAAAAAAAAATTCAAAATAAACACCATTAAAACAGTGCACCACATTCATTCAGTAAAATAATCTCACCGGTTAAACTGGTCAACTGGTGACCCTTCACCACCATAGCCACAAAAGCAGCCATAGTCTGTAAAGTCCAGCAGTGGTGAGCTGTTCGGTATTGTGCACTCGATCATGTCTTCAAATTGCAACAAGTTTTTTATACTGTACTGATGTGCTATAGAGAAGATAATACTGTTAGAGTCAAGTGCTAAATTATGTGAAGGTCACAGTGTGGGAAAACACATTAGATATGAAAAGACTAGAGTGACAGACAGGTTTACAAAAACACACAAACTTAACCCACTGTAAACCCTAATGTTCAACATTAATTTATTGCTTTGAGTAGGGTAAACTTAAAAACTAGATAGTGTTTAATTTTTTTAATTTTACGAAGTTTAATTTACTCAAATATTTCAAGATTTAAGAGCAATTGTTTGTAAACATTGTTTATTTTGGATCAATTTGAGAAAATGTGATAAAACAAATCAACTGCAGCAATACAATGATTTTTAGAATGTTAGAATTAATTGTGTTTAATCATTTACACTACAATTCAACAGTTTGGAGTTTTATGTTTGCTTTTTTGAAAGGATTTAATATTTATATTCAGCAAGGATGCATTCCATTGAAAAGTGACAATAAAAAAAGAACAAAACAAATTGTTTTTTGAAAGAATGAAAAGAAAGAGAAAATGCATTATGGTTTTCACAAAAATACACTGTAAAACCTGATGAGTTAGTTCAACTCAAACCGTTTGAGGAAACCGATTGCCTTAAATCATTTAAGTTTATTAACTCAAACAATTTAAGCATAAAAAATATTTGATTTGAGTCCAAGTAACTCAGTAACTTATTGTTAAGATAACTTGGGTAAATAAAGTTAATAGTACTAATTCCATTCAGTTAATATAACTTAAATCTATGAAATACACTGTAAACCCAAATAAGTTAGCAGAATTCAAAACACTTTTATTAGTATAAACTTAGTTAGCTTTAAAAAGCTAATCTGCTAACATAGTAAATGCTAACATATTAGCAATAGTATGTTATACAGAAACACTTGTTGTATGAGCGCAGCAATATAAAGGGATTATTTGCTCTCAAATCAAGCTGCATGCACCACTGTCACCATGATGGTAACTATCCTAAAGCCTACATTAACAGAAATTCTTCTAAATTAGCATAACAAAACATTAATCACTACTAAATCTCACACATAACATTAATCTTACACAAAAAACACATTATATTACACTTAATTTTAGCATTTACTCTCCCTTTCGGGTGCCATCAGCAAAACATGCTGGGAAATAGACATCCCAGCTGTTTCAGTTAAACTTAAGTTCGTCTAAATTAAAATAAATAATTTCATAAAACTTAAAACAATGAAACAGTTCAGTTTACTTAAAATATATCAGTTCTGTGAACTTGAAAGAAAAAGAAAGTGCTAAATACTTATAAAAGTTAATTTGACTGAACTAATTTGTTTAATTTAAGTTTGTCCTACTCAAACCAATTAATTATTTTGAGCGTTAGGGTTTACATAAACAGCACAACTGCTGTACATTACAAAATTAAAATAAAAATCAGTTATTTTAAATGATTATACTTTTCACAATAATGCTGTTTGTACTTTATGTTTTATCAAATAAATGCAGCCTTGATGAACATAAGAAAAAAAAAAACATTTAAAAAATTGGAATCAGTTCCCATCAAATTAAGAAAAGCTGCCATGTATCAACATGATATTATGTCAATGTTAGGTATGGTGTCAGAGTCACAGTAAGGATCAGAAGTGCGAGATGTACGTCCATACCACTGCGAGACAGAAGCAAAGTGATGGAACTGTATATGGTCAGATTCTGTTATTTTGTTATTGTATATTGAATATTAGTTTACAGTATTGTTATTATTGTAAATCTATCACTATTGTTTTCTCCTGAGACTTCACACAGATTAGAAATTTTCAGCAGCTTTAAGTCTGCCAGTAGCAAACAACCTCCTTGTGATTCGAGGTCATTCAGAGAATCCACTATTGCATGTCTCATTTTATAAAACTGTAATATACCAGCCCAGAATCTCATTTGAGAAGCTGTCTTGCACTCTTGAGACATTTTTCTGAACTCCACACCTTCTGTGTCAAATGGCACTTTTGTGCAGTATGTTGTTTTTCTTCCTCACTTTTCATCCTGTATAAGAGTCCTCTGAATGAGTGAAATGGAGACTGGAGGCTGCTTGGGTGTGATGCCCTATTTGACCTTATGCCTGTTTATTATCTTCCATTTATGTCCAAAATACTAGAAAAAGTTGTGTCCGCTCAATTGTGCTCTTTTCCTGCAAGAAAATGATATTTATGAAAAGTTTAAGTCAGGATTCAGACCGCATCATAGCACAGAAACTGCGCTAGTTAAAATTACAAATGATTTACTTTTAGCTTCTGACCAAGGCTGTATCTCAATACTAGTTCTACCCGATCTTCGACACTATAGATCATAAAATACTCTTGGATCGACTACAAAACTACACTGGTGTTCAGGGACAGGCATTAAGCTGGTTTAGATTGTACTTATCAGACCGTTACCATTTTGTCTGTTTAAATGGGAAAAAATCGAAGATAACGTCAGTAGACTATGGAGTGCCGCAAGGATCGGTGTTAGGCCCTCTGCTATTCTCAATATATTTGCTGCCACTTGGTAATATTATAAGAAAACATGGAATTAATTTCCACTATTATGCTGATGACACTCAATTATATATTTCATCACGGCCAGATGAAAACACTAACTCATCTAAATTGACAGAGTGTCTTAAAGATATAAAATGCTGGATGACGTGTAATTTCCTGCTACTAAATTCAGATAAAACGGAGGTATTACTTTTTGGTCCAAAAAACTACCCACAAAACCTCTTACAATACAACTTTAATTTAGAAGAATGTCCTGTTACTTTATCCACTACAGTAAAAGACCTGGGTGTTATACTAGACCGCAACTTGTCTTTCGAAAATCATATTTCATATGTTACAACAACAGCCTTTTTCCACCTTAGAAACATTGCTAAGCTACGTAACATGCTATCTGTCTCTGATGCAGAAAAGTTAGTTCATGCATTCATGACCTCGAGACTAGATTACTGTAATGCTTTATTAGCTGGTTGTCCTGCATCCTCAATAAACAAGCTACAGTTAGTGCAAAATGCAGCTGCTAGAGTTCTTACTAGGTCAAGAAAATATGATCATATAACACTAATTTTATCATCTCTACACTGGCTACCTATCAAGTTCCGTATTAATTACAAAGTATTACTACTGACCTATAAAGCCCTAAATGGTCTAGCTCCTGTGTATTTAATGGAGCTTTTATCGCCCAACAATCCATTGCGTTCTTTAAGATCACTAAATTCGAGGCTTCTGGTCATTCCTAGGATATCTAAGTCCACTAAAGGAGGGAGGGCGTTCTCACATTTAGCTCCTAAATTCTGGAATAGCCTTCCAGATATTGTTCGAGGCTCTGACTCGCTGTCCCAGTTTAAAACTAGATTAAAGACGCATCTCTTTAGCCAAGCATTCACATAATGCTTACCTTTTATACCAATGTTGAATCAGATCGAATGCATTAATATTATGAACAGCAGCTATGCTAATTATTTCCCATCTGCTTTTCTGCTGTTATCGAGGTAAATAGCGTTCGTCAGCTCCAGTTTGTATCCAGCCTCTCACGGAGACTTCAGATGACCCAACACCTGCGATGAGACGACTCAACGCCGGCGATATGTTATGCCCTAAATTAATACATAATTAACTAACTGTATTTTTCTATGTACATTTCTGAAATGCACTTTCTGTAAAGCTGCTTTGAAACAATATGTATTGTGAAAAGCGCTTTACAAATAAATTTGAATTGAATTGAATATTATGATTATGGATTTCACTCAATAAAGCTGCATTTGGATCTTCAACCCAAGCAGGAGCAATACAGTAACAATTATCATGAGACAAACTACTCAGGCTTTAAACAAATACATACTACTTCCATTTACTTTGTGTTGTATCTACTTATGAACACTACCCTCTTAAAAATAAAGATTTTAAAAGGGAGTTTTTGCATCAATACCATAGAAGAACCAATATGGGTTCCATTAAAAACCATTTTGTGAACAGTTCTTAATAGAAGCATTTTTTTTTTCTCACTGTGAAGAACATTTTATTAAACTAAGTATCCCTTTTTCAATATTTCTCTATACCTTTTGTCAAATGGAAAGGTCCCACGGATGTTAAAGGTTCTTCATGGAACCATCAATATTTATCTGTTATATAATCAAAATGTCACCATACTAAGCAAGGTGGTATAAATTCTGGTAAGGTTAAAATTCCCTTTCGGTCACATAATACCAGAACTTTAATTATAATCATTACAAATGACTGAAATGTGGGCTTATATAGTTTTTGATCTTAGTCTACACAGAGCATAGCATGCAAAAGACATATTTCTTTATGGCTATGACACACATACAATGCATGCTACCCTTGACTTGTCACTTTAATGTTAAAGTCAATATAAAACAATGATTATTTCATCTTACCCTAATTAAAAATATCCACGGGTTTCCTCTAAATGGTTCAAGAAATAACCGCTGTGGTTTTCCAACGTAGGTTTACCAGCAAGATCAATCTCTATGCCAATCACTCTCTTCTCTAATTAACAGCTTTCCTTTTGTACACAGGATTTTCTTTTATTCTTTTATATGCAAGCAGCTTGTTATTATAATAAACCAGTCTGTCAACTAGTTCGGTGCAGTACATACTTTGCATTCTTTATTAAATCTTGACTGAGAAAAATGACTTTGACTTAACATCAGATCTCAAAGAAAGATTGATTATAAAGAGTTGCTGCTAAATTTAACAGCAGATTTGGGGCAAGTCCTTTCAGCTACAGGTGCTATTTTTATAGCATAAGACCATAATGCAGCTCTTGTGTTAATTGCTAATGAGTTCATTATGTACACTATAAAAGATTATCGTAATTTTAATGGTAAAAGACTGTAAAATGGTAAAAAAAATGCTAATTGGTTAACACTCAGTTAGTTTCCTTACCATACAAGGTGGAAACTGTAATAGATCTAACAGGATTTTTTTTTACAGTAACATATTTTAAAAATGTAAATAAATTAATATTAGTTTTTGGAAGTGAAAAACAACAAGCCATCTTATAACTTACAGTGAAGAAAAAAAACCCTAAGAGTTCCCTTTTCAAATGTGATGGTTTTTCACCAGTTATGTACATTAGGGTTTAATATTACACCCTATATTTGAAATGAATGTTCATTGCATTATTGTACACTTGACTTGAAATGTTGCTACCATATTTTTTTTTTTACAGTGAAGTTCTGGCAACCACAAATGCCGGGTTTTAACTGTAAATCACATTTATATAAATTTTTTAGATTTACAATTATTTTAATTGAAACAAAAATTCTTACTATCCTTTAGGATAGATTCCAAATGATGATTTTATAATAGTATGTTTTCTGCCCTCTTAGGCTGCTGTATATGAGTGATACTAAAGTTGCAGATCAGTGCTTTCCTGCAAACCATCACACTTTACTTCCAACAAAAACACCACAATTATTTCAGTTTAGCAGGACTTTCAACATTGTCACCTGGTAACATCACATCACACAACACGCTCAGCCAACCCTAATCATGGTTTAGCACTGACCAAAACTGTTGCTATGAAACTTGTGTTGGGATTTTGACTTGCTCACAAAAACATTTTTAATCTGCAGGAGAACCTTCAATTACCTCCAAGCAAAATGTAACAAAGAAAATCTTGAATTAAGAAAAACATAATTCATCATATCCTTATATAGACTATGCATAATTCTCATATTAAAGCCCAATATGTAAAAAAAACAACAACAAAGCTGATCCAACACTGCTCTCAAAGTTCAGGGTGTGATTGTTCCATGTAATTAAATCATACACAAATAATGTCTTAGTGTGCAATAATTTTGTATTGTTTAATTGTAATTTTATTAGCACAATGGTCCATTCATCAACAGTTGTTTTATGGTTCATTTTCCCCCCAGATATTTCTCAAGCAACGCGATGGGAATGTTCATATTAAATATCAGAAACCTTTTAGTGACATCCCTGGAATCAAGATCTCAAAGATAATCATCACAGATGTCCTTCGAATAATCTAGCAGTATTTTAGAGTCAAAAACTGAAAAGCCACACACAAAACAATTATTCATATCTGCAAGCCAGATAAGAATTACATTTACATTTGCCAAACACATTACATTATGCGTGCAAACAGAAACACTGTAGATTTTGGTTTATGGATCAGAAGATGAAATTCAGAAACAGATATAATCTCACACAGACAACGTTTTGTGTTGTTTGTTAGGTATGGTCCCTTTCTTTGATGGGTAAAATGATACAGTATCAAGCAGAATAGTGTTGGTCCCACAGTTGGATTGAGATCAGATTGGCTTGTACAGCAGTGTGGTCACATACTTCTTTTTGTAGCGATGTGTCGCACTAAGTACCATTACACCATCCTGTGTGAGGAAAGCAAACACAACATGTCAAGTCACCTTTATTTATATAGCACTTTATACAATACAGATAGTTTCAAACAGCTTTATATGGAAGCTTGTTTACAACAAAGAATACAATTTTTTAAAAGATAACTGCGACTATCTCACAATTGTGAGTTTACATCTCGCAATTGTGAGTTTACATCTCGCAATTCTGAGATATAAAGTCAGAATTGCGGTATATAAACTTACAATTGCGAGAAATAAACTCCCAATTGTGACTTTTCTGACTTTATAACACGCAATTCTGACTTTATATCTCCCAATTGGGTGTTATAAAGTCAGAATTGCAAGTTTATTTCTCGCAATTGTAAGTTTATATCATGCAATTCTGACTTATATCTCCCAATTGCGTGTTACAAAGTCAGAACTGTGAGATATAAACCCAGTCAAGTCTTTTTTCCCTCAGAATTGGACTTTATAACTCACAATTGCGACTTTATATCGTGCAATTCTAACTTAACTTGCACTTGCGACTTTATATCACACAACTGAGATCAAAAGTCAGACCTGCGATCTGCGAAATGTACCTTTTTTATTTTTTATTCTGTGGCGGAAACAAGCTTCCATGGTTTTAC
The DNA here is from genome assembly GCA_030578255.1 of Tiaroga cobitis. Classification (NCBI taxonomy): domain Eukaryota; kingdom Metazoa; phylum Chordata; class Actinopteri; order Cypriniformes; family Leuciscidae; genus Tiaroga; species Tiaroga cobitis. The sequence goes on from CM060598.1 coordinate 20,363,584, forward strand.
GGTGATAAACAGGAAAATAAGGATTCAATAATGCATACACACAATTCAATTCTGCTGTAAAGACACGTCAGTGACATCAAGTGAAAGATGCTGGTCATCTCTACAGTAGTAACTATAGAAATGCTTAAAGCGATGGTTCACCAAAAAATGAAAACTCTGTCATTTACTCACCCTCATGTTGTTCCAAACCTGTATGAGTTTCTTTCTTCTGTTGAACACAAAGAAGATATTTTAAACAATGCTGGTAATCAAACAGTTGACTGTAGCCATAGACTTCCATAGTATTTTTTTTCCTACTATGAAAGTCAATGGGTGCCGTCAACTGTTTGATTACCAGCATTGTTTAAAATATCTTCTTTTGTGTTCAACAGAAGAAAGAAACTCATTCAGGTTAGGAACAACTTGAGGGAGAGCAAATGATGACAGAATTTTCGAATACTCATCAATTGACCGTTCGCAGGCCCCTCCCACAAAACGGCCATTGTCCAATCACACATCACAGCAACCGTTACTATGTGAGCAGGTCCGTCAAACATTGACTCCAAGCAAGATGGTGAAACGGTGCGCCCGCGGCGTTTGTAAATCGGACACTAGGTACCCCGAGAGATTGTCTGGAGGAGTTGTGTTCTTTCCGTTTCCAAAGCCGAAAACACAACGTGAGCGGTGCCTACAGTGGATAAAACAGTGTGGACGGCCCCACTCCCAGTTAAATGTGTCGAACATGGTTAACTCGCGTGCAGCGTGCCTGAGACTGATACACTGAAACATGGAGAAAGCAGATCAAGAGGATCCACAAAGGAATTACGTTTTCTTAAGGGTTGTTGTTAACATGATATCCTCGGGGGAAAATGAGCAGCAGTCAACAGTGCAGCACCCGTAGACTACAGTTTAGAGGAGTGGACATTCGCAACGGGGAAAGCATCAAGCTTACTTGACAACATCAGTTCATATATCAATATCGTAACGAATAGAAATAACCTTAAATAATGTATGGTTATCTGCATCTTTCCGTCTCTTATGTATAGTTATTTTTAAACACAAAAATCGCATTCAGCATGACACGCAAGCGGTTGCTGAACAACCTTGTTAAAGCGAACGTGTTAATCCTGTATCTGAGGCAAAATTACTAAATATGCAGCGCGAGTTATATATTTCTAACTCCAAATATTAGCCACTGACCCAGCTTATAAAATCTTCTTCAAGGCTGTGCTGGTTGCATTTGAGGTAGCTACCGGCCATGGGGTTTCTCAGATTTAGCTTGAGAGCATTAAGCATTCGCCTCGATAGTAGTCGTGTCTCCATTGCGTATTTTTATATTTTGAATATATCCCTCCACTGCATACTGTAACCCCTTGTGCCTCGATCTGGAGGATATCGCTGAGGTATTGCTCCAAAAAAGGACACTGACACCCACGGGCACTGACACCACCCTTTCCCGCCATGGCAATCTGTCGCGCTGTTCGTGTTTGAACATTTGTTTGACGGGCGTAGTAACAATAACTAGGGGGGGTGGCTTTTGCGAACGGTCAATTATTCACCCTCATGTTTATTTTCAGACGAATATAGTACACAAGTCACATCCATTAAAGGAATGATGCTTTTATGGTGCTTTTGACATTTTTGGAGCCGGTCAGCCTTTCATTGTATAGACAGCAGGACTGTCATTCCATACATTAATAAACATACATTATTTGAGCGAAATGAGGGTGATTGACTGACAGTGACAAGATGTTCATTTTTGGGTGTGGACAGTATTATATAATTTCCTTCTATGAGCGTCTTCCTAAAGTGTGTGTAGTCTGTTACCGAACCTTGATGGAAAGGGCGTACAGGTGGTTGAGCATCACATGGTTTGGTTCAGGCAGCAGGGTTGGGTCACACTGTTCAAAGCAGACACAGGAACATGTTAGGGAAAGTCACTGCCTTCTGAAAATGCCCACACTCAGCAATTTCCAACCAGAGGCCCTTTATCTTTTCTTATCTCTTTAAGCCCAAAAAGAAACTGCTTTAACCGCAACACTGTATTTACAAAGAATCCGCCTCCTCTCAAGTCACTTGCTGCGTTTCCATCCATGTTTTGTGTTAAAAAACCCGAATGAAAATACTTTAATATCCATGTTTAAATAGCTGTGTTTAAGTAATATTAGTAGTTTAATGTTATTTATGTGTATACATATATATATATCAAATGGCAAAAATGGTAATGTTTTAGTTTTAAGAAGAAAATACTCTGCAATGGTGTTAACTTACGGATTTGCACATGGTTTGTCTTAAAGCAAATTAAAAACACCACATAGACATATAAACAACATTAAAAGCTTGATTTTCACCACAGGGAGACTTTAACATAAGTTAACATGAAATAAGAAAAACGGAACATGAAAAATACTTCTAAAGCATTTATTAATCTTAGTCAATGTTAATTCCAGCAATTACTAATGCATTACTGCAATCTAAAGTTGTATCTTTTAATATTATTTAATGGAGATGAGCTCACATGAACTAACATTGAACAGCTTTATTTTTATTAACTAAAGTTAACAAAGATTTAAAAAATACTGTAACATATATTGTTTATTAATATTGAGTTAATGCATTATCTAACAATAACTAATGGAACCCTATTGGAAAGTGTTACCTAAAAAATATATACCATTGCTGATTTTCTATTTCTTTTATATACTATTAAAGTATTTATGAATCACATTTATTTTGATATTTTTATTTTTCATTTTACTAGTTCAAGTTTTTGTAATTTTGTAATGAGCTTTTGTCATTTGTATTAGTTTTTATTTTATTTTTCATAAATATTTATGTATAGCTTTCATTTTTGTTTTAGCAATTTTACATTTGTTAGTTTTTCTTTCTTTGCTTTTTTTTAATCTAATATTTATATTTTATTTCAGATTTATTTCAATTACTGATTTTATTAATTACTGAAAATGATTTTTAATAGTTTAAGTTTTAGTTGCAGTTAACAGTAACTGTTATTGAGGCTTTGTGACAGCTGGGAAAAAATAAGGGCCGGTTATCAGAAGAGAAATTCTGCGGGAGTGGACATAAAGCGGGATGAAAACAATTTACCCAGAAAATTGGGTGTAGCAGCTTCTGTCATTAGATTGGGCGATCACATCTGCGTTCAGGGCATAGCAGAGCAGTACTTACAGAGATTCCAGTTTCTTTATTGAGGAGCACCTGCAGCAGGTGAGGGGGGAGTATGGGTGGAGAGCGCAGACGGTCTTCTGATTTGGATGCGTAGGGATCCTGATGGTACGGGCCGGGTGGGGAGCTGGATAAGTCTGGCAGAAGACGTTAAGATCAGAACCTGCAGCATATTTTATTTGTGTAACAGTGAAGGGCTTTATATTGATTAAGAGTTACCTGACATGTCGGCACATTTCTCGGAGTCTGTCTTCAGTGCGTCGAAAACCTCAAAGTCTGTTTTCCTCACTTTAATGACATTATTCACCACACCTGACTTATTAGTCACAACAGCCTACAAAAAAAAATAAAATAAAAAAATAACATGTTGGCGACACTCACACTGTCGGTCCAAATCCGGTTATTTGCGCATCTGATCTAAAATTATTGACTGTCCAAATTGTGCATCGCAATTGCTCAGATCCGATTTGTGTGTCTGTGCCGCTCTTTTGTTTTACGGAATATCTGCATTGGTTTCTATAGCAATGACGTTGCGTTGGTAGGTATACACCAAAAACAACAATAGCAATAACAACCACAACACAGAGGGTCTTGCAATAGATGTCTTATTTTATACTTATAAGACAACATGACAACGTGTAACAACATTGTTTCCGCTACATTCATTCTGCCGTGGCGGGCCGCCAAACCTAAAATCATCCCGCCACGGCTGCAGCTTCTCCGTGAGGTCCAATTTTGTGCATTCTATTATGTTATTATTAAGCTAAATGCATAAAAACATTGTAAAGCACAATCAAGTTTATTCCAAGACTTCTAAAGTCATTCAATAGCATAATTTGAGGTAAAATTAATATTTAAGTCGTTAAGTTAAAGTTAGTGGAAACTCATCTCTCCTCAGTCAGCATTCAAACAGCGCGTCGCGTTCGGTTACGACAGTAACACGACGACACACTGTTCAAGATCAATGTTCACATTATTATACTTTATTTGTAGATAAAGGTCTATGGTTTGCATAAAATGCCTTTATCTTGCTGGTCTGGAGTTTATTGCCCTTTCTAAATCATATTCCTTTCTCCCGGGTGTCTTAGATTACAGCACTGGAGTAGAGAGCGCTATGAATTGTTAGATTACAGCACTGGAGTAGAGAGCGCTATGAATTGTTCTTCATGCGCACTGCAACTGACATTTAAAACTCTTAAAAGAAAAGGCTCAATAAACTGTTGGATAGATAGAATACACTAAGCATAGATATAGATATAATCTATTCTCTTCGCTTTGTTCTTTGAACTTTTCAATGCGAAGCGCTGCGCGCTGTGACTTCGCGTTGCTTCAAGTGCATCATTCTGCGCACGGGATGTGCATAATCGCTTTGCCGCTCTTATTGGAGCCTTTCATATTATAATACTTAGGGGAGGTTTCAACACCTGGGGCAAGGGGGCGTGGCCTATGGGAATATCACTCATGGGCCACGCCCCGTCCCGCTGGGGAAATGGGCCTGCCACCACTGGTGGAAAAAATCCTAGAGGAAACACTGAACAACCTTGTTTCTGCAGCGACTTTCAGCTGGTTTCCTATAACAACGTCTGACGATTACGTTTTAAGTGACGTGAGAAAGTTACAGAGCAGACGAAATTCGATCTGAGGTGCGTTTCCCTAAAGCACCGTTAGCCAGCTATGGTCGCAAGTTCTATTGAACTCTATTGGTAACACCGAAACTTGCAACCATAGTTGGCTTTGGGAAACACACCTCAGAGCGGTCAGACTGAAACGGATTTCCAGAAATGCGATTTGAATAGGATTTTAAACCACATATGAATTTAGCTTGAAACGGATTTGTAAAAAAAAATAAAAAAATAAAAAATAAATAATAATATATATATTTTGTCGTTCACACTTGCTAAATCTGATTGGATTTCAATCGGATAAGCACAAAAATTGGACTTGGACTAGCAGTCTCAACGATGTTGTTGTTGTAAATGAGGATGATCAGATAACTGAAAATATTAAGAGGTTTATTCTTACCTCTTTGGGGTCTAATATCCATTGTCCATCCACATAGAACTTATACTGGTGTTCTCCTTCAGGCAGGTCAAGTATTGCCACAAAATTATTATGACTGTTAAAAGAGAAAGAGAACAAAACAATAAGGCAAAGCAATTGAAAAGTTCTGTTCTTTTCTCATTTATGATGATGGTAGTGAAATGAAGCCACATGCAGGGTTCGGCATGAGGTCACATGAGTGTTTACTGTTGTTGTTGTTTGTGAAGTTGCTTGTAAGCACACATTGACCCCTAGTGTTAAACATGTAAAAGAACAGCAAGTGCTGTCTTTAAGTTGCATTGACAGTTTTTACTGACAAAAAAAGAGGCCAAAATTACATAATCAAAAAGACGATGTAAATGCTATTTCAATAAGATAAGAAAAGTGTTTTTTGTTTCTCTTGCAAAAGTTGTGAAGCTATACTATGTAAATTAATAATAAAGACTACACCTGGTTCAATGCAAGTTGAGCTCAATCAACAGCTTTTGTGGCAATATGTTGATTACCACAAAAATGTAATATTGATTGATCTCTCATTTTCTAAAAAGCAACAACAACATCAACAAAAAACACCCTACGCAAAATCAAGGTTACAGCGAGACACTTATAATGGAAGTGTGCCAATTTTTGGAGTATTTAAAAGCAGAAATCTGAAACTTAATTTATAAAAACACCAACGGTACTGTTCAAAAGTTTGGGAACATTAAGTTTATTCAATTTAATTTTTTTTATTATTATCATCAATGTTGAAAACAGCTGTTTAATACTTTGACTCTTTGAAGAATAGAAATAGCAAAATAAAATAATTTCTATGAAATATAAATATTTTGTAACATTATAAATGTCTGTCACTTTTAATCAATATAATATGTTGCTTCCAGGACTTGACATTAACTTTTTTGCTCAACAGCCACTGTGGCTAGTGGTTTTCTAAAGTTACTAGCTACTCAGCATTTTCAAAAACTGCCATATAGATATTTGTAATATTATCATAATCATATAATCATAATTTGGCATCAGGTATATTAGGCTGCCGTCACTTTAAGACCTGACACACACCGATATAGTTACACATGCATTTTCTTTCTCAACTGGTTACGTTCACTTAAAACATAACTGACTGTGTTTACATGAATACTTGCCAAGCCTGGCATTTTGACATTATTTTGCATGGATTTGACTTTAAGCGCAATAAGCAGCGAAAAAGAACTCAATTTAGTACTGAGAGGCGGCTTTATGTGCACACTTTGGGTGTGAGGCTAAAATCTGCGGGATACAGGCAATACATGTGCAATACACGCAATCCCACGGCGAAATTCAAGCCCTGTAACAGCAACAATATTCATCCAGAGCAAATGAAATGAGCGAGTGAGGGGAGGCGGGTTTGTGTGTAAACTCGCTGACAGAGAGATGAGATGAAAAAGCGCAGCTGGTATCGTATCTATTCTGCGGAAAATGAGAAATAGATGCATTTCAGATATTTTCAGTATCGATATGTAGCGAAAAATCTTTATTTTTGACAACACTGCATTGCACTTAGTTTATTATTTCAGATGCCTTTTTTAAAAGACTACAACTGAAAAATGTATATATTATATATCAAATTCAACACCTGCGTAACACGCCACTGCTGAAAATACACCCGCATTTGGTGGATGTTGACGTCAAGCCCTGGTTGCTGCTAAATAAAATAACTAATTTCCCGAAAATAAAAATCTTACTGACCCCAAACTTTTCAACGATAGTGTGCATTAACTCTTATATAACTTTTGCTTTATTTCAGCTTGTCATTTTTACAGTTGTTTTGGAGTTTTATTAGGGGTGTGAATCCTGGTACTGGTCTTATGATTTAATTCGATGTCAACGATTCGATATCACGATGAAGTGCATTTGCACACACATACGCACGTACATACCCCTCGCTCGCACACACACACACACGCTGTAAATGTTAAAATAGTGGGTGAATTTTTTTAATACTCGCTTTTGTCTTTCACCTACCTCTGCCATTCTACGCTAGTGACAAGCGTGAATGTGACAAATGATGTCAGAGATATGTCAGTGGGCTATAACGGCAATAATCGATTATGGTCTAGTACTGCATCGATGCAGAATCACCCACGTGACGTCCGCATCGCGATGCATCGTAAAAATGATTCATTTCAACACCCCCAGGTTTTAGCCATTGCATTGTCATTGCACATAACGTGAGCAAAAACACATTTTACATACTTTTGAAACAGTGAGTATTTTAAAGTTTACGGACTGGCCCGCATTTACTTCCACACTGTACATGATTCACTGTAAATCTGATTTTTGCTTCTTTCTTTTCTTTTAAAGAAACGGAAGGACATACATTTTGTGCAAATCAACATTGTTCCACAAGTGCTGTCAGTTGAGCTTAACTTGTATTGAACATGCAACATTCCTTTAAATTCATTTTAATAATTGCATTTATCTTTTAATTCCCCCCCTGCCCTCTGTGAGTCTATCCGAACAGACCTACTACTGAGGTCCAGCTGGCTTAAAGCACCTTGAAGAACATTCAGCTCTAGGATTTTTAGGATGATGTAGATACCTCCCACTGTGTTTCTTGTGTGAACACAGTCTACCATGTCATGCTAATGATCTAATGGTCTGTCAGCACTCACCTCTTAGTCAAGGGAATTTTGCTGGCCCAGTTGTTAAAGGAGCCAGACAAGTAGATCTCTTTCCCTGGACCGCTCCAGCGGAACACAGTGGGCCTTTCCTCTGGTGGGGCTTTAATATCTGACTCCTGATCTTGTCGCCAAGCTAGAAACTCCTAGAAAGACAGAGAGAAAGATTGATGAGGTGTCTACAGCAAATAGTGGTAGAGCAGTAATAAATGAGTTAAGGAACATGTTTTTACAATTAATGCTTCACTGTAAACACACCACCTTGGCATCATCTGCTTGGAAGAGGTCTCCGTCCTCCGCGCTGTCCATCAGGATTTTGGGTCGAGCTCCATCTTTACCACCACGGTTCTCTCGCCTGTTCGTCTTCTCCGCTCCACTTCTCTCACTGCTGGTGTTGCCCATGCTGATGCTTATTTTCATGCATGTTAAAGTCAGTCACCATGATATCAAAATTGACAATACTTTTATGGAATATTGCAGTATTTATTATAAATTATTTTATTTATCTGTGCACTTCATGTTTGATTTCCAATTCAATACCTGCGATTAGTACCTGATGTTAAGTCGATAACTTTTAAATTCATGTGCCCTCATAATCATGTGCCCTCAAAATAACTCCCTTTTAGCCACATCTCATCTCTGATGACATGTTTACTGGCGCGAGGGCCGGACAACAACCTGCCACTCACATGACATCACAGCAATAGCAACGATCCAATCAATTCCCAATGGACAAAATCAATTTATATTCGAAGTATATTTGGTATATTTCACAGTTTCCAATATATATATATATATATATATATATATATATATATATATATATATATATATATATATATATATATATAAAAGATGAAAACACATCAAATAGACGTTTCTGTGATGTATGTGTGTGTGTTATCAGGGACTAAATGTCGTTAAATAGACGCGAGCGAACAAGTCACGTTCGTAGCATGCTTGCGTTTAGCATCTGATGTCGACGACTCAAAGGTAACGTTACTGTCATTATTTATGAAAGATTGACATGCCACATACGACAAATATATGTCCAAAACATAAGTATTTTGCTTAAAATTGACGTCTAAAAGAAAGTTAACTTACAAGGCGCCAAAGGACAGTTAGCGCCACACGAGTCGAACAGCAACGCTGCAGCCAAAAAATACCTTTGTATTTAAATTAAATAATTAAACATGGGTTTAAAATACATTAAAAAAAGTCTGCACTGAAAGTCGTTTTATAAATCCCACATTATTCACAAACAATTAAATAACAATAACAATTAAACACGCGATTAAAGAACATAACTTAACCTTTGGCCGCTGTTTACGATTGTTTTGGCAATAATCTAACTTAATATGTTATTTTGGTTTAGTTTTATCAGTCTAGAGTTACATAGCCGATTCTACAGTTGAGGAACCTATGAGTAAGTTACAAAGAACGTCAAAGACAGATGTTTTTTTTTTTTTGGGGTCGTCTTTTTTTACTTTGTTGTTCCTCTTCTTGCGTGCAGGTCTCGCCTACATCAACGACCGCAGTCTATCGCCATTTCATCTCGTACTGTGGTAACTTCCCTTATCATTCAACTAACTTACCTCTGAAAACTTTATTTGCCCGTAGCCCGCGACTGTTTCTTTTCATAACGCCATTTTCACATTGCCTCACAAAAAGGTTAACTGTTAAGCACACCTCTTCCGCCTGCTGTTCGAGCTCTGTATAGTTAAACCAGTGGGAGACGGCTGGGAGTGTTGTAACAGTTTTTTTTTCAACTCCTGTAAAGCATTTTTCTGTTTTGTGTATTTTAAACTTTGATATATACATATTTGTCCGATTAGTGTAGTGTAGAAATCTACAACTTGTCCAAAAACTACGTAAAAAGATATGTTTTGACTACTTACTCAGGATTGTTACACTAATAGAAAGCGTTTTAAATGTATGTATGACCTGCGAATTATGTACTATTATTATGGAAATCAAAATATACTTCAAAATGATTATTTTATAACCCATCAGCTTCGTTTGAATTGATAACATTTAAGTAAAAGTAGTTTAATTAAAAGCACTGGAAATATTGTAGTTCAAAGCAGCACATAAAATATTGTATATTTTTATATTTAAATTAGTATGCATTAATTAAACAATATTTGTTATATAATTCTTTTTTTTTTATGTGTAGTTTTTTTTTTTAAATATATTTATTTTATTTTACTTTTTAGCTACTGTGCCAGATTGGGTGTGTCCTATGATGGAGTGGGCCAGCTGTGTTTAAGAGTCCACACATGTTCATCAGAATCTTGCCACATTCTCACGGCTGTCCAGTTTCGCAGTGTCATGCCATGACTGGCAATGAGGTATTGAGAGAAGTGGAACTGTATCCGCAAAGTACACTTCAATAAAAACAGACATGGGTGGCAACAGTGAGATGGACCACCAGTACATATTGGAAAAACATCAACTAAGATTGATGGTAGTGGTGACACACTGATTAGTATTACTATAATCACCCATATATTGAAGTACACTGAAAACTTGTCAATGAAACACTTAGAGTAAATACTACCACTAGTATTCTATCACATGTGTAGCAGCTAGTAGTTCTTTGCTTTGTTTGCCAAGACTGGAGACAAATTCTGCTATATTTAACCATAGCTGGCTATAATATTACATATCAAAATACAGGATACTCCAAACGCTGCAGATTACATTGGGTGTGAATGAGGAGAGAGAGTGGCTAGTGCCCGCTATAATACATTAGACAGACATTTGTGCATTTAGTATATTGAGACATTTCATACATTGCACATTTATTCATATTTTCCTTAAAAAATTATCATACTTTCTGTAATTTTACATTCACCTGTACAACATAACTGGTTGTTTTTTTTTTCTGTAAAAGCATTGGTTATCTATTTGGGTGCAAGCATCCTTTTAGTATGCCATTTTTAGGACAAACACAATGTACACCTCTAAACTACACATTTACAACATTTGAAGTGTCATCATACTCAGCTAATACAGACTTGCAGTTGTACTGCCTGCAGGAATAAACATCACCCTGATATATCTTTGAGGTGGTATGAATATGAAGTGACTTTTTGCGTAAGATTTTCTGTAGTTTGGATTCTTGGCCATGCTTTGAGCAGATCAGACCCGCTTATACATTCCATTTGAAAATATTAATTACTTATAAACCCGGGATGGTTCAAGCACATGGTGCCACCACAGTGAAACCACGTTCTGGGTTTGGCTCACAGTGTCCTCTGGCGTTCACTGGAACCGATCGCCACCAATTTACAGTATAGCCTTCCTGCCATACCGGTCTCTCCACCATCAGATTGCATTCTGTTTAGTTGATATAAAAAAGACCAATAAAAGAAGGAAATAATTTCTTACTAAACTCATAAATCATGCTACTTAAATAACAGGACATGCAAATGAGAATATTATTTACAATGATAATTTAAAGGAATAGTTCACCCAAAAACAAAAAGAGTTTAATTTAGTAATCCTCATGTTGTTTCAGGCACTATTTATTTTATATCATGGAACAGAAAATCTGGTGTTTAAATAGGAACGGGAGCTTTCAAGCCTAATAAACAATTCAAAAGCTCCATAAAAGTAGTCAATACGACTCTATAAGTCTTTTGAAGCCACATAACAGCTTTGTGTGATGAACATGCTTTTTCGGATATTACGTTTCATGTAGTGTGTAATCTCGCTGTTTGTGAATGTAAAAGTTTCAAAGATCAAAGTGCATGATAAATGGAGTTCTTGTCTCCCAAAAGAAAGAACCGATTCTGAACTGCCTGAAATGAGTCATCAGTAATTCCAGTCTTACGTCCTGCACACACATATGTAGGTTTGTAGCAGATCTGTAAAATGCCAGCCTATGGTCTTCATTGGCTGCCCGTGAACAGCGTCTACTTTGACCCGCCCTCTGTAGTTGTAGCTGAGGCCTGGAAGAGTTTGGTTAGTGTTGTTGGCATGTTGAGAAGATGCTGTTTTCTTCGCTACGAGTACGAAAGCAAATCTATTCTGCATGCAGTTCCAAAGGACAAAAAATCGACAACATTGTTACTGTTACTATCCCTGTGCTGAGGAAGCCTCCGGAGCTGAGATTCAGATATGGTAATGGAAATTGAGTTTCCGACGCACACTGTAAGTGGAAGACCAATAACAACAGACTAGGCCATCTGACCAATCAGACCAGAATAAACCAATCACAACAGACTAGGCCATCTGACCAATCAGAGCAGAGTAGGCTCTTGGAATGGAGGGGTTTAGAGAGACTGATTTTTTTATCCAGCCGTTTCAGATGGAAAAGAGGTGATTCTGCAATGCAGATTTATCTTGGATGCATGTAAACCTTTTTTAGGAGACATCCAAAACAAATTTAGGAACCTTTAAAATAGCATCCTAGTTCCACCCCTGCTCTCCACCTCCAAAATCAAGATGTTCTTGGCCCTTCTTGGTTGGTTCTGCCACCGCTCCTTTTATTGTATCTACATCCATGCTAGCTCTGTCTGTTTGGTGATGTTTGCTACCAGCCTCTTCCTGGCCTGGCCGTCAATCCCAAGCAATCCAAGGGTCCCCCAAAGCAACTGCCCTGTAAAACCCCTGCAGCCAACCTCCACCGGCAGGTTTCAAGCCTCCCATCCTTCCTGTTGGCACTCGAGAATCAACGCCTGATATTTCTTAAGCTTACACTCGTGTGCTTCTTCCCAGGGTACTGTCAGCTCGACAAGTACCACCTGCTTGGCTCTCTTCAACCAGAGCACAATGTCAGGTCTAAGGCTAGTGTGGATTAATTCCTCTGGGAATTTGAGCTGATTCTTAGGGTCTGCCCGCATCTCCCAGTCATTTGCCGAGGCCAGGACTTCTTTACTCCTCATCTCAGTCGCCACGCTCTCCCCAGACCTGAAACAAGGCCCATTACAAGTTGTCTTGGTTTCTTTCTTGCCTGCTCCACCCCGGCAGCCAGCTTAGTCAAAATATGGTGCCGTCACCAAATTTCCCATCTGCCAAACTTGTTCTGCACGAGGAAAGGATATGGTCAAGGTTCGCTGGCCTTCCACAGAGTGTGCATTTGGGGTTTTCTGCCAACTCCCATGTATTTAGGTTTGATGGAGTAGGTAAGACCTTGCAAACATGGAACACAATAAAAACTTAATCTGGTGCTCTTTCATGCTCCAGATGTCCTGCTAAGTCAGAACCCTCTCCCACACACTCTCCCACCTCATCCAGCTACCTTTATTATTCATCGCTGTGGACTTAACATACTGACTTTCCTCCACTGCCTTATGGATGAACAGAATCAACTGATTCATATAAAAGATTCAACTTAAAAAGAATGATTTGTTAACAAGGAGCAGGTGTCAAGATTTTCATTAATTAATGAGTTAAATTTTAGTCTGTTTCTCATATAAAACTATCATATGACTTAAGAAGACTTGAAATATAGCACCATGAATGCTATAGAAGTACCATGAATCACTTTTATCATTTTTTTGCCAGTCCTCATTCACATTCATTATATTTAAAAGACTAACCAGAATATTTATGGGTTTGGAAAGACATGAGTAAATAATGAGTGAATTTTTGAGTGAACCATTTCGTTAACAAGTCACATTTATAATATACTCGAAACATTTTGTGCAAATGAGTACCGTGGTGAAGTGTACAATACAGAAGACAGCTATGATCAGAAGGCCAATAACTAGAGAAGCGATTCCCATGTGAAGAGCCTTCCTCCCCAGTCGCTGAGATCCTTCATAGTCTTCTGCATCGTAACTGCTTTGAGACTGAATGAGAGAGAGAGAAATCCTAATTGTGAAATGAACCAATTTGAAAAAATAAATCATTTCAAGATTAATTTGATCGAGGTGATACAGAAAGTATGTAATGTGAAATTTGCAGCATATTTCATTCGCAGCATCAGTGGCAGGTCTCCAAGTGAAAACTATACTTCAGTATGTGGCTCATAAAGCAGACAGCAAAAGGGGCATAGTGATGATGCCAGCGTCATTTCGGCTCTTAAAGGGATAGTTCGGCCAAAAATGATATTTAAACCATGCATTACTCACCCTCAAGCCGTTCGAGATGCATATGTCAATCTTGTTTCAGACGAACACATTTTCAGTTATTTTTGAAAATGTCTTAGACCCTTCAGTGGATATAATGTGAAGCAATGGGGTCCACCTCCTTCAAGTCCCAAAATGTGAATACATCCTTCACAAAAGTAATCCTTCCGGCTCCAGGGGGATAAACGAAGGCCTTCTGAGGGTAATCCGTGCGGTTTTGTCCTAAAAATATACATATTTAAAACTTTATAAATTAAAATATCTGACTTCCGGCAACGATCGACGCGCGTTCACGGGTGATGGAAGTCGGTGTACGAGGTAATACGTAGAGTAGGAACTGTTGTGACGTAGAACGAACGCGCCAGCGCAGCCAGAGAGCAGAGCAAAACAAAACACGAAAGCGCGTGAACGCACGCGTGTCGATCGTTGCCGGAAGTCAGATATTTTCATTTATAAAGTTTTAAATATGTATATTTTTACGACAAAACCGCACGGATTACCCTCAGAAGGCCTTCGTTTATCCCCCTGGAGCCGGATGGATTACTATTGTGAAGGATGTATGCACATTTTGGGACTTGAAGGAGGTGGACCCCATTGCTTCACATTATATCCACTGAAGGGTCTAAGACATTTTCTAAAATAACTGAAAATGTGTTCGTCTGAAACAAGATTGACATATGCATCTCGAACGGCTTGAGGGTGAGTAATGCATGGTTTAAATATCATTTTTGGCCGAACTATCCCTTTAATAAGATTAGACAGGAAAATGAGACTTGGACATACAGATCACTGGCACAAAATCACATTTAATGGGGTGGCAAAGTTGATTTGACGTCATTAAGATGATTCACATTAAAAATCAAACAAAGCAGGTGGTCTAAACTATTTTATTAGACATAACATAAACATCACTAAACTTTAGTCAAAAACATGAATAACATTATATTTAATGCAGGTTTAAGTAGTGTTTTTTTAATACTACTGATGGTTTTTAAATAATATAAGTACTAAATCTCTGCTAAAAAAGATCAAACATTTTGTGTTAACCACTCATACAGTGCATGTGCATAAAGCCACCAGTGTGTCAGAGGGCAGTTAGATGGGTTGCGTGATTTGCGATGCTCATTTAGTTTCTCACAGGCGGTGTGGTGGCGGCTGCAGCTGCTGAAGTCAGTGAGCCCTCACGTTTTACTGTGTAGCAGAGGTAGAGTCAACCTGAAACTAGTGGTGTTCTCCACAGCAAACCCCTGCACTTTAGCCCATTCAGACCCCGCTGCCTGGTACTGCAGTCATCTGGTAGTGGCATTTGAAAAGCACAGATTGATTGCTGGATTCAGGGCAAAAGTATGACAGGAATGGGCTGCTGGTAAAAATGATTCATTTGTATGCCCATTATGTGAATGGATCACACGTATGCCACGAATCACTGTACCTTACAAAAATAATGAACATATCCTACATTGATCTGCACCCAATGATTTATTTTACCCTATTATGTTTTACCGGTATTCTTTATTATAGTATTAAACCTGTTAATAAAGCAATAAGCCCTAAGAAGCCGGGGCTTATTGCTTTTATAAAATGGTTAGTCTATAAAAATAATAGTTTTAATAACTGGTGTATTTTTGTAGAGCAATTTACAATGGCTTTGAACGTGGCAGAGTTACGCGCCAGTTAGAATCAAGGACTATCTGTTTTATAATCATAAATTATTAATTAAAAATAGTAAGATTGTCATTAGACTAATCAAAAACTAAGCATAATTTATCAGATTTTTTTCAGTTAAATTCTGTTTTTCTCCCTCAGTAACAATTGATATTGATTTAAAACTCATATATATATATATATATATACATATACATATAATTTCATAAAATAATATATTATTATATAACATAAAATAATATATGTATATTATATAACATTGAAATAATTAATTTGGATTAATATACTATTTGGATAAAATTCTAATGATGTATTTTTTAATAAATTAAATATTATTGTGTGTATGTATGTGTGTGTGTGTGTATATATATATATATATATATATATATATATACCTGATACATACACACTGAATATTATAAGAACAGACAGGGTTTCTCATTCTCATTAAAGTACATCAATGTTATATATTCTGTAGTAGTACAACACACACACACACACACACACACACACATATATATATATATATATATATATATATATATATATATATATATATATATATATATATGTATGTGTGTGTGTGTGTATGTATGTGTGTGTGTTGTATATTGTATTATACACTCACCTAAAGGATTATTAGGAACACCATACTAATACTGTGTTTGACCCCCTGTCGCCTTCAGAACTGCCTTAATTCTACGTGGCATTGATTCAACAAGGTGCTGAAAGCATTCTTTAGAAATGTTGGCCCATATTGATAGGATAGCATCTTGCAGTTGATGGAGATTTGTGGGATGCACATCCAGGGCATGAAGCTCCCGTTCCACCACATCCCAAAGATGCTCTATTGGGTTGAGATCTGGTGACTGTGGGGGCCATTTTAGTACAGGGAACTCATTGTCATGTTCAAGAAACCAATTTGAAATGATTCGAGCTTTGTGACATGGTGCATTATCCTGCTGGAAGTAGCCATCAGAGGATGGGTTCATGGTGGCCATAAAGGGATGGAAATGGTCAGAAACAATGCTCAGGTAGGCCGTGGCATTTAAACGATGCCCAATTGGCACTAAGGGGCCTAAAGTGTGCCAAGAAAACATCCCCCACACCATTACACCACCACCACCAGCCTGCACAGTGGTAACAAGGCATGATGGATCCATGTTCTCATTCTGTTTACGCCAAATTCTGACTCTACCATCTGAATGTCTCAACAGAAATCGAGACTCATCAGACCAGGCAACATTTTTCCAGTCTTCAACTGTCCAATTTTGGTGAGCTCTTGCAAATTGTAGCCTCTTTTTCCTATTTGTAGTGGAGATGAGTGGTACCCGGTGGGGTCTTCTGCTGTTGTAGCCCATCCGCCTCAAGGTTGTGTGTGTTGTGGCTTCACAAATGCTTTGCTGCATACCTCGGTTGTAACGTGTGGTTATTTCAGTCAAAGTTGCTCTTCTATCAGCTTGAATCAGTCGGCCCATTCTCCTCTGACCTCTAGCATCAACAAGGCATTTTCGCCCACAGGACTGCCGCATACTGGGTGTTTTTCCCTTTTCACACCATTCTTTGTAAATCCTAGAAATGGTTGTGCATGAAAATCCCAGTAACTGAGCAGATTGTGAAATACTCAGACCGGCCCGTCTGCCACCAACAACCATGCCACGCTCAAAATTGCTTAAATCACCTTTCTTTCCCATTCTGACATTCAGTTTGGAGTTCAGGATTTTGTCTTGACCAGGACCACACCCCTAAATGCATTGAAGCAACTGCCATGTGATTGGTTGATTAGATAATTGCATTAATGAGAACTTGAACAGGTGTTCCTAATAATCCTTTAGGTGAGTGTACATAATGTACTGTTACTTGATATAATGTATTTTTATGAGAATGAAAAACCCGGTTCTATATAATATTCAGTAAATTCATTGCAAAAATAGCATGTATTGACATTAAAAAGAAAGTGAGTTACTGGGTGTACATTTTAGTGGCCAGACCGTATAACTGTTACTGCATCTCTCATTCTGAGGTCAAGGTGTGACAAGTCAGGTAGAAAACCACTGAAAAAACGTTCCTGTTTACCTATAGTATAAGCATTGGTGGAGAACAAAAGCCTGTGAAAGTTCATCATCATGATATCCACCTTTCACCTGCCTTGTGCAAGTGAGCACATCTGCAGGCTGGCGTGTGAATGTTCGCGTAGGGGAAAGGGTGTGTGAGAGACGTGTGAGAGAGTATGCACTGCAGTCTTGCTTGCATGTGTGGGAGTGCTAAAAAGTTAACTGCAAAGATACTTGAGGCCTATCTATTTATAACACTTATATGTCTATCTGGACCATAAGAACATTATGTTTAGTCAGATTTTAAAGCCACACGTATAACACACTGCTAAGTAAACCCAGAAGAAACATACCTTTTAAGAAAAACACTCTCTACAGCGTATGACCAAAACTCTGTAGAAACACTGTACGTTTTGATATATAACCTCAATTAAGATTTTGATTTAATAAAGCACCATATGAATGTGCAACTCTCCAGTTAGATACAGAATAACAAAAATAATCATTTTTTCTACTCACCATCAGAGAAAAAACCAACGCCACAATGTTAATAGGCCATGCTGGACAAAAACAAGTGAAAATAGTCAAAAAAATGTAATTTTTCAGCGGTGGTGCCCCTTGAGCCTCAGCACTCCTTCCCAAACTCTGGTCGGAATTTCCATCGATAGAGCAGTTTGTCTTTCCATCCGACCGATGAAGACCAGGACTCATGACGCAGGAGTTATGAAGGAGCAGGAGATGGTGAGAACATTTACAAGAGCCGTGCTGAGAAGATCAGGAAACTGAATGGAAGACTGGAGGAGAAACAAGAAGGCAAGAGCTCACGAAGACACTCATGGGGGATGTCAGATGATTGGGTAAGTGTGAAAGCCGATGGATGAGAAGTTGAGTGAGTCAGAGATGGCTTATGACCTAATTACCAACCGGGCTGAACACTATCCCACTTCAGAGAGGGAGAGGGAGAGAATGTGTGCGGGACGTTGAAGCAATGTAAGATGTAAGAGGAGAGGCAAGAGGAGGAAAATAAGTCTGTCTACTTACCCATATTACCATTATCTGTCAAAGGGAGAAGAGAGTGTTAAAGTTACAACTGATACAGCCATATGGATAATGGCCTCAAAATCACATTACTAGGCTGCCAAGAAATGCACACTGGCAATTTTCCCACGGTTTTTGCGGAGTACTGTAAGCGAGGAGAGCGAAAACAGCGCGGCATAGAGGCCAAAAACTGCATCGCACATTACAGATGCAAATTTCAGATAAAAGTTCTGTGTGAGGAAAAAATTCAAGTTTTCAGAGTTTTAGTGTCAGTACTACATTAAACTGCTATATATATGATGTTGAATATAATGTATAATAATGCAATGGGGGAATATTTGTGTGTCCTGATAATGCCAAATGTCTTATGTTACCAGTAAAAAGTGGCCTACATTATTTTAAATATATCTAGTCAGTGTCAGAGTACAAGCATATTCGTCTAAAATAATTCTGTATTCAGAATCATGACATTTTTTTATTCTGGTGTCATTATTGTCCTGTGATTATCATCACCAAGTCCAAGCCTAATTATTTCCAAACCCAATGTAATACCAGATGTAGCATTTTATTCAACAGTACATTTTTTTGTTAACCTTTTACCATAAGTCTTGGAGTATCACAATAATATTGTATCGTGAGTTCAGTATCGTGATATGTATCGAATCGTGACATGAGGGTATCGTTACACCCCTAATTTATATATATATATATATATTATATATATATATTTATATATTTATAAAAAATACATTTTAAAATTAATCTTAAAATTAATTATAATGCAGAAATTAAAATCATGCTCATCATAGAAGAGGTGCATTGAAGTTGTTGCATGTATGAATTGCATTTGAATGTATTTATGAAATAATTAAGAGATTTGCTAAATGAGTAATCTGACAAAAATGAGCGTCACAGAATGGCCTGTCTGTGGGTGTCACTGGAGCAGGTGAGTTTATGCAGATAAGGTAATGCTATCAGACTGCAGGATACACCACACAGGAAAAATGAAAAACACCTGCCACTGCTTAACGTGAGAAACCCGCTGTCTCTGCACTTTAGATGAAATGACACGCGCCGGTCTCTCTGCTCTCTTCGCAACCATCTGGTTCACAGGTAATATCAGCGTTTTTCCTCCTCGGTAACACTACTTATTATCGACATGATGTCAATAGCTTGATGAAATTAAATGAATTTAATACTTTTCTTTTTTGCTACTTTCTCACAGGTCTCGTGACTCTCGTCCCTGGAGATGTAACGTTGTCATATGTAAACATATCTGTGTGGCAAAAACCTGAGACAATACAATGGAAAGGCACAAGTGAAAACATCACCTGTCACATTAAAGCTCATTTAAAAGTGAAAAGAATTTTGGTTAAGTGGTTGCAAGATAATCGCACTGAAATGAAGAGTGAAACAATTGCAATATCTGAAAATCGATCGTCTGTATCTGGAGCTGTCTTTATTAACGCATCGCTGGACCTGCTGTCAATACGTCGAAATCATAGTGGCAAGTATTACTGCAAAGCATGGGTGGATTTACCTAAACTTGGACAAGCTGAATATGGAAATGGGACGCATGTATATGTGGGTGAGATTTATTTTTTACTCCTTTTAAAATGTTCATTCTATTCTGTTTAAAGACTGATAATATCATGCACACATTTCATGGAACAGTATGCACTCAACACAATTTTTCAGTGCTTAAAAAGTCTCATGAACAATCCAAATGATAAACATTTATACTTTGCAGTGCCTAATTCTCCAACTCCCACACCTGTGACTGTGACAGCAAACCCCTATAATAAGGGCACAGTTATGTGGCCATTGGGATTGGGTTGTGTCTTGCTAATCATCAGCATTGCCTGTGTTATTCACATCCATTATAAAGGTAAAGAAAATGGTGAAATTTCTTTAATTGATGTTTATGGGTTGATCGCAATGTGATTCAGATCACCAACAATGGCATACTATCACTGTTAAAAAAAGTCGCTGCCTTAAAGTTTTTAAGTACAATCAACTTAGATGTTTAAAACATTTCAACTTAAATTGCATGAAACTGACTTAAAAAAAAACCAAGTTGAATCTTGTATTACAAAAAAAAAAAAAAAAAAATGAAATTGAACTTATTTTGATGAGTTACAGTAATGTAAAAACATATGTTGTCATAACTTATTGATCATATAATTTATTACAGTGTACTGATACCATACTATCGGTTTTTAAAATAAACAAAATCCAAGTAACTGTAAAGTTTAACAGGCTGATTTTTTTAAACTAGGACACAAGCAAGCAAAAGAAGTCATAGTGAGTAACATTTATTTTATTTTGAATATTGGCAGAGCTTATGGTCTTTCAGAAAAGTAATACAGAAATAAATGATTATTTCACTCTCAGGTTGATGCTAGCCATGGATCACCCTGCCCTGAAACTCAGGAAACTGTTGTTTATGCAGCATTAAACATTCCTCGGGACAGTGTGAAATCAAGAAATGAGGTAAATAGTGCCCATCAAGAGCATTTAGTTTGTAGAATTCAAGTGATGCTTACATGTTTTAGCTTAGTAAGCAAACGGAAAGTTTGCAGTTGTCACTTTGTCTTATATCATAGATGTGCATTATATATCCAGATGGAATTATTATGTCATGTTATAACTTGTCTTACAGAACAGTGCAGCTCTGGCGGTCTCTTCAGTGACCTGCACAGAGGACTCAGTGACATACTCTGAGGTCCAGATAAAGAAAGGACCAAAGGATGCAGGTTGAGCACTGTAATCTCTTTCGCCTTGGATATGGGACAGGGTGTTTTAATGGGACTTTAAGCTTCTGGTCCTGTTTGATTTTGTCAAGGTATTGCTGTAAATACTATAAAATGTTGATATAGTTTTCAATGTTTTTCTTCATGTAATACTCATGAAGGCTTAATTATTAAATGCTGTTGTTAAGGCTCACATTTGTAAGCCGTATTGTGCTCAAGGTAAATGTCTATATTTAAGATGCAGTTATACAAACATCTGATAAAACCTTCAAAGACTTTTTCTGTTTTTTTCAGTGATCAGATTAGAGTTCTACTAGGACTTTAAAACTAGCTTTCAAATGGATTTTATATAGGAATTAGCCTACAGTGTTTAAACAAGCAAAAACTGTTTAGTTTCCTAGTTTTGTAGCAATAAGCGTCATACGAGAAGGTGACAAGAACTGTTAATTGACATAACAGAGATGTTTATCGTAAAAGACTTGTGTTACCACCTACACAACCCCATTTAGACGCTTAACGGTAAAAGCCCTAATCATATGACGTGCTTCTACAATAAGATAATGCTGTTTCATCCTGACAAAAATCTTTAGTTTCGTCGTACTTTCACAAGTGTCGCAAAAATACAGATTTATATGCGGGGGTGTTCAAGTGAGCGCTTTCAGAAGAGAGATTCAATAGCAGACCGTAGGCGATTTGACAAGCCCCGAAGCCACAGGTGAATAAAAAAAAAAGACTAACATTAACAGGCAACGTCTGGCCTGAAGTGAGTCATGCGTTCAGTTTTAAACCCTGTAGGAATTCTGAAATTTGAAATAATAGAATTGCCATTTCCAAATATACTTTTTTATTTTTTTTATTACATTTTTTTTTAGAGAGGGTCAAGCTTCAAACAAGAAACATTAAAACTTTCAATTATTAACAGCCATCCTGTTTACTTCATAAAAAGTGTTATTAGTGTTGCTTTTTTTTAAAACCAGTACCAGAATCTTCATTTAATTGAAGTATATTCATATTCAAATTATTACAAGACTTTAAACCTCTAAAAGAGATTAATGGAATTGTGTTACAAATATAAACTTGGTAAAAGCAGTGTAACAGCGTGGAAATAGGGGTTACAATTCACATTTTAAATCATCTTACTGAAGATAATACATTAGATCATGACAGCATCAGACAGACATGCATTCGCTCTCTAACACACACACACACACACACACACACACACACACACACACAATAGTAGCATCATTCACATTGCCTTCTGTCAACAAAAAACACAAAATAAAACAGTTCAAGTTCATCAAATCATGGAGAAAAAAACAAACATTTTTGGACATAAAGAATACCATGCGTTCGCGTTCTTGAGTGTAAAAAAACTCTTAATCACGCTGATAGATCTCACCAGATCAAAAAGACAGTATATACAATATTTTACACAAACAAGGTCAAATCTAAGTCTGAGAAATATGTTCTCCTTGTTATTACTGCTATTTTCATGATCAGTGTAATAAATCCAGTTGCAAAACTAACAAAATATACATTTTGATGTCCCATCACACTATATTCTTCAGTAGAAAATGTACCAAATGCATCTGAAAGTGATTTAGTCTTTTAAATACACTACAAAGATCCACATAGATTTGACACAGATTATTGCTCTTATAAGAACTGAAAAGACTTTTCTACAATTACAAGCCTACATTTATATAATCATCAGAAAAAGACAAAACTTTAAACAAGAACTGAGAGAGAGAAAAGAAACTAAGACAAAAATACACTTAAGTTGTTAGCATTTTAAACTGAGAAATAAACTAATTATTTACAGGTTTAGCTCTATATAAGAGGAGCAGGAGGTTGGTTAGACTGATATGACAGTAATTCATAAAACAAGAAATATGTCACATCACATTATTAGTGTTGCAGCCACCATTCCATCAGCTTAGGGCTGATTCATCTCATCCAAAACCATTTAATGACAGAGAGCTTGATAAAATAACAATAAAACCCTGCGGCACGTTGAGTGAATCCATTATATTCGATTGAGATCACCACATACTTTAAAAATCCTTCCTTATGATGTAGGGAAGACGTCCGAATGATGAATACTGTTGTACCTGTCACTCATTTCAATGGTAGCCGTTAGTAAATGCCGTAGCAATCAGAGGGCCCTGTGAAGGTAAAAATAAGGCATTGTAATTGCAGCAAAACAAATAATTGATTAAATTCATCGTTTGGATCAGATGTTCTCCATCAATGATGTGACGCTTGTTTTTTTAATTAAAAAATACATAAAAAAAAATTTCAATGACTTGTACACACGTCTATGATGTAATTTTGTGAATTATTATTATTATTATAACATTTTTTTAATAGATAACAATACTAATTATTTCTTAGAAAAAAAGACTGCCTACTGCTTATTAATATTTGGAAATATGCCCTGCAGACACTCATGACTGACAGGGCCAATAATTTGACCTTTTTCACATGGCAAGGTTAGTTCAGGTTGAAAAATGTCATGTGGTGTGGCTCGCCAAACACTTAATATTTAAGAATTAATATCATGATACACTGTACGTATTCAAAGCATAAAAAATTAATCAATTAATTTAAAAAAAAAATGGTATAAAAGTTTTTTTTTTAAACCTTATGAAACCGATATGAATACAAAAGAACATTTCTTCATTTTTCTTTTTACTTTGTCGACAGCGTTATTTTAGTATTATTTGTTTTTGTTTATTTCTTATTTGTTAATATTTTGAATTCATATTTATTTTGATATTTCCAGTTTACATTTTAATTGTAGTTTAAGTTTTAGAAATGTTGGTATGTGCCGTTGTCATTTTATTATTTGTAATTATTTTTTAGTTTTAGTCATTTTAATACTTATTTTATTTCAGTTCAGTACCAAAGTAACATTTCAAATTTTCCATTGACATTTTTTTTCATGTTATATTTGCATTTATTTTATTTCAATGACTTTTCTATTAGATTTTCTTAATAGTTTTAGTTAACCGTAGCAACACTGCATTTGACTGACTCACCCCAAGGCTGTGGCTGAATCCAGTGCTTGGAGCGGGACTTGCAGCGCTGATATAGCTACTGACAGTTGAGTCCTGATTGGCCGCTCCATACAGGTCTGCCATCGGCCCAGGGCTGCTGGTACCTAAAAACCCACCTGAGCGAGAAGGAGTTGAGCCTACAATAGAAATCAATATTCCACAATATCTCAATCACTTTTCATGAACATCAAATCTTATAGATATAGGTCAGCCGGATAGTGAAAAGGCGCATTGGGGTGGGTGCGCTTATTTCCCGAGAATGGGTCATGTGTAGGATGTAAAATCAAATTCTCGCACCTCTGACCACAGCTGCTGCTGCGGCGGCTGCCGCCATGGGGTTGTACGCCGTTAGAGGAATGGCTACAACAACATCCGCATGCAAGCAGAACGAGCAAACAAACAGGAAAGAGAACTCAATCAGTATCAAGAAACATTACGGCTCGTCTGAAACCAATGGGAAAAGTGCTTGCATCATACAGAGTAAGATATGATGGTCTGATAATTTGTGGTAACGCCCAAGTAAGCTGCTAAGCAGGATTTCCTGAGTGGTGGTGTCAGCGTAAACTTACAGCACTCAAATCACACTTTGTTGCGTGTTGGAATATGGTGACCGGGTACCATGTGCACTAGCTGCTTGTAAAGCTCTTAGAGGGACTAACCTGTGAGCTCAGGGGGGTGGGGTGATGTCAGAAGGGGGGTCCTCTCTAAGTGGAATTCTAGAATAAAGATAAACACAGAAAGCCGTTTAAACATACACACAAGTGCTGTTCAGACTACACACATGGAGAAGCGCTATAGGACCTATGGCAGCAAAGATGAGTGGCAAGACATGCAAGCGTACAGGCCTCAAGTTAGTGCACATAGAAAGACAGTCTCAGACCGCCTCTCTGAGATTTACAAGCAGCCACGAGTCTCTGTGAGTTTCTTTAAATCACTGATTTAAATGCTGTTGAAAAACTGTGATATATGACAATATACACTACCGTTTGGGATTTTTTATTAATACTTTAATTCAGCAAGGATGCATCAAAAGTGACTGTAAACCCATTTATAATGTTATACTATTTAAAATATTAAATATAATATGGTTGGTATATTTCTATTTCGATAAATTGTGTTCTTTTGAACTTTCTATCCATCAAAGAAGCCAGAAAGAAATCAGTTTCCACAAAAATGTTAAGCAGGACAATCATTTTCAACATCGATAAAAATAAGAAATGTTTCTTGAGGATCAAATGAGCATATTAGAATGATTATTAGAATATATTCTAATAATTTCATATTAGAATGAAGGATCATGTGACGCTGAAGATGATGAAGATTCTGCTTTGTCATCACAGGAATAAATAACATTTTAAAGTACATTCAAGTTGACAACTGTTCCTTTAAATTGCAAAAAAATATTTCTAAATTTGACTTTTTACATTTATTTTTGATCAAAGAAATGCAGCCTTGGAAAGAGACTTCTTTCAAA
Organism: Tiaroga cobitis; assembly: GCA_030578255.1. NCBI lineage: Eukaryota > Metazoa > Chordata > Actinopteri > Cypriniformes > Leuciscidae > Tiaroga > Tiaroga cobitis. The sequence goes on from CM060598.1 coordinate 20,389,569, forward strand.
AATATATAAAAAACTGAAAGACGAAAATTTTGAATGGTATTGTACATGTAATCTAATATATGTGGTGTTTTTACACATAATATCTGATCACAAAATGAGAAATATAATTTTAACTTTACCAATACCGCATGTTCACAAGCATATTTAGCAACTAGTTAGTTATGTTACTTAATGTTGGCAACAACCTACCATTACATAATGCTCACTGAATTGTGTATATGCAATTATAAACTGATAATAAATCATTTCCTGATATAAAAACCCAATATTTGATTAGCTAAATATCTGAGTGTCTTAAGATACATCCCAGGAAAGAGTTAATACCCATGAACCAATGTGTGAAAAGCTGTACGGAGACACTGATACATTATTACAGTATGAGCCAGACATTGAGTCTTACCAGGGAACTGATATGTGTATCCTGGTGTGAGACTAGTATAGCTGCGACCAGCATATGTTGCTGCCTGGAACCCTGGATACCCTGGGGAAAAAAAATGTCACCCATCAAATCATATTAAATTAACGTTGATCAATGTAGTAGAATGCAAGTATATCATTCGTGTATTCAGTATGAATTCTTGGACCAGTACAGGTTGCACTTTTCACTCTTAACAGCAGAGGGCAGAAGAGTCCACACTAGGCTTTTCATTACTTTTCATCCATGCCACTCTTACCCAGCATTCCTATGCCAAGCATGAAGGCGTCCATCCCATAGGGCATGACACGAGCACGACCTCTTGAAGAGCCTGTGGGTGACATCACTTCCTTGGGTTGGGCTTTCTTACACTCCACCTGTGATATATCAGTCAGTCAAATATAAGTTTCAACAGTGCGTCTGAAATGAAACAGTGTTTCAGAAAAATAACTCTCACCATTTTGTTGTTGATCTCGTGGAAGTGGATCTCACAGACTTTCTCCACTACATCTTCATTCTCAAATGTCACAAATCCAAACCCTGAGGGAAGAAAGAGTCCAGACACTCAGACCGTAGTTTACATTTGGATTTCCACTTTAGCCATCATTATAAACAATGTCTACAGTTCATATACTTCAGTTCAACTTCAGGTGAGAAGTTCGAATGCCAAGCTGCCAAAGAGAAGCCAAAGAAATCGAATTATTTTTTCAATAAGTATGCTTAAGACGTCACAAAAAGTACCATGATACTACCATGTTTTCAGGACATGTACCAAGGGAGTACCATAGTGTACATCACCTATCACCAGCTGATACCATTACTGTACTTTTTAACATGGTATAAAGTGGGGTCCAAAAGTCTGAGACCACAGATTACAGTTGATTACAGTTTATAAAGTTATAATTATGGATATTTTTCCTATAAAAACGCATTGCTTTGCTTTAGAAGGCCTTAACTAACCCCCTGAAGCCGTATGGATAACTTTTATGATGGATGGATATGCTTCAAAATCTCAGTTACTATTCACTCCAATTATAAAGCAGCATATTTTTTGGTATAACTCTGTTTGTGTTTGTCTGAAATAAGAAAGGCATATACACATAGGACAGCTTGAGGGTGACTACATTATGGGATCATTTTCTAACTAACCCTTTAAATATTTTACCTCATAACAAGTACTTGTAAAATGTCAAAATAACATTTTCCCACTTCATATTCACATTTAAATGATCCAAGATTGTGGTCCCAGATTTTTGGACTCCACCAAGTATTTGTAATAAAGGAATTTCATGTGCTTTTTCCGTATGCCAGTAACTTCTCCATTTTGAGGTTGAATGTTTGTGAATGTAAGTGTCCTTAAGGTTCAACCTTAATACTGTAATTAAGCAGATTTCCTGTGACCTGTATTCTATTTTAAACCTTTGCGGTCATACACACATCCAGTACGTCTCCGTAAACAGTGCTAGATTTTCTCAACAAAAACGATTTTTTTTCCAGCAAAAACTTGCTTCTCTCTTCTCAAGTGCTGCTCTCGTCCCCTGTCCGTGTCTCCATGTGTCTCATCTCCTCCACCTCTCCACTGGGTTGAAAGGCTGCGGTAAAGCCATGCAAGCTGTCATAATCGATGTGCTGTAGAACCGGCAGGGGGAGGGAAGGGCGCTTAACAAGGTTTTAGCCTAAACCCCGATTAACGAACACACTAATTACTCAATCTCTCTCCTCACCTACCGCTTATCCTACAGAGTACAGGATGGAGGGCCATGGAGAGGAGACGGAGACAGATTGGACCAGGTTTAGGAAAGGAAGGGTCAAACAGGAGAATGGCTGCCATTGACGTGCTTAGTTATTTACTTAGTTAAAGAAAGATGAAGGAAATGTACCTCTGTGCCTGTTGGTGGTTTTGTCAAACATAAGCATGGCGTCATCCACCTGTAGGACAGGAAGAGAGAGAATTCATACATTAATTTATTATTTGTTATGTAGCATTAGTCAGTTTTCGATCCTGTGATGCGTTTCCTATTGTAACAGGAAGTTTGTGACATGAACCATAATATACTACATGAAAGTCAGTTTCAGTTGATATTAGGGGCATTTGATTGGACAAAAATAATATGCGTACACTAGTTTTGTCAACTTTTAGTAGTACGCTAGCTTATACAGTCCATAGCTTTAATGCTAACTGACATCCATTAAAGGCCACAAACTCAAATTTTGAAAAAGAAGTATACTTTAGCATACTTTTAAAAGGAGTACTCAATACAGATAAGTGTGAATGAAAGTGTACTGCCGTTTGTACTGACAAGCATTTAAAATATACTTAAAGTCATTTCTATTGAAACTTGTATGTCGTGTATTTAAATATATTTGTAATTGCACATTTGTAATGATGAAGTTGCAGTTTAGTACATTTAAAATGTAATAGCTTTCAATGTAATATTGAATAACACACTACAGTTATAATATTAATCAGGTACTTTACATGTGCTTTAGTATTTTGGTCCACATATGAATTAAGTGTACTTCTTTAAAGCACGAAAAAATATTAATAAAACAAAATGATTTCAAATGTACTTTAAGGTAAAACTTCTAATTTGAAATTATAGTAATATTTTATCATTATAGTAATATTTTATCATTATAGTAATATTTTATTATCTGCAAGTACATAAAAAAATTATATGTGCACTATATGCACATTCAATTCAGTTAAGTGCATTTCTTCTCAAGGGGAGATCGGATAAAAATAGACTGTTACATTCTCACTTTAACCAGCAACACATCTCTTTATTTCATAAGCTTGTTTGAATACTACCTCATTAGATTGAATGCTAACTACAATATCATAGGGTTTCTGTTAGAAGAAAGAGGTGCAAAAGTGTATTTGTCTTGTGTTTTAGTGTCTGTATGTGTGTGTGCAAAAGTGCGTCACTGTGAGCATACTGACAGATATCTCCAAACAGCTTAAGCCTAAAGTTTAGAGGTGAAGGTCAAACTTAGCGAGCATAATGTGTAAGAGAGAGAGAGGCAGAAAAACAGTTTCATATTCAATCCAAATCTGAAAAACAAGTGGACAGCCTGACCAATCAACACTTAATGTGCACAAATGCTCACAGTCTCTTGGTGAAAACAAACTAAAAGACCAATAACACTCTCTGCGCTCTCTCCATTTCCTTTTACTCATCTTTTATTGTGTGTGCCTGGAAAAAGAAATCCACTTGCCTAGTAGTGTAGTATGGTTTAATATTACTAGTTATTAATTGGCTGATATTTGGTCATTTTGAGATCATCGGCCGATAACTGTGTCCACTTAGCCAAAATCTTATAACAGCCTTGCACTTTGTTTTATTAATTAATAAAATCAATGCATTTTAAAATTAGTGATGCACTAAAAAGTTTTTTTTTGTTTAACAAAACAAAAAAAGTTTTCATTTAACCGAAAACTGGAATCAAAAATAAAGTTTAAAAAATGTAATTTGGGTAATTGAGTAATTGAACTCGGCATGCTGATCAATGTGTCATGTTCTCAAGTGATACACCAGTAGTAGTGAATTTCTTCAGCAATGAGCCGCCTCTTGAAAATTCAGCCAAACAAATTTTACCTACTCTAGCATCATTTTTAACCAACTAGTTTGACTATTGTAGCTTATCCGTGTTGATGCTTTCTCGACTGCTGTTTTCTCACAACTGTCATTTTTATCCACATCACTATGATCAGATGCTTTCTCGACTGCTGTTTTCTCACCGCTGTCATTTTATCCACATCGCTGTGATCAGATGCTTTCTCGACTGCTGTTTTCTCAATTCCGTCATTTTATCCACATCGCTATGATCAGATGCTTTCTCGACTGCTGTTTTCTCACCGCTGTCATTTTATCCACATCACTATGATCAGATGCTTTCTCGACTGCTGTTTTCTCAATTCCGTCATTTTATCCACATCGCTATGATCAGATGCTTTCTCGACTGCTGTTTTCTCAATTCCGTCATTTTATCCACATCGCTATGATCAGATGCTTTCTCGACTGCCGTTTTCTCAACATTGTCATTTTATCCACATCACTATGATCAGATGCTTTCTCGACTGCTGTTTTCTCAATTCCGTCATTTTATCCACATCACTATGATCAGATGCTTTCTCGACTGCCGTTTTCTCAACATTGTCATTTTATCCACATCACTATGATCAGATGCTTTCTCGACTGCTGTTTCCTCAACGCTGTCATTTTATCCACATCGCTATGATCAGATGCTTTCTCGACTGCTGTTTCCTCAACGCTGTCATTTTATCCACATCGCTATGATCAGATGCTTTCTCGACTGCTGTTTTCTCAATTCCGTCATTTTATCCACATCGCTATGATCAGATGCTTTCTCGACTGCCGTTTTCTCAACATTGTCATTTTATCCACATCACTATGATCAGATGCTTTCTCGACTGCCGTTTTCTCAACATTGTCATTTTATCCACATCACTATGATCAGATGCTTTCTCGACTGCCGTTTTCTCAACATTGTCATTTTATCCACATCGCTATGATCAGATGCTTTCTCGACTGCCGTTTTCTCAACATTGTCATTTTATCCACATCACTATGATCAGATGCTTTCTCGACTGCTGTTTTCTCACCGCTGTCATTTTATCCACATCGCTATGATCAGATGCTTTCTCGACTGCTGTTTTCTCAATTCCGTCATTTTATCCACATCGCTATGATCAGATGCTTTCTCGACTGCCGTTTTCTCAACATTGTCATTTTATCCACATCGCTATGATCAGATGCTTTCTCGACTGCCGTTTTCTCAACATTGTCATTTTATCCACATCTCTATGATCAGATGCTTTCTCGACTGCTGTTTTCTCAATTCCGTCATTTTATCCACATCGCTGTGATCAGATGCTTTCTCGACTGCTGTTTCCTCAACGCTGTCATTTTATCCACATCGCTATGATCAGATGCTTTCTCGACTGCCGTTTTCTCAACATTGTCATTTTATCCACATCGCTATGATCAGATGCTTTCTCGACTGCCGTTTTCTCAACATTGTCATTTTATCCACATCGCTATGATCAGATGCTTTCTCGACTGCTGTTTTCTCACCGCTGTCATTTTATCCACATCACTATGATCAGATGCTTTCTCGACTGCTGTTTTCTCACCGCTGTCATTTTATCCACATCGCTATGATCAGATGCTTTCTCGACTGCTGTTTTCTCAATTCCGTCATTTTATCCACATCGCTATGATCAGATGCTTTCTCGACTGCCGTTTTCTCAACATTGTCATTTTATCCACATCACTATGATCAGATGCTTTCTCGACTGCCGTTTTCTCAACATTGTCATTTTATCCACATCGCTATGATCAGATGCTTTCTCGACTGCCGTTTTCTCAACATTGTCATTTTATCCACATCGCTATGATCAGATGCTTTCTCGACTGCTGTTTCCTCAACGCTGTCATTTTATCCACATTGCTATGATCAGATGCTTTCTCGACTGCCGTTTTCTCAACATTGTCATTTTATCCACATCGCTATGATCAGATGCTTTCTCGACTGCTGTTTCCTCAACGCTGTCATTTTATCCACATCGCTGTGATCAGATGCTTTCTCGACTGCTGTTTTCTCAACGCTGTCATCTTATCCACATCGCTATGATCAGATGCTTTCTCGACTGCCGTTTTCTCAACATTGTCATTTTATCCACATCACTACGATCAGATGCTTTCTCGACTGCCGTTTTCTTAACGCTGTCATTTTATCCACATCACTACGATCAGATGCTTTCTCGACTGCTGTTTTCTCAATTCCGTCATTTTATCCACATCACTATGATCAGATGCTTTCTCGACTGCTGTTTTCTCAATTCCGTCATTTTATCCACATCACTATGATCAGATGCTTTCTCGACTGCTGTTTTCTCAATTCCGTCATTTTATCCACATCACTATGATCAGATGCTTTCTCGACTGCTGTTTTCTCAACGCTGTCATTTTATCCACATCACTATGATCAGATGCTTTCTCGACTGCTGTTTTCTCAACGCTGTCATTTTATCCACATCACTATGATCAGATGCTTTCTCGACTGCCGTTTTCTCAATTCCGTCATTTTATCCACATCACTATAATCAGATGCTTTCTCGACTGCTGTTTTCTCAACGCCGTCATTTTATCCACATCACTATGATCAGATGCTTTCTCGACTGCTGTTTTCTCAACATTGTCATTTTATCCACATCACTATGATCAGATGCTTTCTCGACTGCTGTTTTCTCAACATTGTCATTTTATCCACATCGCTATGATCAGATGCTTTCTCGACTGCTGTTTTCTCAACATTGTCATTTTATCCACATCACTATGATCAGATGCTTTCTCGACTGCCGTTTTCTCAACATTGTCATTTTATCCACATCACTATGATCAGATGCTTTCTCGACTGCTGTTTTCTCAACATTGTCATTTTATCCACATCGCTATGATCAGATGCTTTCTCGACTGCTGTTTTCTCACCGCTGTCATTTTATCCACATCGCTATGATCAGATGCTTTCTCGACAGCCGTTTTCTTAACGCTGTCATTTTATCCACATCACTATGATCAGATGCTTTCTCGACTGCCGTTTTCTCAATTCCGTCATTTTATCCACATCGCTATGATCACATGCTTTCTCGACTGCCGTTTTCTCAATTCCGTCATTTTATCCACAACACTATGATCAGATGCTTTCTCGACTGCTGTTTCCTCAACGCTGTCATTTTATTTACAATGCTATGATCAGATGCTTTCTCGACTGCTGTTTTCTCAACGCTGTCATTTTATCCACATCACTATGATCAGATGCTTTCTCGACTGCTGTTTTCTCACCGCTGTCATTTTATCCACATCACTATGATCAGATGCTTTCTCGACTGCTGTTTCCTCAACGCTGTCATTTTATTTACAATGCTATGATCAGATGCTTTCTCGACTGCTGTTTTCTCAACGCTGTCATTTTATCCACATCGCTATGATCAGATGCTTTCTCGACTGCTGTTTTCTCAACGCTGTCATTTTATCCACATCACTATGATCAGATGCTTTCTCGACTGCTGTTTTCTCACCGCTGTCATTTTATCCACATCACTATGATCAGATGCTTTCTCGACTGCGGTTTTCTCAACGCTGTCATTTTATTTACAATGCTATGATCAGATGCTTTCTCGACTGCTGTTTTCTCACCGCTGTCATTTTATCCACATCACTATGATCAGATGCTTTCTCGACTGCTGTTTTCTCACCGCTGTCATTTTATCCACATCACTATGATCAGATGCTTTCTCGACTGCTGTTTTCTCACCGCTGTCATTTTATCCACATCACTATGATCAGATGCTTTCTCGATTGCTGTTTTCTCACCGCTGTCATTTTATCCACATCACTATGATCAGATGCTTTCTCGACTGCTGTTTCCTCAACGCTGTCATTTTATTTACAATGCTATGATCAGATGCTTTCTCGACTGCCGTTTTCTCAATTCCGTCATTTTATCCACAACACTATGATCAGATGCTTTCTCGACTGCTGTTTCCTCAACGCTGTCATTTTATTTACAATGCTATGATCAGATGCTTTCTCGACTGCTGTTTTCTCAAAGCTGTCATTTTATCCACATCGCTATGATCAGATGCTTTCTCGACTGCTGTTTTCTCAACGCTGTCATTTTATCCACATCACTATGATCAGATGCTTTCTCGACTGCTGTTTTCTCACCGCTGTCATTTTATCCACATCACTATGATCAGATGCTTTCTCGACTGCTGTTTTCTCAACGCTGTCATTTTATCCACATCACTATGATCAGATGCTTTCTCGACTGCTGTTTTCTCAACGCTGTCATTTTATCCACATCACTATGATCAGATGCTTTCTCGACTGCTGTTTTCTCACCGCTGTCATTTTATCCACATCACTATGATCCGATGCTTTCTCGACTGCCGTTTTCTCAATTCCGTCATTTTATCCACAACACTATGATCAGATGCTTTCTCGACTGCTGTTTCCTCAACGCTGTCATTTTATTTACAATGCTATGATCAGATGCTTTCTCGACTGCGGTTTTCTCAACGCTGTCATTTTATTTACAATGCTATGATCAGATGCTTTCTCGACTGCTGTTTTCTCACCGCTGTCATTTTATCCACATCACTATGATCAGATGCTTTCTCGACTGCTGTTTTCTCACCGCTGTCATTTTATCCACATCACTATGATCAGATGCTTTCTCGACTGCTGTTTTCTCACCGCTGTCATTTTATCCACATCACTATGATCAGATGCTTTCTCGATTGCTGTTTTCTCACCGCTGTCATTTTATCCACATCACTATGATCAGATGCTTTCTCGACTGCTGTTTCCTCAACGCTGTCATTTTATTTACAATGCTATGATCAGATGCTTTCTCGACTGCTGTTTTCTCAACGCTGTCATTTTATCCACATCACTATGATCAGATGCTTTCTCGATTGCTGTTTTCTCACCGCTGTCATTTTATCCACATCACTATGATCAGATGCTTTCTCGACTGCCGTTTTCTCAATTCCGTCATTTTATCCACATCACTATGATCAGATGCTTTCTCGACTGCTGTTTCCTCAACGCTGTCATTTTATTTACAATGCTATGATCAGATGCTTTCTCGACTGCTGTTTTCTCAACGCTGTCATTTTATTTACAATGCTATGATCAGATGCTTTCTCGACTGCTGTTTTCTCAACGCTGTCATTTTATCCACATCGCTATGATCAGATGCTTTCTCGACTGCTGTTTCCTCAACGCTGTCATTTTATCCACATCACTATGATCAGATGCTTTCTCGACTGCCGTTTTCTCAACATTGTCATTTTATCCACATCACTATGATCAGATGCTTTCTCGACTGCTGTTTTCTCACCGCTGTCATTTTATCCACATCGCTATGATCAGATGCTTTCTCGACTGCTGTTTTCTCAACGCCGTCATTTTATCCACATCACTATGATCAGATGCTTTCTCGACTGCTGTTTTCTCAACATTGTCATTTTATCCACATCGCTGTGATCAGATGCTTTCTCGACTGCTGTTTTCTCACCGCTGTCATTTTATCCACATCGCTATGATCAGATGCTTTCTCGACAGCCGTTTTCTTAACGCTGTCATTTTATCCACATCACTATGATCAGATGCTTTCTCGACTGCCGTTTTCTCAATTCCGTCATTTTATCCACATCACTATGATCAGATGCTTTCTCGACTGCCGTTTTCTCAATTCCGTCATTTTATCCACATCGCTATGATCACATGCTTTCTCGACTGCCGTTTTCTCAATTCCGTCATTTTATCCACAACGCTATGATCAGATGCTTTCTCGACTGCTGTTTCCTCAACGCTGTCATTTTATTTACAATGCTATGATCAGATGCTTTCTCGACTGCTGTTTTCTCAACGCTGTCATTTTATCCACATCGCTATGATCAGATGCTTTCTCGACTGCTGTTTTCTCAACGCTGTCATTTTATCCACATTGCTATGATCAGATGCTTTCTCGACTGCTGTTTTCTCACCGCTGTCATTTTATCCACATCGCTGTGATCAGATGCTTTCTCGACTGCTGTTTTTTCAACGCCGTCATTTTATCCACATCGCTATGATCAGATGCTTTCTCGACTGCCGTTTTCTCACCGCTGTCATTTTATCCACATCGCTATGATCAGATGCTTTCTCGACTGCCGTTTTCTCAACATTGTCATTTTATCCACATCACTATGATCAGATGCTTTCTCGACTGCCGTTTTCTCAACATTGTCATTTTATCCACATCGCTATGATCAGATGCTTTCTCGACTGCTGTTTTCTCACCGCTGTCATTTTATCCACATCGCTATGATCAGATGCTTTCTCGACTGCCGTTTTCTCACCGCTGTCATTTTATCCACATCGCTATGATCAGATGCTTTCTCGACTGCCGTTTTCTTAACGCTGTCATTTTATCCACATCACTATGATCAGATGCTTTCTCGACTGCCGTTTTCTTAACGCTGTCATTTTATCCACATCGCTATGATCAGATGCTTTCTCGACTGCCGTTTTCTTAACGCTGTCATTTTATCCACATCGCTATGATCAGATGCTTTCTCAACTGCTGTTTTCTCAACATTGTCATTTTATCCACATCGCTGTGATCAGATGCTTTCTCAACTGCTGTTTTCTCACCGCTGTCATTTTATCCACATCGCTATGATCAGATGCTTTCTCGACTGCTGTTTTCTCAATTCCGTCATTTTATCCACATCGCTATGATCACATGCTTTCTCGACTGCCGTTCTCTCAATTTCGTCATTTTATCCACATCGCTATGATCACATGCTTTCTCGACTGCCGTTTTCTCAATTCCGTCATGTTATCCACATCACTATGATCAGATGCTTTCTCGACTGCTGTTTTCTCAACGCCGTCATTTTATCCACATCGCTATGATCAGATGCTTTCTCAACTGCTGTTTTCTCAACATTGTCATTTTATCCACATCACTATGATCAGATGCTTTCTCGACTGCTTCCTCAACGCAGTCATTTTTGTTTGTTTTGTTATTGAGAGGAAAGCGAGCAAAACATATTTACATATTCATCTAAATGCCACTCTCAGCAGCGTGAACGGCATTGTGATGTTCCTCATCAGTATATCCGCTGCAAAGGAATTAAAATTTTGTATACCCCCTGAGCAAAGAACAAAAAAGAATTTCGCTGTGAGTATATCAGGGCCTTAAGGGTCAGACATCTTAGTGTTGCTCTCACTTTTCACACGTTTGTATTTAATATCTTGAAAACCTTTCTATTTTCTAGCATCTTTTGTAATTGAGTTCTAAATTGAGTCCCTTCTTGTTCTGTGTGCTTCTTCTCATGGTGTCTGTTTTTCTCTCTCTATCGCTCCCTCTCTCCATCCCTTGTTCAAACCAGGCCAGAACACAAAGTGACCAGTGAGGCAAACTAATCTGCAACTTCCCCGGGTGGCTGCAACTATCATCTCTCTCTCTTTTTCTCTCTCTCTGTCTGCATTCCACATTCAAGTATGGCTCAAGAATGATGAATTATGCTCTATCAAAGTCTTGCACCCAAATCACTGACAATGTGTGATTGAAGTGTGATGCAAAGAAACAATTGAAGATCTATAGCACATCAGTTTTTGGGGTGTATTGTTGCGTTACTTCAGTTATGAACATTTGTCCTCCCCCTAAACACACAGTCTCTACCTCGTTTTCTCTCCTACACACACACACACACCCCAAACACAAAACCTTTTGCCCGCTAAATTACTTGGGGACAATGGATGGGCAGGGTCACCGTGGTAACCGGGTAGGAGGGGGGCTGAGGGCAGTAGCAGCTGTTCCATCAAATTAATTCAGATTCAAGTAATCTTCCCCACCTTCCCCAGCAAACAAAACTCACCCCTTCAAACTCTCAAACTCTACCCCAACTCTTTCTGTCTCTCTGCGCCTTTCTTGTTCCCTCTTTCACGCTTCCCCACCAAACTGGCTCAAATTGCACTCAGTACACCTTTGAAAAACCTCAGAATGAATCTTTTCTGTTATTTTATTTGAAAATTGTATTTAAAATGAACCATTCCGACTGTAAATTCTGATTGCATGAGTCATGTTTGATACTGTTTTAAATTGACTAGAAACAAACACGTTACCATACATTCTACAATAATTTTCGAATGTTTGGGGTCAGTAAGATTTTTTTTTTTAAAGAAATTAATACTTTTATAATACTTTTTGAAGTTAGCTTACATAAAAAAATCTGAAAAAAAATGTATCACGGTTTTCACAAAAAAAAAAAACATTAAGCACAATTTTTAACATCGGTAATTATAAGACATGTTTCTAGAGCATCAAATCAGCAAATTAGAATGATTTCTGAAGGATCATGTGACACTGAAGACTGGAGTAATGATGCTGAAAATTTAGCTTTGATCACAGGAATAAATTACATTTTAACATCTATTAACACAGAAAACAGTTATTTTCAATTGTAAAAATATTTCACAATATTACGTGTTTTACTGTATTTTTGATCAAATAAATGCAGCCTAGATGAGCATAAGAGACTTCTTTCAAAAGATTAAAAAAATCTTAATAACCCCAAATTAATATTGCTGAATGTGCGTTACTTGGCAACTATAAATTGCTTAACACTGGATCTTTATCACTTATCGAAAGAATTGTTTATTCTGATTATTATCATATGGTATTGTATTTTATTATATTCCTTTAGCCAAACCTAAGTACATCACTTACCCATAGTAAAATCACTATACCATACTGCCTCTCAAGGCTTATCTCTTTATTTTATCACCATGATATCCCATAAAGCCTTCACTTGTTTCACACAAAGGCGACTTACCTTTCCGAACTGGTCAAAGTACTGCTTTACATCTTCAATAGTAGTATTCACCGACAGGCCTCCAACAAAGATTTTCTTTGTCCGAGTCACCAACTGAAAAAGAGAGAAAGGGTGAAGAAATGAAGATCTTCAAAAATGACAAAAATCTGGATATTATATAGCACAAGCATCTCGTCTTGACCATGTTGACCAGTCAGGCACATACCTTAGGCTGGGCTCGCCGCGGGAAGGCAACTTTCGGGTCAATCTAGAGGAGAGTTTGAGAGGAGAAGGTCTAGTTTAGAAATTCTGGAGAAAGAGGAACACTGACACCAACACACCCGGGACTGTAAATGAGAACATCAGTGAGAAGCTCACATCCTCTGAGCTCTGGTTTCAGTTGGTGTCTCTTGCAGGGACATCTGCCTGTGTGTTTTAAAGGCTCTGGCTGCACCCTGCATTAACTGTACTGTCTGAGAATGATGGTACAATACATGCATGGTTCAGGGAAGGACAAGAGTGATGAGAAATATGAAAAAGAAATGTAGATTCATCTAAAGAAAGAACAATAGTGACCGTGAGAAACTATTAAGAGAAGGGTAAAGCTCTGTTCACACTGACAGTGATTTTATTGCTGGATGTTGGCAGATCGCTGCACTATTGGTCGCTTGTAGGCATTTCTAATATTATTGTTGGGCTGCGCAATTGGCCGTAACTTTTGGACATCCAATCACAGATGAGATGTTTTGTCTGTAAAAATAATTGTCACTCTATTTTTACAATGAATCATTCTGGAAGGAAATAGTTTGACATATAAATGGCAGCAGTGCATAATACATCATAATAACTGTTGGATGTTCATACAAATCATAATTTTTAAAATTATATACACTACCATTCAAAAGTTTGGGGTTCGTAAGTGTTTTTAAAAGAAATATTTTATGCTCATCAAGGCTTGATTAACTTTATCCAAAATACAGTAAAAACAGTAATATTATTAAATACCATTCCAATTTAAAATAACTTTTCTATTTCAATATATATATATATATATATATATATATATATATATAATATTCCTGTGATGGCAAAGTTCAAAGCTGAATTTTCAGCATTATTACTCCAGTCTTTTACTTCAGTATTTTTGTGAAAACCTTGATCTATTTAAATAGAGAGTTCATATTTGTTTCCTATTGTGATATTATAAATGTCTTTACTGTCTCTTAATGTTTCCTTGCTCAATAAAAGTTATTTTATATTAAAAGACAACATGCTCCACTGTCTTCACTTCAACTGTCAGTCACCGCAATGTGACTTTTCTCAACGCTAGCGCTCACCGCCGCTCATGGCAAACTGGGGGTTGCTTTGTCACTGTCAGTGTGAACGGTAACAAGAGTGTAGTAACGACACAAATGGCAGAAAAACGTGAAAAGTGTACAGGGTTCTATGAGAGGCAAGTATAACTAGACAGAAGAGGCTGTCATGGCCTCCTGTGACTGAGTGCACCGGATAAAAGAAGGGTCAGTTTTCCTGTAAACATCACTGGACGACATGGAAAACACTCAGGGAAACACCAAAACCATGTTTGTTTGGAAGAAGAGTGGTAGAAAACAAAAGAAGGTACAGAAACTCAAGCAGAAAAGCATCCTTGACCCACACACTCTTTTGACAGCCAAACAAAAAGTATTTTGTTTGTTTGTGTTTGTTTGTTTTTGCATGTCTTTCTTTCTATTTCTTTTCTTTTCTTTCTTTCTGCAGATTTGAATACTGTTTAATTGTGTCCAAATCTGGAAAATGAGCTGTAAAACACTGTATTCAGCTCCTTGAAAACTACTGTATATTTATAATTAAATACATTAAAACAATGTTGAAGTAGCTAAAAAGCTAGTACTACAGATCTGTGTAAATGTAGCCACATTTAATATACCATTAGCTTTTTTTTTATTTATGAACCATGTGCAGAAAATTTATGTCGATCAGCACCCGTTGAAACAATCAACAAACTAGATTACAGATACTCAAGATACTCTATATTAGTCTATAGTCTAGTCCATCTATTTACCAAATGCTAGTCTACATCATGCTGTACTGAGGTTAAATTCTAGAAGACAGTGAAGGCAGTACAGCGCTAGCAGCAATAATGATTAGTCTGTCCGAGAGAGGGTTCGAATAGAGCTACGCTAAAGAGCTAGCACCTCTGAGGTAAACTAAAGCAGTTTACCAGAGTTGCTTGTTTATTTTCATACACCAGACTACGAGTAACAGAGTTTCATTGTGAATCTAGAGAGTAAAATGAAGAGGCTAAGCTAATCTGAACAGAGATCTGATGCAGAAGCTACGGTTTATGTCTATAGTTTCTAGACTACTCTGATAGTCACCTCCGGTCCACAACATTGCTGAGGCCGCACCACTCCTGTGCACAATCAAAAACAAACAAACAGACACACACACAAACAAACAAAATCAACATACAGCCACCGACGCACATGAGAGGAAGGCTGAGGATAAAAAGGATGGTGACATAAAGCAGATTATTGTCATTGGAGTTGATTTTGACTATGTGGAGGGTGAAGAGACATTGAAAAGTAATGGAATCAGTAGGGGCTTGTATGTTTAACCATCATAGACATTTATTAAAATCAGATTATTAGTGGTTGATCAATATAAGATCTTTGACACTTTTTCAGTCTTTAATATTTGTTAATATCCTTTGCATTTTATCCATGGTGAAATGGGTCAATGAAATGAGATTATTATTATTATTTACATTATACATACAATAAATACACATCTTCTATTCTGAGTATGTCTTTACATAGTGCTTTAACAGTACATTTAACCACTACAGACATTCACTAACAGTACGAATTTTTCAACTCTTCTACTTTTCACTTCTTCCGTCTTTAACTTATATCCTTTGATTTTTTAAAATGAAATGACATGGAATTAAAAATGAGTTTTTTTGTCGATTAATTCTTGTTCAAAAATACATTAAAATGCAGTTTATACAAAGAATGAATGAATTGCATTTCTATTGTAGGCATGTTTTTTTTATTCTGAATTAAAATTTATTTTGATATTTTTGGGGCCATTAAAATCAAATTGTTAAAAATATCAGGGTGGTATACCTGTCCTGATAATTAATTAAAAAAAATTAAGAAAATGTAAAGAATGCAGTTTTTGAAATAATATTTGATTATTATTATTATTTAAATAATATATTAACAAATCTGCTCCACTGTTTATAAAAATGTATATAAACGTCTACATGCAACTAAAATTAATAATAAAAAAAACTTTTTGTTTTAAAAACTTAAAACAGGTAATTATACCCCTGCAGACGCTCATGACTGTCAAAAAGTCTCAAAAATCAGATCATTTTATGGCAAAGCAAGGTTAGTTTAGGATGTGCTGCTATAACCCTTTTTTTGCTGCTATATTTAATTTTAAATAAATTAAAAAAACCTTTTTTTGAGAAAATATTATGATGTGTACACTCACATGTATCCAAGATGTAAAGGAAATATTTATTACGTTTAACTGGATGGTTACACCAAAGGACATTTTCATTATACGATTTAACATTGTGTTAAACAAAATAAAAGTTTTTCAAGACCACCTGAAACAAACAAGAATAAAAAAAGCAAATGTTTAAGAACTTGGCGTGTGTTAGGGTATGCACCTTGGGTATAACAATGCACCTTGCTTCGTGTTTTTCGCATACAGACAACAATGTTGTCAAAAACGATCCCGTTCACACGGATCCACGAAAACGACTTAAAATGCTGTATTCTGCTGCCAAGCCAGTAGTTGGCGATGTCAGTTTGTAAAGAAACACTAAGTGCCTTTAGACTGAATATGCAAGCATATAACGTCACTGTTTTCACAAATTCACGTTTTTTGGTAGTTTACACAGAGACGATAACTGTCTCGTGTCCAAAATCAGCCCCCAAAAACGCATAAAAAGTTTTCAGTGTTTAGTGGTGTCATGTAAACGCCCCTTTAAACATAAAAGTTTTTTCCTTTTCTTTATCTTGGACAGTATTTATTTGCCATTGACCCAGAGGTCGATATTACAGTGAGAACGCCTTTCCGAGTATGACTAACAGAGCTAGTACACTTCAGTATTGAAGTGTGCACTACAGATGCACACTGTGTACGGAGATTTTGATTTGTGTGTTTACTTTAAGGGTGTTTTAAGATGCTGTCAATACTTCTTTGTGGCTCAGGGAATAACATTCCCCTTTGATTCCCAACTTTTCCATTTTGAGGAAATATAAACATATAGCTACACAGCTTTCTTTAACATAAAAAAAATATTCCAAACATGCATACATGATTTCTGAAATACAATAAAAAGGATATATTCTAACAGCACGAGACCACAATGTGTCCTTAAACTTCCAAAATTGCCATCCCTGTCAAAACTATTTTAAGTCAATAGACTTAACTAACCAGGTCAATCCTTCAGGGTCAGTCGCTGGCACCCTGTTAGCAGAATGTGTATCAATCACATGCAGACAAACACGCAAGCACACAATCTTACAGAATGATTGCATCATCTACAAGAAAGTTCAACAGTGCGTCCCAAGACCGCTGACTTAAAAATTGTGATTTTTACGAGTTGTGCCGCACACATTTCTACCTTCTTTCCTGGACTCCCCTCCTCCACCGGCCCATCGCTGAGCTCGTTAAGCTAATCTCCAGTTTAAAGTCGGCCCAGGCGAGCAGCCATAAGGCACCTTCACAGGGGCACAGTCATAGAGGTAAAGCAGGACAAAGGCCTCCATGTTCCCCTGGCTCTGCCTGCCTCTCTCTCAGGGGGGAGGCACTTAGAAAACAGCACAAGCGGCCACGCTGTGGAAGACTGGAGCTGAGAGACACTTTCTAAATGTTCTCTTTAGTTATTATGTTGGTTTTATTTAAGTCCGTTGGGCTTTTCCAGTCTCTGTCAGCCTCGGAAAACGGTTCGAATAGTACGGAAGCTTATTTCCGCCATGGAATAAAAATATAAAAAAGATATCGCAATTCTATTTACTGTATATCTCTTCATTCTGAAATTTTTTGTCTCAAAATTGCAAGCTTACATCTCACAATTCTAAGTTTACCGTGAGACGTTAGAGAAAAAAAGTCACAATTGAGAGATGTAAACTCTGAATTCTGAGGGACAAAACGTCAGAATTGCGGAATACAAACTCAGAATTCTGAGAAAAGAAGTCAGAATCACGAGGTGTAAATTCTGAATTCTGAGGGGAAAAAAACAGAATTGCAAGATATAAACTTAGAATTCAGAGAAAAATATTCAAAATCTCGAGATGTAAACTTAGAATTCAGAGAACATTTTTTTTCCAGAATTGTGAGATGTAAACGTGCAATTGTGAGGAAAAAAAGTCCTGAATTGTGAAATAAAAAAATTGCAATTACCTTTTTACATTTTTATTCTGTGGCATCAATAATATCCCACATGACAACTCAATTTTAGGGTAATTCCAAACAAATTACCTGAAGAGTATTTTTGAAGTACAGAAACGTACAGTTTCGTTGTGGTTTGCCGTGTACTACCTGTTGCCATAGTGCAAGGCTGTTTTTCACTCAAATGAGGAACTAGTTCAAACTTTCAGAAGAGGGAGAGAAAGTGTGAAAGTTTTTTTTTCTTCTCCTTCAAGCCTCACCCTCCCTCCCCACTGACCCCCTGGGGGGGTGACTCCACTGTCGCCATGGCAACCAACAGGCACCATTGTCCCAGGACCCGCCTGCTCTGCACAGTGACAAAGACTCTCACAAATAGATGCATCACAACACACAGACCTCTCATCAAAGTTTCCCATTTTTTAACACTCTTACTCTAACTAGTAATCAGTTTGCAAATACAAACGCAAAATAATGCTTATTTTATTATTTAGATTGTTGTCATTTATAAACTAGGCCTTACTTTAATATATATATATCCTTTCTAACAGTAATACACCTGTTAGAAAAACATCACACAAGACTCAAGGACTTTCCACAAGGGAAAAATCTGAATTCCGCATGAGTCTAATGTGTTTGGTGAGACTCTTGAGACAAGGCACCACAAAGGCTTCCCAGCATACCCTGCCCGGGTCCCCTAGTTACCATAGTGATTGACACAGAATAGGAATGCTTCCCTGACAACCTCATTGAGGAAAGGCTGAGATGGGAACTTTTTCTCACTCTCTCCCGAATTGTTTGACCAAAACCCAAAGTGAAAAGGCATGAAACCTCACATGCATACACAGCATCTGCGACGATGGCGAATCGCTATATCATGGCATTACAGTCAGTCACAGACACTGCACTAAAACTCATTAAGGCAAAAAAAAAAAAAAAACTAATATAAAAAAAAATGTGTATCTAAAGTATTTAGTTAACGAACCCCTAGGCTAATTGACAGAATAAGCCAAAGGATGGCAATGCCGCACAGGAAATGGTTAGCAGAACATAGTTAAATGATGTTAAAACTCACAGTTTTGGAGTCCAGCTCATGTCTGGTCTGGGCCAGAACTTTGTCCACGCCAGCTTGGTCAACAAATGTGACAAATCCGAAACCCCTAGGCAAAAGAAAGATAAAAATTACAACACCGCCCTCCACCCATTCTGTGTAAAAAGGACAATAAAGTCAATAATAAAAGCCTTTGTATGTTTCCTGTCGCTTCTGGGTCAGGTTGGTTGTTCCCTTACCTTGAGCGCTTTGTAACTGGATCTCTCATCACCATACTCTCTTTCACTTCACCAAATTTGCAGAAGTAGTCCTTCAAACCCTCTGAGAAAGCAGGAGAAGAAGACTTATTTTATCACATTAGGGCCTGAGAAGCTTAAACAGTGTGGGAAAACCAAGATTATTCGTGGATGACATCAACAGTGAACGAATGACATCATCAATAGAGATGATCTAAGAAGCATGATGTGAAATACAAGGTGAGGTCATCATCATGTAGTGAAATATACAAGACTTTTAATGTTAAGTTTAGATCTGGATTACATTATCCACTCTTTAACGATCTATTATTGATGTCTAGATTTAGATATTTGTTTTAAAAACATCAAATATAATTTTCACGTCTAAACTTTAGGCTAACTAGATATTAGGCCAAAATATGTTCCTCAGCCACCTCAGTTACCGACTTTGCTGTTAAGTAGGTGTCTGCCCAGCTTAGTGGAAATGTTAATCTATTAAATTTCATAATAACTGGCAGAATCAGATGACAGGAAGGCTATTAAGCATTTTGTGGTGTGAACAATACCTCAGCGTAATTCAAAACAACAATGTGTCCTACATTCTGAGGACAGCCTACAGCATGACAGCAGTTGGTGAAACTTTCTCCATTCATTCGGCTAAACCTGTTGTATAGGCTTTGCACAAAGGATCAAGCCAAATTACAGAGCAACCCAATGGACGTATTTTGCCATCCAGGACTGACTACTTGCTTATTAGTTGCATGCGCAAGGTGAATGACATAACTGGAGCTCAACAAACAATATGCATTATAAAAACGTTTTAATCATTATTATATATCACTGTAAAAAAAATTGCTGCCTTAATTTTTTAAGTACAATCAAATTGGCTGTGTAAGTCATTTCAACTTAAATTACATTAAATCATTAAAGACTTCCAAAAATTAGTTGAATCTCGTATAACTTAATTTTTTTTAATGGCTTAACTTAATTTGATGAGTTGAAGTAATGTAAAAACATCATGTTGTCATGACTTATTTATCAGCTTATTTTATTTTATTTCATTTTTTTACAGTGTAGCCTACCATCTTTGATTTACTTCACAGTAATTTCTTACATTTCAACACGATTTTAAGCAGAGATTTTCTTTATGTTATTAAATTCACAGTTGGTTGAAAAAGTGCATTGAATTTGCAGGTTGTATCTGATTGTAGACTTTTTAGTTGGTTGACAAGTAGACAGTTATACAGTGTTTTATTTGAATCAGATCCCTGTCTTTGGCTGACATGTGCAGAGACTTAGTAAAGTGTTACTCACCTTGCGTAGTCTGCCAGCTCAGACCACCGATGAACATTTTGCTGTGAAAACAACAGAAACAAGTGATCAACAAGTGCTCCGGGTTAGCGTATAAATCTGAAAAGACCGAAGAGCCGCATCAAGATTTTCAGAGATTGAAATAACGGCAGTGAGTCTCAGTGAATCTCATCCGAGTGGATGAGAGGTGCGCTGGACTCCGCCAAAACACGTTTCCCTCTTTGTTGAGTTACTTTTTAATTGATTTCGCCCTTACGCTCTTATATGTAGATAAGTAAGAGAAAGGTTTTTTTTTTTTTTACCAGGGGTCGTGCGGAGAGTCCGAGGAGGACAGGTTACTTTGGCTGCCTTCCGACTCCATTGCGCGGCTGTGTATCCCGTCCGAGTATGGTGCGAGAAAGGAGGCAGAAAGTGTGGAGAGGGGGATTGGCATGGGGTGAGTTTAGAGCTCAAAGCCCAAAGACTCCACCTCTCTCTTGGTCCAGTCCCGACGTGAAACACGGGGACTCTCGAGAACTGACCGGGAGTCAGTGGATTACCTTCCGTGACACGATGATGACATCAGAACAACTGAAACGATAGTATCACGTTAACTGTTAAGGCGGGAGATCTGTCTTTTTTTACTTTATAATAGTGAACATTATTTATTTAGTTAATATAATAGCATTATAAACATATGCATTTATTATTTTATGTACTGAAAGTAGCTACATTACGTTTTTTTTTGCATACCAAACATCCACAAAAAGTGTCCGTTACAATAAGTGTCAGTTACAATAATAAAATAAAATAGAAATATGGCAGGCCTGCCATTAATGTTAATAATAATGAGAATGAATGAATGAATCAACATATACATCTATACAGACAATAAAAAACAGCCCTCCCCTAGACAAACAAAGAGTGACATTTTAGAGTTTTCCAAAGTGATTTCTCTTTATAGCAATGAAGATGGAAATGTGGCTCCAGTGTCACACTCTTCCTTTTGGAAGCCATGTTTGTTTGGATTTTCTTATGAGAATATGTTTCTGACGTGTATTCAGACCAGACTTTCTGTTTAGAGCCTGATAACTTTCCAGGTTACTCTGATTTTTACTTTCATTTTCCCAATGTTATGAGTAGGGTTTTTTTGTGAGATTAGGTTTTGTTCAGCAGAAACAATTTTGTGAAACAATGAAACTGATTCCTCTCTCTCCCTATTTGCCATTTTCATATTCCCTGAAACATGTTGATAAAATGGCTCTGGTGGAAACCCAGTCCACTCAGTCCATATCAGGACAGCATATCAGCATCACTATTAACAACAATTTCAGAAATATGCAGCAGGACTTTTCAACCTTTACAGACCGAGTGACCCCCAAAAAAGTTACTTAGGCTACTTGATACACATTATTTCTACTTCCTGTTATTTGAAACCAGAACATGGTTTAAAAATACATTTGATTATTGTTCAGTCAGATTTCAGTTCTCCATACAAGACACAATAGTATAATCCTTTCAAATTATTCTTTTGTGAAAAATACATAAACGCAGACTGTGTGCACTGTGAGCAGGTGGTACTGGAGGCCATCTTAAAATCAATACAGATTTATATGCCCGTATGGCCTAATTTGACATATACGAGAGGGGGAAAAGGCCACTGCACATTGCCAAGTGGCTCTCTACAACTAGCCAGATCGTCTGGAGATTTATATGTCATAATAGGATTGTGAGTAAGCGCTGCTTGGCTGTGTGAATTTATGTGCCTGATTTGTCTGTCCCACTCATAGCACTCGTTCTATCTAATTCACACACTTAAGGGCTCGCAATGGACAAATGTAATTAGAGCGGAACATAAACATATGGTAGCAACAGAGAGTTTAAGACATTAATCCTCGCTATTAGGTACGGTTGGATCAGTTCTGTGAACAGCGAGTTTCCATGTTGTCTCCATTTGTGTTTTTATCTTTAAGAGACACCCCATAATGAATATTCTGTCATCATTTCTTACCTTCATGCCATTCCAAACCCATAAGACTTTCTTTCCATCTTGGAATGGCAAAAGGGACGTTTGTGCTGCTCTCTACGGGGACCATGCAGGGCATGGCAAGCACCGAAAAGTACTAAAGCATCATGAAAAAAACATAAATTTGTCCTATTATCAACTTTAACACTATTCCAGGTAATCCTAAAGTCAAACAATAGCTTTGTGTGAGGAACAAACTAAATTAAAGTTGTTATTCACTGAAAATTTTGCTTTGAAAGACTAGCTTGATAACTGGTCACCATTCAATTTCATTGTATGAAGAGCAGCTTGGACATTATGCTATACATGTTTATGATATTTATGATATTTATCCATGAGGTGAATTTTTAAGAGTAAAGTTTAATTTAGATAAACGTGTATATTTTGTCATGAAGTATTTTTTACATTCTGAATTTGGGACAGAATGTATGAATGATTACAAAGAATGTAATACCTTGAAAATCCATTCTAAATTTGGGGGTTTTATGCAAAAAAGAGAGAGGTTGAACGTGTGTGTAATAATATTTTGATCAGAGGTATAGTTTTATTTTAACAAATGTAGATTTGTTTAAGTTGCTCGTTTTGTGACATTTAAAAAGACATTTATTTTTTTAAAGCGTCTAAAAAAAAGGAATGCCATAAAACACTATACATATATACATATATATAAATATACATATATATAAATATACATCGATACACTCTGAAAAAATGCTGGGTTAAAACAACCATTTCTGGGGTATTTGGCAACCCAGCGCTGGGTAAATATTGGACAGAACATATACATATTCATTAATCTTCCTTTAAATTATGATATAATTTGCTTTTATATATTTTAGCATTTCTAATTTGTATTATATATACGTATATATATATATATATATATATATATATATATATATATATATATATATATATATATATATATATATATATATATATGTGTGTATATACATATATATATGTGTGTATATATATATATATATATACATACATATACATGTTATCAAGTTATGGAAATACTTTGTCTGCAATTTTCACACAAACTATCTGCATTAGCTACAAATAAAACAATGTTCATATGAGATGATTTTCAGAGCTACTGTGTTGCAGTTTTCTTGGGGTCTCATAGTGTTGCTGAGGTTTTAGTCAGCATGTTCACTGCTTATGGCTGAGTCTTAAGTATTTAATTAATGCCAGCCATGGCTAATCTCTCTCTTCAGCACACACACATAAACACACACGGGCACGCGCACACACACACACACACACACACACCTCAACATGTGACCCCATCACCGGTCACTACAGGATTACCCAATCTCTCTAGCATGCTTAAACACATGGTAGCCTGTACAGAGGAGGACTTGTGGGTGGCAGGACTTCTTTAAATATGTAGTGTAGTTTCTCTGAACAGTTCTGTGCTCTGTGTGTCCAATGTGTAAAATATTTAACTGCACACCACATGGTATAATTATAACCTAGCTTTGAATTTGTATGCATATAAATAAAATGTAACCTATGCAAATAAGGTCTTAATATATTAGTCAATAATAATGTTTAGTCAGCCTAAAATTAAATGTAGCCTATGTGCGTGTTTTAAATCAGGGATCTTCACCAGAGGGTGATCCTCATGGGTCCTGATACTTAAAGTTGGATTCTAAACTAAATGTGTGTTTTTTTTTTAAATAGCCTACGCAGTTCGAATTTTTTCATGAACATATCAGTGGGGGTCCCTGCTCCGTCTCTATCACCTCTTCCACTAGAGGGCAGCCTTTACCGTAAACGTGCAACGAGATGTTGTTGATATTCATAGTTCGCATTTATGCAAACATGAATGCACTTTTACGACTATTTATGACTTGCAAAGAATTGTTTGTCAGTTGACGACGAGAGAGAGAGAGAGAGAGAGAGAGAGAGAGAGAGAGAGAGAGAGAGAGAGAGAGAGAGTAGACAACTTGATTCACAGAGTTGTTCACAGAGAATGGAATGGATTAGGTTCTCCCTCTAGAGGACGAACCGAATATATTTTTCACCTTTGATACAAAAACACTTGACTTGACTTTATTTGAACATTGATATAGCCTGCCCTACACAACTGATGCAGCATGCGCAAAGACACCAAACCTGTTCATTAATCACAATACCTAATAATAATAATAATAAGTATTATAATATGTTTTTATAGCATTTCCATGAACTTATTCGACATAATTTTTTTTTCATTTTTTCAGTCGGTTTTCATAAAAGTCATAGTAGCCTAGGCTACTCTTATTTTGACAATTTACAGAAACAGAAGCAATATTTTTTAGCGGCAAGTTTGGACATTTCGCTTGACAGCTGAAGAAGAAGTGACATCCACGTGGATTAACGGAAAAGAGGAAACGCATCCAAATCATCGGTAAGTAAGCAACCATTTCAGAGAAGCCAATCATTTTTTATCTCATTAATATGGTTTAATCTTGTAATCCTTCAGATAAATAATTAAGGCAATGAATAAGATAAAGATTTTTGGCTTGTCTGGGCAAATTTTCATTGTTGTTGGCGTGTGCATTAAAAGTAGGCCTAGTTTACATTTACCGCAGTGGGTAGAATTTGTTGAGGATAATCCCTTAAGATTAAACATCTCGTTTTCGAAGGGGTCCTCGAGACAAAGACAAAGATAGCACATATACATTCACTCTCATTAAAGCTAAGTTACCTCATCCCGCCTCGCCTGGCCCACCAACTCCTCATTGGAAACATCCATATATAAAACATATTGCTACAAAACGATAATTTGAAGGAATGCAATGATGTGACCAGGCAGGCTATTCCAGTCTGAAGGGGCTACCACTCTCTTTGAAGATGTTTGGCACAGTGAAGGAGATATATTCAGTGTGTCTCAATCTATAGCTGGGTTTATATGGAATTAAATATGCCTTCAGGTAAGAAGAATAATAATACACACATTTAAAAATGACCTGATACCAGTGATACTGTCTTCTGGCTTTTGGTGATAATAAGTTCAGTGAGTCATACATTACACAGTGGTGAGTAGTAAAAGGACATCTCAGCACAAATTATTGAAAGCAACATTCAATGCCTTCAAGTTTGATTCTGATGTGTTTTGATAGACAATGTCCGCATAGTCTAATATGGGAAAAATTAACTGTGACACAATTCTTAATCTAATCAGTTGAGTGAAACAGTTAATAGAGCGATACAATATTCGTAAATTACAATTAATCTTTGTTTACAATAGAATTGATATGACACGTAAAGGAGAGTTGTGAGTCAAGCCAAAGGGCGCAGATATTTAACCCTCCTGTTACCCTCAAATCTGATAAAATTTTTTACCTACTGGGGTCAATTTGACCCCAGTAATTTAAACCTCCACAGTATATATATATATATTTTTACAAAGGTTTGTCTCAGGTAATTTATGTCTTTGTATTTATGTCAGACATATTAGATGAGTAGATCGCTGTGTCATCTGCATATAGATGGATACAACAGTCTGAGCAAATTAGAGGAAGATCATTGATAAAGAAAGAAAATAGAAGAGACCCTAAGGAAGAGCCTTGAGGGACACCTTTGTCCATTATTAAGGACTGTGATACACAACCATGAAAAGAAACACGCTGTCGTCTACAGTGGAGGTAAGAATTAAACCAGAGAAGATAATATTTAGAAAGGCCTATCGCATATAATTTGTCGAGAAGCATATAGTGATCGACCATATCAAAGGCCTTAGTGAGATCTATAAATATTGCACCAGTTGACATGTTATTGTCTAAGGAAGATGAAACATCATTGGTACATTTTAGAAGAGCAGTAGTTGTATAAAAGTTTTGTTTGAAACCTGATTGATTTGGAGACAAAATTGAAGCTGTCTTTACAAACCTTGTTCTTTTATCATATCTACATCAGATTGGAATCAGATCGGATTGTTATCAGTCACACAGAGGACAATGCTGAGCAGCACTTTGGAGGAGATTGAGGTGAGCCCCCCCCCCATTGTCAGTTGTGTAATAACAGAAGGTCACCACAAGAGGACGGCTCCACAATATCAATGAGTTTTAAAAATAAACATTTATAGTTGTGTCTGTCAGACTTAGTACTAACAGTAATCGAAAAGCACTGAGCAATGTAACATTTTGCAAAACCTACCTGAAATATTTGCAGTGGTTTGATAAAGTTTGAAATCTTTGTACCCTGTAGGCATTAGACTTGACGAAATATCAACATCTTCATGTTACTGATAGTTACTGATACAATATCGTTTATGTCTCAGGTAGGGTTGCTTTGCATGCATTTATATTGGCATTAATTATTTCCTGTGATTTGTTCGGCTCTCAGTTTCAGTGGTCCTTTGTAATGCCATAGCAAAGGTTCTGGGCTTATGAAAACTCATTCACCTAACACTAGTAAGAAAAGAAAAATATAGTGCTGGGTAGATCACTTACATTTTAGTCAGTTACTAATTCCAAATTACATGATAAAAATTGTAGTTTGTAATGTAATCCATTACATTACACGACATTTAAGGTAATATAATCGGACTACTTTTAGATTACTTTTGACCCAACTCGTTTATCACATTGATTTGAATAGAATAATCTTGTACCATAATAATACAAAGAGAAAGAAAATGTGTCCATTCTTTATCAACAACATGAAGTGCATTTGAAAAGAAATTGCATCTGGGTTTCCCATAAATTGGAATCAGTTACCGATGACTACAATTAGTTAGTATCTAGGACTTTGCTTTTCCCTTTATTCTCTCTGGTAGCATGAGAATGCAGAATCAAATGCAGAAAATTACAACATAGAAGATTATTTGTCTGGTCTGGGTTCCTCATCTGTGTTGCAGATTGATGTCATCACTCATCACCTGCTCTGGCGGTTGCGTTGTCTTTCATCAGACTTTGATAATTGCTTAGGTACTTAAAGATGAACAATAAAATAACTGATTGAAAACCAATTGAAACCATTCAGAAAACATCTTAATTTATTTAATCAAAATAAATAAGAAATATACAACACATACATGCATTCAAATGCATCTAAAGACAGCCTTACACCCCAGCCTGCACCATCATTAATATGATTATCAGTTTGTTCTTATCAAATCAAGACTCCTGGAAGCTCTAAGGACGATAATTTACAAGGCAGCTTTTTGGGAAATTTTGTGTGATGAAACGCTGGGTAACAAATGTGTGCAATGAAAAATGGAAACCGTCTTAGTGCTGACCATCTCACTCTTTCTGTTTGCCGTTTTAAGCAACATTGGTAGGAAAATCTGTCCTGTGACCTGTTAAATAGGCCTATAGTATTGTATTTTTGTGCTACAAAGGAGGACATACTACTCTGTTATCATCATCTTGTTTCATCTCTGTATAGTGTACTTTCTTACCATCAGGCTTCTTTAGGATAGATGTTTTTTTTTGTAGATAGCATTTTGAAGTGATAACTAATTCAAACTCCCATCGAAGAGTAAAATAGATCACTGTTGTCCAGTTACTTTAAGAACCGTTTTTCCACAGGAAGACAATTATTTTGGACAATTCCAGAACTGGTGCAAAAATGAAAAATTTGTTATGTACTTAACTCTTATTGTTCTAACCAAGAATTATTTTCTGTCTTCCATTAAACATTATTGTTTACAAATCCATTATGGCCTGGTTTCACAGACAGGGCTTAGATTAAGCCAGGATTAGGCCTTAGTTAAATTAGCATATTTATGTAGCTTTTATAAAAGTTCCTTACTGGTGTGCATCATGAAACAAAACAATGGCACTGATATATTTTAAGATTTGTCAGTGCAAGTTGCTTTCAAGTTAAAACAGCTCAAACATGCATTTTAGTCGGGGACTAGACTTAAGCCTTGCCTGTGAAACCGGGAAGAAATGAGAATTACTTTAGAGAGACAGTGGATAGTGATTTATATTTAAAAAAGAAGAAGAAAACCAATACACAACAAAAGTAGTCCACATGACTCATGAGCATGTTCTAGGTCTTCTGAAGTCATTGTTTGAGTAATAGACCAAAATGTAAGCATTTATCCTTGGGTTATCTATCATTCCAAATTTCTAAAATCTCATTAATGCTTTTTTTTTTAATTAGAAGAAAATGTCACCCCTTAGATGCACTGTGCTTGGTTTGATGTCATGAAGCCAAAACAGGATTGGTTCTCATGTCACATGACCAATCATACCAGGGCAAGTTTGGGAGAAAAAAAACACAACTGAGATTTGAGCTACAATATCCCTGTATACATATTGTTTCTATGAGCCTGTCTGCCAAGGTGATAAGAATTCTTGTCATATAAAACAAAGACAAAAGTGCAAAACTAGCATTTACAGCAAATAAAATATTCACCCCACTTCATTGCCTTGTAGTGAGACTATATATTTGCTTAAGGTTTTAAGCAAGAAGCACTGGATTGTTTGGGTAAGTGGGAGGTAAATCATTTGGTTGAATGCGCACAGATTAAAGGTGCTGTAAGCAGTAGCCATTCTGGAACTTCTGCAGATTTAACCCCCATAACCCCGCCCTAATGTTATACCATAGAGACCATTGTAATCAGAGATCAGAAAGGAGAACAGTAGCATATATCATTTTTGCCAAAGTTGTTAAAACTAAACTGTAGCAAAATAATAGTTCTTGTATGACAAACTAACAACTGTTAATTGCTTATGATCCGAATATGGTGCTTAACTTGAATTAATCAACTAACTTCAACTACCACTCTCATAAACACCCCCTTCCCATTTATGGGCTGTCCTATGAATGCACAAAATGACTGACTGGCAGAAAATGGCTAAAAAGAATCTGACTGTGGTCAATTATTTGGATTTTACAGAATTTATGGCTGCTACAGAAACAGATGTGATAGTTTAAGAAACATCAATTCAGTGAGATCTGTCAAGTCAGAGGGATATTTTCTGAGTGCCATTCTAATTGACAAAATCACTTACTGCATCTTTAATAGGGATACACATGGCTGACATCCTAATATTTTTAATTAAGTGATCAATCTAAAAGGAGAAAAGCTTTTTGTGGTCTGTACAAGTGATGTTATATTCTTAAGTTTCGAGCATCTCCTGACATCTCAAAATCTTCTGTGACGTTATGTTTCTCTCTTTAAAATTTTCTTTGTGAATTCCGCCCACTAGTACATTCATCCTTTTAAGACCATTCGGTTAATTGTGAAAACATTCATCCTCTATGACCTCATATCTCTGTGGCTACAACTTTATCAAAGTTCAGGTCAGAGCTATGGCTGTCTATGTCCATCTCTGTCCGACTATCCATCTCAGCCGTTAGCTCCTTCAGAATCTTCTCCAGGTCCTTGTTCTTTCTGTACATCTGCAGATAATTGTACTGCAACTGCTTTTGGTATTTGATTACTTTGTCTTTCTCTTTATTCCATGTCTGTCTCTCTTGCTGGAAGCTATTCATCATCTTATGTTTCTTTTGCTTCTCTTCCTTCAGTTCCCCTCTCAGCCTTTCTACCTCCTTGTGTAGGGTATCCAAGCCATTATGAGGTAGTATTTTACTGGCACCTGTTCCCTCCTGGGATTTTGATTTGGCTTGACTAGCACCAAAGGCTTCCATCCGAGCTTGGCTTATCTTCAGTTGCAGCTGTTGCTCCTCAACCTTGGCTCTCATGGTCATTAGCTTCTGTTGCTCCTCTTTGGCCAATGCTAGGTCCTGCTTCATGCCCTTGATGTCTGTTTCCAGCATGTTCACCTTCTCCCTGAGGAGGTCAGCCTCATTCTTCTTTCTTTGAAACTCATTCTTAGATACCTTTTTAAAAACAGATATCAAAGTAAGTCATATGTAACAGTACAGGATGCAGTAGCAACTGCAAGTTAATTCAAGTTGCAGTTGCGGTCAACGAACACATACCTCGACCTCAGCGCACCGCTGGTGAAGAGCTTCCTCATACTCCTTGATCTTCTGTTCCAATTCTTCCATCTTGCATTTGGACTCCTTCAGAGAAGCTTTGAGACTGACAATCTCACTGAGTTTGTTCCCAACATCGGCTTGGGAGTCCCTAAGTTGCTGCTTCAGCAGAGAAATCTCACCTGACTTCTGGCACACCTACAAATATAACATAGGGTGAAAAAAAGCATAGATGCGGTTAGTTTTTTGTAATTTACAATTTAGCTCTTTCCCCTGATTATCCCAATATTTAGAATAGTACTCAATATAGACATACTGTATTTATCAAACATAGATCACATTCAGTGTATCCACATTTGTCACTAAACCACAATTAGGTCTTATAGACTGACCTCCCACTGAGTCTCTTCTAGTGTAGGTACAAGGTTTCTCTGACTCTCATAGATTCGAAGTCGGCTTTCTGCAGTGTCCCTGTCACGATTTAGCTGGTCCACTTCCTCCTGCAGACGTTCCTTGTCCTGTTGAAGTTGTATCACCTGAAGTTGCAATAACTGTTGGGCTCTCAAAGCCCTCTGGGACACCTGCAGTTATACACAAAACATCATTAGGATCTGTCTGGATAAAGGTGAATAGCATGCTTGATTGACTATAAAGGTAAGGTAAGGTACTCTTACTGGTTTCGGATTAACACCAGACTTTAAACATATTCACATTTCCTTCAAATCTATAAAATATTGTAAACAACTTACTTGACGAAGTTTTGTAGAACAGCTTTGTTTCAACCCCTCCATCTCCTCTGCACAGTAGCGTTGCTTCTCCTCAAATAGCTGACATGTGTCTGACTCCTTCTCCTCAAGGCTCGTTTGTAACTCTGCCAGCTCAGTTTCACGTTCCAGAAGTTTGTGCTCCAGCTGCTGTATTAGTGATTCATTCATTGAAATTGGTGATCGGACACAGCCCCCAGAGGCTGATGGTTTTGTTGGGTTTTGCTCTGAAATTGTAAATCTGTGTTCAAGAAACTGCTCTTGGTTTCCAGAGAAATCAATCTTTTGCTCCGTGGATGAGACTGTCAGTGCTGCAGCAGTTATTTCTCTGTTCAAACTTATTGCAGCTGCCACACTTTCACTGAGGACACCAATGGATCTTGTGTTGCCGTTTGTGGACTCGCCACTTCTGTTTGTTTCACAAAATCCATCGGACCAACTGTTTCCATTAGTCCCACTACACATCCTACTGGATCCAGAGTTTCCATTCATTCCAGCTACAGCCCCCTGTGGGTTCTGAGATGTTTCCATGTTTTGGCTAAGGCCTCCATGGCGCACCATGTGATTAGTTGAAGTGCTTAGGTTGTCCATCTGGCTGCTGCCACTGGTGCTGTGGGTGGGCAGGCTGGACATAGAGTTCCTTCCAGAGTCAGAGAAGGTACCAGAATTTGTCTCCAGCTTGGGGTCCTGAAGATCTTTGAGCCTGTCTATGGGACTAATTCTCTTGCCCAGGATAGTGCTCAAGTTGTTATGAGTCTCCACCAAGGAACTGCTGCTTCGAGGAAGAACGGGTTTAAAGGCAGTCGGCCGAATCAAGGCGTTCTCTACACTCTAAATGAGAGGGGACAAAAAAAAAAAAGACAGATGAGTGTTTTTGAGATTTAAAGTGCACAACAACCAACTGATCATTCATGAAGCTCATGTTTAAGGCAGGACACTATCCATCTTAAAACCTATTGATCAGATGCTCTCAAAGTAATTACTCTCATAACTGCCAGGACATTACAACAAAACATTTAGCATAAATGATTGATCAACAAGGCAATCTCAACAATACTTCCTTCCTTTCTTATTCTTCTCCTATTTTCCCAGTCATTTTCTCTTCCATATGGTAGTATGTTTGCCCTGCTAGTTTAGCATTAACTTCCTGACCTAGTAAAACGCGGTTTATTTTCCTAGCTAGATCCTTCATAAATGAGGCTATTCAGGGAAAGAGCAGCTTGCCTGATTGCAAGTGCCACACTGCCATTGGACCGAATCTCTGGAGAGATCAAGGCATTCTTACCTCGTCAATCTGTGGGTTTAATTAAATGGAGCAGACAATGCTAAGCTCTTGGTGAAAGTGTCAGGGTCTGGTGGGGATTACTTTACATCAACTATATTTGACTGTTGTTTGATTTTGTGTGATAACAATGGCTGGGGGGATGGGCCATCTTTTGGGTTTGGCTGCTTTAATATGAACTAAGCAGACATTTAGATTTTTACTGCTTTATAAACGGAATTGTTTACGGAAATTTTATAGGATAGAAATACTTCCTTAATATACAACAATATAGGCACTAAAGAAATTAAACTCTTGAGGATATGTTATGTTGGCAATATGAAATTAACTCTGTAGCCCAAGCCTTGCTTTGTTTACTTTCTGGCTAACTCCAGTTCGGTTACCTTTTCTAGTTTTCCAGACAGCGGAACTAATTCTGGTGGCCCTCTTCTCCTGTCCATTTCAGCTGTTCTTCCTTGACTGTCTTCAGCTGTATTAATGTTATGTTGAGCAGCTCGGGGCTTGTTGCTGACCTTGATGTAAAAGAAGTCGTCGTTTTTGCCTGAATGATAGCTGACTTTTGAGTTGTTGTTGGTGGTGCAATGGTCCTGAGAGAAGCCATACTTCAGAAGGCCATCCAAGCTACGGCCTGTTTTCTTAGACTGAAGCCCCTTTTTGAGTTTGTTTTCAGGGGCTTTGCAGTGTTTGCTGTGAAGGCTATGGCCTGATATCAAACTGCTGACACTACCCATGTTTGCTGGGACATCTGGAGAAAGCAGGTGGTGGTCTTGGTGGTGGCAGGTGTGTAATTACAGAATTTTAATGATGGAGGAAGGTCTGATGGGCTCATTGCCTTGTGTGGAGATCCTTCTTATTCCCATTTGGGAAACCTGGTAAAACATGGATTTTAAGAAATGAAGTGAGATGTCTCTTGTTGTCATTAGAGCAATATAGCACCAGGGTCTATGTATAACTTATCTTAATGTTTACTTTACTTAACGTTCAGCAAACAGGTCCTATAAAAACAGGAACTACAGCATGCCTTCTTGTTGGCTATTTGCCCACATAGTGTACAATAGGAGTAGACCTATGGCAGTTATCCTGAATATCCTGATTTACAAAATTGAGACCAAATTGAACGCATGCTATGAACCAGTAACCAGAATACCCTCCTCTTTGGCAAACAAAGCTTGACAATGCTGCAAGCTTGAAATTAGTTTAACTAGGTCAAACATCTTTTCATTTTACTTGGTCAGTAGGTCAAAAGACCTGCCAATAACTTTTTCCCCCTTCTTGTCAGGCTACACAAAGTTGAGTATGTTTACATGCACAAGCAAATACCATACCAGGCACAGCCAGCTCACTGTTTGCGGTGCTCGAAATATAGGAAAAAAATATACATATTGAATTGGGGTTGGGGTTTATATGAAGGTATCTCTGAAGGGAACTGACTGTCTTCTGAAAAGTTTAAATGCCATTTTCTTTTCCTCTTACCTCCGTATGAATTAGTGTTTACAAGTGCAGTGCTGCTTTGTGTACAGTGGTACCTAAAGATACCGCTGCTGTCCCATAAGCGCCACCTACTGTCAGAGTGAATTTGCATTTTCATTCATTCAGTCATACTGCTTTTTTTATTTTGTGCAGGTGGCTTATGTAGCATCATTTCACAAATCTAAAGTCAGACCATTCAGTTTTTGCTTTAGAAATGACACAATCTAATTAAAAAACAACTGCTAATGCTTTATGTGTAACATCTTTGTTTGGATTACATGATTAAAATACAGTGCAGAAAAAGCATTCTTACTTGATGAGGTAGCTTACATATACATATATATATATATATATATATATAAGGCTTCATATTTTAGAAATAATATTCCACTAAAGGGAGCCCGCTTGGGAGACTGGACCTGTCAGCCACCTGACAACAGTTCAAGAGTACCAAAGGTCTGTCTCCAGCTAATCAACCTTCTTTTATGATTCATATGTGCCTAAAGCATATAATACACATCCATAATCAACACATCATGCCTTCCATCTGTCTTTCAGAGCAGATAGCAAGGGGCTTTATGAACAAAAGACCTGCCACCATCGTCACACGTGGCTTTGTATAACTGGCCTGATATGTTAAAGGCTTATTAGCTGGAAAGAACAGAGCAAATATGCCAGCTGTTTCTTAATTATTAATAGCACATTATAAAATCATGCATTACAAAGAAATTTTATCTTTTTATGTTTTTTTTTTGTGCTGCCTTGCAGCTGCTTTTAGATATAAACCATATATGCAACCACATACTTGTGTTTGTTGTCTCTCTATATTCCGACCATAAGTTTCCTTGTTGCATGTCATTTCAAAATCAAATATAATACGGTATAGAGGCATATTAATGACTTCTTAAACACTGATTCAACTGTTTGTACTGCCAGAAGGATGATATTCCAGACAACTCAGTTATCATTCATGTGGCTTTATTTAGCATATGCAGTGATTTAAATAAGGTTATTTGATACTACTTTTGGATTAAACATCTGTTTCAGCAGAAGGACTTAATAGCTTCAGGCAGCCCTTTGGCGGTCCCCTCCAATGAAAAGCGACCTCATCAGAGTCTTTGTTTAAGAGAGTAACACATATTTTGTCCTCGAGTCATGCCAGCCAATGATGTAATGCTAATTCTCTTCTTTTATACAGCACTGCAAATTAATCACAATGCTTGACATTATCATCAGTTCACACATTCTCACAACACGTAATACACACTTGTTAAAAAAAAAAAGTAAAACAACTCCCATAAATCACTGGAACAAGCAAACTGTTTTTGCCAATCCACAGAGGGAAGTATTTTTGTTGTGATGAGTTTGCACTTTTCATTTATGAAGAGCAATCTATACACACTGCATATTATTATATTCATGCATAATTTTTTTCATTTAAAAGGTACAAAACAATCAGCAAACGTCAAGTCAGACATTGCATTGTGTTTTGACACATGCATATACATCACTTCCCACCATGTGCTGCAGGTAAACAATCTCAGTTGGACCGTCTCAATGTCCGTCTGGCTTTAGTAACCTAAAAATCACCTCTTTTTACTCCGTGATTACGTTCAAGTTCAAAGGCTTACCAGAATAAAATAGATGACATAATGACACTTACTCTTCGAACAAATAAATCCACAGACACCGCGTTTGTCAAATCTGAATCAAATCTCCTTCTCATGCTCTCCGTGGCGAGTCAGAATGTGTTTGTCCTTGAGTGAACCACTGAATACTATATAGACTGCCTGTAGACAAAAGTCTACCACGCAAAGTGGGCGGATCTTATCACCACTGAGAGTTTTTTTCCCCTCCATATCTTTTTTGGAATAGCCGACATGCAAATGTTGCTGGGAGACGGGACCCCAGTGTCCCCCGGGGTCCCCTGGGGGAAAGAGGGGGCAGAGACCATTACACCTCTTTACATAAGACGTGTGCCGCTAAAGAGATTAACTCACTGCTGCTCACAATGAGCTCCAAGCCCCCTCTGTCAATCTCACTTTCATTCCCGCTCTTTCTCTGTCATACACACTAACATAATTACAATACACAAACAAATATACAAGTTTCAGTAGCTCTTGTGAATCTCACTGACTCGCTTGTTTAGTATTAGATATCTTTCACAGTTTGTTTTTTATAAACACACATGCTTTTCCCAGTTGGCTCTCTTTGCTGCCCTCCCCTCCTCTCCAAACTGCCCTGCACCCACTCTGAACAAACACCCCTCCTGGAAAAGAAAGAAGAGCTTGATGTTCCCTCCCTCCGTCTGTGTCTTTGTCCACTGAAGTGTGCCTGTTTTGTGTGAGGTTCAGTGAACTCGAACATTTATTTAAGCTGAGTGCTACATTTACACCATAAAATAAATTACTCTCTAACTACCTCTCAAAAAGAAGTGTGTGTAAGCTTGTGTCCGCCACAGAATATAAAAAGGTAATTGTGACTTTTTTATCACAATTCTGATTTTTTTCCCCTCAGAATTGCCTAATATAAACTCGCAATTGTGAGTTAGAAAGTCAGATTTGTGTGATATAAACTCGCAATTGTGTGTTATAAAGCCAGAATTGCAAGATATAAACTGTTATATTCTCACTTTATAACTCGCAATTGTGAGAACAAAGTCAGAATAGTGAGATAAAAGGTGGAATTATCTTTTAAATTGTTTTATTCCGTGGCAGAAACAAGCTTCCATAGAAGTGTTTCCATAATGTGAAGAATGTATCTTTTGTGCAGATGTGTTTTCAAAATAAACTTTAAAATTCCAAAGCAATTGAATATTTTAATAACCTCCAAAAGCAGTTGAACATATGTTTTTAAATGACCCTCTTGATACTTTCCTATTGGAGTAGTCAAACACAAGTGGCCCTTTGACTTGTAAGCAGTCTAAATAGTATTTTTGTTTTGTTTTCCAGAAAGAAATATATAAATTACTTAAAAAAAAACTTTTTTATTAAAAATAAAAGTGATTGTTTTAGAGTAAATGTAGTATATAATCTATCTAAAACAATTCTTATTTGGGATAAGAAAAGTAAAGAATGTAAGAAATATTCTCTGAATTTTTTTTTTAATATTCATATCATGTTTTAAGGATGTTTTACTTGAAAACAAGACAAAAAGACTTTTATAAGAATACTCACTTCTATGTTATTTATAGATTTCTTGTACAAAACAAATTCAATTCAGTCTGCATCTGGATTTTATTTTTGTGACTTTTTAAGAAATTATCATAAGCATTTTCCCCAACAATTGTTCTAAAGTCGTCACATAACTTTCTAAAAATGATAAAAATATCTAAGAGTAAACTCAAAATGTCATAACCACTGCACAGCTATTGCTCTTCCCCAAAGTTTTTGCATCTGTGTACATTCACCTGAAGCGCAAATTCAGCACCGCGGGGACCAGAACAAAGAAGGCAGACTTTCAGATAATCAATCTGGCTGTGAAACTCTATCCCAACTCTGCGGATGCATCTCTTTTGTCCAAAACACCAAGGTTGGAGGAGTTGTGTTGTTTGGAGGGAATGTTAGATTTCAAGTTAACAAAACATTTTCAATGCTACAATTGTGAAGAAAATAGGATTTTTGATTTGTCACCCTAAGTCCCTTCCAAGTATTAATTTCATTGCACACCGACAAGATGTTGTTTTGGGGGTGAAGTTTGATTTGGCAAGATGACAGCAGAAGGCATGGTATTGATTCTTCAGATGCTCTTTGTAAGTGCTTAGTGGAGGGATCAATGCAATCAATATGTAAAAACAGGCCATAGTCGTGGACAATGGGACTGGCACATTTGCAAGTGTGCGAGGAATCAAAGGTCGTCCAGTCTACGGCTGTGGCCCCTTGGGAGTGGGACAGGGGGCACAGACAGCACATTGAATACGTTTCTTTAAATTATGAATGTGGATTTAAGTGTCTAGGAGTTCCCAGAAGAGTTGTTGTTTAATATGGTACCTTGCAATGAAAGTGAAAGGGGCAGCAGTGTAATAATAAGATATCCTTATATGCATAATGTCATTGGCCCTTATTGGTCAGTTCAGAGTAGGGCCAATTTTGATTTATGACATCTTCAGTTGGATGCAGTTCTGAGTCTCTCTCGGGATACAACTGATGTCATATGTGGCCATGTGCCAGATGACTGTTTTGAACAAAAAAGGTAAATTCTGACTGACTAAGGGGCCATTTACACGACACCATTTTCAACTAAAAACTTTTTAATGTGTTTTGGCCGTTCATTTACACGGTAACAGTGTTTTGGGGGCCTGAAAATGCAAACGTTTGAAATCTGTGAAAACGGTGACTTCATGCACATGCGTATTACATGTTCAGTATATAGTGCATGTGCAGTGTTTCTTTACAAAGTGACATTGCCAACTACTGGCCTAGCATGAATAATACAGCATTTTTAGAAGATCCGTGTGAACAGGGATTTGACAACATTGTAACACGAAGGCAAAACTTTTCTGTTTTAAGTACACCGTTGTCGTGTAAACTTACCCTAAAATAGTACAATTTGTATTATTATTTTATTTACCATTATTTTATTACATACTATATTTCGTTTTTATTACAATGTAGTTTGTTTAAAAAAAAAACATTTAAAAAATCAATTAATTTATAATGAATTTATTTAAATTTTTATAATTTCTTATAATTCTGAATTTGCCATATGATGCCTTAATGCGGTTTCCGGAAAGCAGGCTACTCATGTGGGACAGACCTGTGGTTTTAAAATAGTGTATAAACAAATGGTGAGATAAGGTTGGACAAAGATTAATATGTATACTGATGTGTAAAAATATAGAAATGGGTGACAAATGTGTGAGCACCCAAAAGGTTTTCGAAGCAATGCCATAGAATAACTTTTTTTTCATTAGTTTTAATAATCAGAAAAAAACATTTTCCATTATAAAAAAAAGTTCCGTGCATTGAAAAGGTTCCATGGATGGGACCATAAATGCCAATAAGTAACCATTATTTTTAAGAGTGTAGCTGGCATTTTATGGGTTATTAATTACATTTAATGTCTGTATAATAACTGACACTTTGCCCTGCCTGAGAAGATCTTTTTTTAAGCTTAATTTTCAGATTTTGGCCTTTGTAACCCTGGGGCTCATTCAGACACTATTGTAATCACCCAGCAGTAGGACACATGATTTACAGTTTGTTGGAGAGTAGCTGTGGCTCTTTATGCGCTCTGCTGTTGCATCATTGTTCTCAGAGACAGATGAGAACGATATGACCTAATCATACAGTCAATGAGCTGAACTCAGTGGGAGCCGTGACAGAGCGTCCGCTTGCCGCTAATAGATGCTTAGATGTTATTGAGGTGGAAAGTCGGGCTGCTTTAATTGACCATGAAAGACCTTTATCACAGACAGTGGGCCTCTTTTGGGTGCGTGTGTGTGTGTGTGTGTGTGTGTGTGTGTGTGTGTGTGTGGTTTTGTTCCCCTCGCTTGTTCCACTTGTTTGTCAACCTTTGCGGGACAAAGACGTCCTAGAAGTGTGGCCAGCAGACGTTATCCAACGCATGGCCAATCCATTACCGCATGAGATCCAGTTCTGGCTGTTGTACTGTAGAAGATTTACTGCAGTCTGAACAAAGCATACACTGCTGCACTTTACCACACCTGGGACAGCCAGATGGCACCCATAGACTTGCATCTGTATTGTTAAGAATAATTCCCCCCCCCCCCCCTTTTTTTTTTGGGAATAAGTGTCCCTTCCTATCATGGTATGTATGACCTTTTTGCTCTGGGCTGTGATATCTGCGTGCTTTGCATGTGGTACTAGGTTTCTTGCAGAAATGTAATACATCAAGAATTTGGAGGCTTTTTCCAGAATGTCTATAAAAATAATAAACTACTTTTGGGGAAATAGACTTCTTGGTGCATTCACTGAGGCATCTATTATGTTTATTTTTTGATCACACTTTATATAAGGTGTCTTTTTATTACTTGCGTCAACATTTTTTAATTGTTTATAATTTATTGCAAAACAATTTAGCTTCTATTGAGGTGGGATATGGGTAAGTCTCAGTTTTCGTGGTATGGTGTTTAAGGGTTGGTTAAGACGTAGCTCTATGGAGAGCTGCATGATTATAGATGTAATTACAGAAAATAATTACAGCTGTAATTTTATGCAGACATTTTTATGATATAAGTACAGTGTAAAAACTTGTTTACACACTAGGGTCATTGTTTTAAATGATTAATTTAATCTTAGTACATAAAGACACTTAACCCTCTGGTACTGTTCGCGTGACGGTCAAAATTGACTGAATTTTGTTTTATTTAAATGAAATGATTGTACTATATTTTAGTTCAATAATGTTTTTTATTTAATATTTTGTATTTTTAGGGGATTTTATGGTACTAAATTATATTTATTCAGTAGGTATAATCCATTTAATCACTTTTTGAGCAAGGACCTGAAAATGAAATTTCCTACTTAAACTGTCATAAATCTTGAATGCTTTGGCGCACAGACTTAAGTTTGGTCTTTTTTTCTCTTCTTAAAGACATCACTTGGCAGAATACTGCTGAAGTGAAAAAAAGTGAACTTGAAAAAAGTTATAAAATGTAAAAAAAATTTGAATTAAAATGCACAAAAATAATTTTTTACATTTTTATATGGAATATATATTTTCCAAAACACATTTTACTCTGAAACTGTGAGAAAATCAAAGCCATAAATCTAAACAAGCTGTGTTCCAAATTTGAAGTTGATATTTAAAAAAATAAGCTTTGTGGGCAGTACAAAACGTTTCCAATAAATGCAATTCGCCCCCCATTCATTTCCAATGCGGTCATTGATTTTTGACTGTGAACAATACAAGTATGACTATTTTTTTCACTACCATTTAACCTTTTCAACTGAACCTTTTTTGGGTGTTCACACAGCAAGTGCCAAAACCTTTACCAAGTTTCATACCATTTGTACCATTCCGATGAAGTAACCGCACCACAAACAGCACCAGAGGGTTAATATAAAATGTTTTTTATGACTGTTTTTTTATATGAATCTGGATATAGTGTCAATACTGGAGTGCAGCCAGACGGGAGTGTCCCGTGGGAATAATATTTCTCAATCACAACAATGCTGCTCTGTATGAGCACATATGCTAATTAGCTGAATCAGCTGAACGTAATTTCACTATGAATTCATTAGGTTCATTACACAATTTTGAAATGTAACCTGTTACATGTAGAATGAGGCTCAGGTAAATATTTGCAGATGGTTAAGAAGCAGGTTTTAGGCTCAAAATACATAGAAATTCTCCATTTCATCTGTATATGTAATAAACTAGTGTCCTCACGCATGTTTAAAGACGTTGGATGTATAATGCTGTCTTATGGATCCATTCATCTAGACAGGGAGACTTAATTGGTGGTATATTGTGTGCAGCTGCTAAGGGTCTGTGGGGAAAAGTCTTGTTAGCTATCTCTTTCTCTTTCTCTGTCCACCAGCAGATGTGAACTTATCATTCCTAATCAAGAAAAAAACTGAGCACAATGACCATCTGGAGCTAAGCCCATCTCAGTGTCCCAAGCTTTTTCACATCCAACAATGTTAATTTTCTCTCATTAGCTAGCAATTTGTGTGTAATCAGTAACTGGTATAAAAGGCATTCGAATGTGTTTTTTAATCCGTTTTATATTCTATTGATGTTTTTTTTGTTGCCCCATGATGCAGCAGTTACTTTTTAAAACTGTGCTATCCACCAGTCTGAATGTCTCTGTATTTTGTTTTGTGCTTTTTTGGAAAATGGGCTGATGGCCATCATAGGAACAGTCTGCAGGACTGTGACCCAAAATGTCTGATATAGTCGGTCTGAAAATGATAATTCACCCAAAAAT
This sequence comes from Tiaroga cobitis, assembly GCA_030578255.1. Classification (NCBI taxonomy): domain Eukaryota; kingdom Metazoa; phylum Chordata; class Actinopteri; order Cypriniformes; family Leuciscidae; genus Tiaroga; species Tiaroga cobitis. Next base: position 20,431,699 of record CM060598.1, read on the forward strand.
GTTAATTATGTCACGATTTACCTTATGTCGTTCCAAAACTGTATGACTGACTTTCTTCAGCAGAATACAATATATTTTGATGAATTTATCAGTGGTTACCAAAACTGTTTGGTTATCAAGATTCTTCAAAATATTGTGAAAGTCATACAGGTTTGAAATGATGTGAGGGTAAAGGATGATATTTCATTTTTGGGTAAACTATCCTGGTCAAAATCAAACTTTACTTTCTCATGTTATCTATTTTATTTGCTATCAAATTAATCTTTTCTAATTTCACTGGACCTGTATTTTGTGAAGTCACAGTCTTGCACTTTTTCTGTAACACTTTACAATTTAGGTTTCATGCTTTTCATACTTTTAGTGCATTTATTTATCTAGGTAATATTAATTTCTACATAAATATATAGATGGAAGTTTTATTAATGAACATTGGTTAATGTATTGTGTGTCCAAACATGAATTAAAAATGAACAATAGTATATTGATTAACATTAACACGGGTTGGGGGAAAAAAACGATTCTTAGATGCATCGCGATGCGGACGTGGACGATTCTGAATCGATTCACAAATGTCAAAAAATCGATTTTCCAAAAAAAAAAAAAAAAAAATTATATATATATTTATAATAACGGAATATTGACGGAACGCCAAAGACGGAACTCTGAAGCGCGGAAGTGCAGTGGCCGGACCGTCTGTGGCGTGCACATTACAGAGACGCGATGGCTGAGCGCGCTAAATCCAAACACCCAAAAAAAAAAAAAATCCAAACACCCTCCTTGTTAGGTTAAAAGCTGACATGTGGAAATATTTTGGCTTCTGAAGTTGAAGGGGGGAAAGTAGCTGGACAAGAGCGACCCTAGTTGTAAGCTTTGTAGAATAAAACTAACGACGGAAACACGACAAATATGAGAAGCCACATGACACGTTTCCAGCCAGAGGAGGAAAAACACTCGGCTGTACCAGTCGTTATAATATTAATTTACTACAAGTATGCTCCTAGTTCAGGCACACATTTATTTTCCTGTTGGTTCTTTGCAATGTTAATAAAATATATTGTACGTTAATTCTTTATGGGTCATTACTTTGTACTTTTAAAGCAAAGTATTTATAGTCACACACACACACAAGATTCAGATAATCGATTTGTAACATTATTAATGTCTTCACTGTAACTTTTGATCAATTTAATTTATCCTTGATGAATAAAAGTAACGATTTCTTTTTTCTTTCGCCCAAAAAATGTAATAAAAATTCTTACCGACTCCAAACTTTTGAACGGTATTGTTTAATGTTACAAAAGCTTTCTATTTAAGATAAATGCTGTTCTTTTGAATTTCTGGGTGATTCTGAATTGGGTGCCCTTCAAGTCCCCCAAACCTGCTTCAAAGATTTTCAATTGAAGGAAATCACAAAATGCCTTTTAATGCTGTCAATTAATAGAACCAGGTGCCTTTGCATTATAATGCAACACAATTGCTTTTAAAAAAATAATAATTTAAAGATAATGGGTTGCCTAAGTAGTAGACAACAAGCATGTTTGTATGTCCTCACTAACCATCATTACACTTTCATTGAATATCAAACAAATGAAAAGTGCAATTAATACCAAAATGTTGCTGCTAATATAATCATATGTTGGTCTAGTGTATTTTCGTTTACTGTTGTGAAATGGAAAATCATTAATCGCTAATCGAGAATCGTTAATAATCGAAAATTGACTGTTATCGAATCGGGACTTCAATAATCGTAATCGAATCGGGAAATCAGACAGATTAACCACCCCTAACCTAAATTAATAAATGCTGTAAATAATTGTTATTGTTAGTTCATAGTTCATTTCACTTGCACTTGCAATGTTGCAATAAATTCCAGCCCATGTAAGAATATCAGACTAATTTTGACCACGCTATAAACATATTTGACTGAAAATCATGCTGTTCACGGAAATCTCCATCCCCTTTCTACAGGAATTTCTCATACTTGTCTAACCAAGATTGTGGAACTTAGTGTAGAGGCAAACAAATTATCTACACCAATCCAATAATTTTACAATGGAACACTGACCTTATTTATTGTACAGAAAGTCTGTTGGAATTTGGAAGTGGACAATTTCATACTAAAATGCATTATGTATTCAACATGCAACTCAAGTCACCATAGCAACTATAAATAAAGGATTTTTGATGGTTTTAAATTCGGGGCATTACCTTCTTTAATATACACCCCGGCAGTGCACTTATCTCATGCTGGATGATCTGAGATCTGAGTCCTGAGAGAAGTAATTGAGTTGTACATAAAAGTGGGTTACAGAGAGAGCAACATTTTAGCAGGATATTTATATGAATTCTTAAATTTGGCTGAGAGTAACACACACACACACACACACACACACACACACACACACACACACACACACACACACACACACACACACACACACACACACACACACACACACACATGCCGGCATCCCATTGGTCACATTTTTTTTTAACTCAAGCTCTCAGCCTCATCTGGAGCAGTTGAGAGTAAATGCACTCTTGAAATAAGAACTCTCGACATGAAGGCATATGCATTACAGTGATGGAGTGAATAATTCAAAAGGAAGGACATCTCCTCCAGCATCACTCAGAGTCCTCTCCAACACCCTCACAGCACTTTCTGAACACTCTCTTATGCACGCCGACCACTTAGAGTGCTTAAGTGATGCGCCTTCCTTTGAAAGTTAGATTTTATGTATAATTGTACGGAGGAGAAATAAATTAATGCCATTGTCTATGAGAAACGTCTCGGTTACGTATGTAACCCTCGTTCCCTGAGGAGGGAACGGAGACGTTACGTCAGTGACTGACAAAATGTGGATTTTGCTTAGAAGCCTATCACCTTCGGGTTCTAAAAAAAAACGAGTCAATGGCAAGGAAATACCATGGGTCTGCGGAATTTGCATAGCGCAACTCCGCCCCACCGCGTGGGTATAAAAGTGCGTGGGGCGAGACTGTGATTCACAAAATAACCCGCATTCTGTTATCCTGTTGAGGAGCCAAGACTGAACTCCAGGCTGTTCCAGCAGTACAGCGGTTGTGGCAGGGGGACGTAACGTCTCCGTTCCCTCCTCAGGGAACGAGGGTTACATACGTAACCGAGACGTTCCCTTTCGTTCAGTCACTCCGAGTTGCGTCAGTAAATGACGAAATGGGGGTCCCAATTTAATCAAGCCACAGTGGCTGTCTTCCAGTTGCCCCTGTCGGGAAACTAGCACGGAAGAAGGGCTAGGCTTAATGCAGGAATACCAAGGTACACTGGGTAGCATATTCCTGGAAGAATATGTAACACAGCGCCTACCCTGGCCTTAAAATACCTAGAACTACCTAGGGAGGACTTAGAATACACATATGACCCGAGTCCGGGATGTATATGCAGAAACTCAGAGGTATCCAGCCCGCAGGGTGGAATGTTTGAACCTCGAGGCAAGGGAAAGACACGAGCTCGGAGGAGGCTTACCTTGGAAATACACGTGGGGGTTGCCCAACGGGGGAACCATGCACACGGAGGCACCTAGCCAATCACGAGAGCTGACCGACCGGGCATGCACTCTGGTGACGGCATCAACAGTGCAGGAGGAACTCAGGGTCTAAGAAGAACTCATCTGAGTGAAATAGCGCACGTATCCAGTCTGTGGAGTGGAATGGCGCAGCAAGCGATGACACCGAACAGGTCCTACTTACTGGCTAGTGGAAGCGAGTACATGAGAGGACACTGGCTTTACCCGGAGATTATAGAATCTCACGAATGTGTTGGGTGTCGCCCAGCCTGCAGCTCTGCAGATGTCTGTTAGCGAGGCGCCATGCGCTTGAGCCCAAGAGGAAGCCACACTCCGGGTGGGGTGTGCCTTCACACCTAGGGGGCATGGACGACCCTGCGTCTGGTAAGCCAAGACAAGTCCACTATCCAGTGAGACAACCTTTGCTTGGAGATAGCCTTTCCCTTCAGGTTCCCACCATAACAGACAAAGAGCTGGTCTGAGGTCCTGAAACACTGCATTCTGTCTACATAAGCACGGAGGGCACGTACTGGACAGAGCAGTACCAAAGCTGGGTGTTCCTCCTCCGAGGTCAGCGCTTGCAGGTTCACCACCTGATCCCTGAAAAGAGTGGTGGGAACCTTGGGCACATATCCAGGCCGGGGTCTCAGGATCACGTGAGAGTTAGCCGGCCCGAATTTCAGGCACGCTTCGTCAAGCGAAAATGTCTGCAGGTGCTCTACCCTCTTTATGGAGGCAAAAGCGATCCGGAGCCTTCGTTCCAACCCTTCTTGGAGAAAGGAGAGCACTGACCCGATCGGGCATTTTCTAGGGTCTTCTCGGTGAGAAGAACAACAGGTGACGAAGAGGTTCCACTTCAGAGCATAGGCGTGTCTCGTGGACAAGGCCCTTGTGATGGTGGTAGGGTACTCAAACCTCCCGTCTCTGAGAAAGGAGGTCCTTCCTCAGAGGGATTGGCCAGGGAGGTGCTGTCGCGAGGAGCACTAGTTCTGAGAACCATGCACGGGTGGGCCAATGAGGCGCAACCAAAAGGACCTGCTCCTCATCCTCCCTGATCTTGCACTCCCTGATCTTGCACAGGACCTGTGCTTAGAGAGGATCTGTGGACCTGTGCAAGAAGGCTCACTGGGGGAAACGCATACTTGCGGAGGCCCCGCGGCCAGCTGTGCGCTAGTGCATCCGCGCCGAGGGTCCCCTCGGTCAGGGAATAAAACAAGCGGCGGTGGGAAGAGTCTGGGGAGGCAAACAGATCTACCTGTGCGTCGTCGAACTTTTCCCAAATCAGCTGAACCGACTGGGGATGGAGTCTCAATTCCCCAGGAAGTGGCTGAAACCGTGAGAGTTCGTCGGCTGCACGATTCAGCTCTCCCGGGATGTGAATGGCTCGATGTGACCTCAGATGCTTTTGACTCCATAGGAGGAGATGGCAGGCGAGTTGCGACATACGGCTGGAGCATAGACCACATTGTTGGTTGATGTACGCTACTGTCGGCATGTTGTCTTAACGGACTAGTAGGTGTTGGTCCTTGAGCAACGCCCGAAAGTGGTGCAGAGCCAAACGTACTGCCAGCAACTCGAGGCAATTGACATGCCAAAGGTGCTGGGGTCCTGTCCAGGAGCCCGCGGCAGCATGTCCATTGCACATGGCACCCCAGCCCGTAGTGGAGGCATCTGTTGACACAACAACATGCCTGGAAACTCGTTCTAAAGGCACTCCGGCCCGTAGAAAGGAGAGGTTCGACCACGGGGTGAAGGTCTGACGGCAGGCCTGAGTAACTGGTACTCGGAGCGTGCCTGGTTTCTGAAGCGGTCTCATATGAAGCAGTCCGAGCGGCATGGCAGCCACTGTGGACGCCATCTGCCCCATGAGCCTCTGAAATAACTTCAGTGGAACCGCACTCTTGCACTCGATCTGTCTCAGGCAAGTCAGCAGTGACTGCACGCACTCGCTCGTAAGCTGCGCGGACATGGTGACCGAGTCGATTTCCATACCGAGAAAAGAGATCCTCTGCACGGGGCAGAGTTTGCTCTTCTCCCAGTTGACCCGAAGGCCCAGACGAGCTAGGTGCCGGAGCACTAGGTCCCTGTGTTCGCAAACCTGGTCTCGAGAGTGAGCTAGAATCAGCCAGTCATCGAGATAGTTCAGGAATGCGAACCCCGTGTTCCCGTAGGGGAACAAGGGTTGCCTCGACAACCTTCGTAAAGACGCGTGGAGACAGGGTTAGCCCGAACGGGAGAACCACGTACTGGTATGCCTGCCCCTCGAAAGCAAACCGCAGGAACGGTCTGTGTCGAGGGAGAATGGAGACATGGAAGTAGGCGTCCTTCAGGTCGATCGCTGCAAACCAATCCTGGGGCGGCACACACTCGAAGATGCGTTTGGCCATGAGCATTTTGAACGGCAGCCTGTGAAGGGAGCGGTTCAGGAGGCGCAGGTCCAGGATTGGCCGTAACCCACCGGATTTCTTCGGGACAATGAGGTAGGGGCTGTAGAACCCGGACCTCATTTTGGCTGGAGGGACAGTCTCGATCGCACCCTGAGCCAGTAGGGTAGCAACCTCTGCTCTCATGATAGGGGCATTGCCACTGACCATAGTAGAGCGGATTCCCCAGAAGCGGGGAGGATAGAGATGGGATGCAGCTCTTTGGAGAAGAGATTCTCCCCCGGCTGGGGGAAGGAGTGGCCCTGCAACCACTTCCTGAAAGGACTGCAACCCACGTCTGAGCTGCCTGTAACAGGATCGCCGCATTGCCTGGCCGCAGGCTGCTGGGGCCGGGCGGGAGGGGGCGGAAGTCGCAGGAGGGCACGTTCGCCGGCAAGCAGACTGAGGCGTCTGAGCCGGCGGCTGGGTGGCAGCAGCTGGCCGCGGGGTCAGAACAAGTTTGGTAGCCTCAGTCTGCTTCTGGGCGGCCGAGAACTGTTGGGCAGAGTCACCGACCGCGTCGCCGAAGAGACCAGCCTGGGATATGGGGGTGTTGAGGAAGCGGGTTCAGTCAGCCTCGAGCATATCAACCAGGTTAAGCCAGAGATGTCTGACCACGCATGTGGACATCACCTGACCCAGGGAGCGTGTGGTCACCTTCGTCACTCGTAGAGCAAGGTCAGTGACGGCAGGCAGCTCTTGGATGAGCCCTTAATCAGCCCTACCCTCGTGCATGTCATTGAGCACCCAGAAGGATGGCAATAACATGCAGTGAGGCGGCAGCCTGCCCCGCAGCTCTATAGGTCTTTGCCACCGGAGTAGACAGAAAATCTACAGGCATTGAAGGGGTGCTTAGGGTCGCCACGCCAGGTGGAGGTGCTGTGGGGACACAGATGTGTTGCCACAGAACACTCCACGGGGGGAACCCCAGTGTACCCTTGGCCGCGGCCTCTGCGAGGGCAGAGAAGGCGGAAGAGGCCGCTGAGCAGTCGCGAAAAGTCAAAGGAGACTCCCACGATCTCATGACCTCTTCATGCACGTCCGGGTAGAAAGGATTTGGGTTCGCCTCCCCCAAAAACCAATCATGAGCCTTAAGTGCTCGGGACATGGGGGATGGTTCCACACAAGCCCGATACTTGCGGCGGCCCGGGAACGCATAGCTGTCATTGCAGGTACATTGCGATGGTCATGTTCCCGCTGGGAGAACGTGATGCATCCACGAACGCTGTCCGGACGTGATCGAAGCCCAAACACGTCAAAACAGCGCTCGTGCCCATCAGCTGAATCTATCAGAATACCGCACTCAGAAATACACGGGCAGATTGTCTTTAGAAAGACGTTGCGCGTGCACGCTCTTTTTGTGAGACAAAAGCTTCTAAGCGAACCCCATTCGTCGTCATCCGACGTAACTCTGAGTGACAACGAAAGGGAACAGCTCTTACTCTTTCTCCTAATTCTAATAACTTTTTACACCAAACTTATAGTCTTATATTATTTTCCAATTCCTATGGAAGACCATTTTAACAACATAAGATAAATACTTTTGAACTTAAAGGGATAGTTCACCCAAAAATGAAAATTCTGTCAGTAATTACTCACCCTCATGTTGTTCCAACCCCGTAAGACTTTCGTTCATCTTCAGAACACAAATTATGATATTTTTTATTAAATCTGAGAGCTGGATCACTCCTCCATAGGCTTCTATGGGATTGAAACTTGTCGGCCCAGACAAGTTATTAAAGACATCGTTAAAATAGTCCAAGTGACTACAGTGGCTCAATCTTTATCAAGTTTATCAAAGTTTATCAAGCGACGAGAATACTTTTTGTGCGTAAAAAAAAACGACTTTAACTATTCATTTCCTTCTCTGTGGGCCTCAAGTGAGTTCACGCAGTGTAACAGCGCAGCGCTTCTGCGTTGTACGTCACACGCATCACACACATGACACACATGACAGCGTCGGCAAATTAGTGAGCCTACGTGTGACATACAACACAGAAGCGCTGTGCTGTTACACTACGTGAACTCATATATATATATATATATATATATATATATATATATATATATATATATATATATATGATAAACTTATACTTAGCCTCTAACACACACACTGGCGAGTAATACAAATATATTAGCCAATGGCTAATGATATACATTATTTAGTCGCCCAGAGTGAAGATTTAGTTGCATATGCGAGTGATTTACTCACTAATTCATAATGACAACCCTCTACAATGTATGTCAGTTTTGACTTTTTATCTCATCATTTGATCTTTTTATCTTTTTGTCATAATTAAGGTACCAAAGCGATTTTTTTTCTTTCGTATGTGGCAGAAATAGGCTTCAATAAAAATTACAGCTGTCAAATGATAAAACATTTGCTGTTAATTGCGTATCAATATTTGTTAAGCCCCCAAAATTGATTGATTGTGAAATCATTGAATAACTCGCTCAATACAACCCTCTACATTGCAAGTAAATCACTTGCATATGCGAATAAATTTCAAGCTAGGCTACTAAATATTGTGTATCATTATTATCATTATCATAATCGTTATTTTAGTTTTAAATTTAAATTGTTTTTCGATAATACTCATGTCTTGATTTAGACAGTGTTTTTTAATCAGTGTTTTTTTTCTAAGAGCTGTGATGCTCTATTATAACCACCACTGCACTGATAATGCTACACAATAAGTAAAAAACAGGTGCCATCTTAATTTGACCCTATTTCTCACCACATGTGGTATGAAATAAAGGAAAAGAATGATGGTGGGTTAAATCATAGAGTGGTCTTGATTATGGCCTCCTCTTCTATTGCCCTTGAACCTTGGCTGTTTTGGATAAAGGTGTGTAGGAGACTGATTGAAATGCAGGAAAAAAGAGTGGAGTGGATAAAGGAGGGGGAGTTGAATTTGGAGTTAAATTAAGGGTGTAGGTTGGATAGAGGGAAAGTGAGCTCAGTTTACTAAACAAGCCAAAACTGTTGCCAACAGCAGCACTGAAAATGTAACCATTGTAATGATGAATCATAAAGTTGTAATTAGCTAAACTATTAAAAAGATTAGAGCTAGCAATGAATAATATTTTCGCAAATTAAAATGATAAAAAAAGGAGTTTGGAAAACAAACAAACAAAAAACAACTAAACTGAAACTATAAATGTGCAGTACAATATGAATGAAATGTAATGTATTTACAGAGAAAATGACTGGTTTTAGTATTTTTAACCAATGCTGTACTTCTAATTGTACAGTATCTGCTCATTACAACCAGGGGTGTGTTTAGCATACTGTATCTACCATAGTACTCTACGTCGTTGGACTAACCAACTAGTCACGACTGTTTCCTGAAAACTGTAGTAACATGGTCTCACCTCTGTTGTTTGAACTACATTGGTTTAACAATATAGGACTGTCGTTATTAAAGTCACATGCAGTTGGAGTAAAAACTTCTGCTGATTATCTATTCGAGATCTCCAAGATGCTGCTGTAATGAACATGGCAGCTAATGACAACTTCACTGTTTTTTCCCATGCCATTTTGCTTTATTTAATTGGTTTGATTCATTGCCGGTTTCCTCATACATCATACTTCGGGGCGCGCTTGCACATTTAACACACATGCACTCTTCAAAAACACCATTGATTGTTGACACACTAAAATATATTAAAATGCATATATATATATATACATATAGAAGAATATACTGAGCATACTTATTGTGCCTAAGAGCATGATCTATATAAGTCCACATGTCATTTAACAAAAAACTATGCTTCTAACCACAGCTCGAGAGCGGGAGTTCAAACCATAAGTTGGTGACACTGTTTGTGAATGTTCTTTGGAACTATGGCTTTGGGAAACGCTAAATCAGTGAACTATGTTGGTAACAACGGAACTTCCAACCATAGTTGGCTGGCGATGCTTTCGGGAAACGCACCCCAGACGGTGTAGTTATGATATACCAGAAAGAGCTAACGGTGCCATGGTAACCAGTCAAACCTTAACTCCTTGATTTATTCTTTCAAAAAGACCCATCCAATTAGACAGAATGGGAGCATCATCTAATTAGCATCTTCAAAGTATTTTATCAACAAACTTGCAAAGGGTGACGGATAATTAAATATTTTTCGTAGCAGATTCCAAATAGGCCTGTTGATAACCGATTAATTTTCTGAAGTAAAATAGATCCTTATACTTCTAATAAGACCTCTACTTCTATTAAGAATAAGAAAAGATGAAGTTTTTGTTTTATTTTTGATTTAAAGAATGCAAAGATGGTTATCATATTTCTGCTTTCCTTGGCTCTAATTCTCTTTGGAAAAGTGATCAGATGTCATCAAGCATCTAGACTTTTGTCTCTGATTGATCTCTGTTGTCTGGCTCCTGGTACCATCAAATATTCCCTGAAAGCTTAGATGCCTCTGGAATCCATCCAAAAGTAGTTTTAGAGCCCAGTGTATCTGGGAAATATATGCTCCATGTCATTTTCATGAAATATTTACACATATGCTCTCTTCTCTGAGCAAGCCCTGACAGATAGAGACAGCCCAATACCATATTTCCATTTCTTTTTTAAGAATCATGAACCCATGGAAACAGCAAAACAGGCAGCTGATCTTAGACCCCATGTTCACTGATGTATCTGAGACCACCAGAGCACTCCCCATGCTGAAAGATATAAGTAGACGTGCAAAACTAAATTGTCCAAATCAGTTAGTCAGTGAGCTGTAATTAAGCTGCTTTAAGGTCATGTGCAACAGACCCCAATCTGTGTCTTTGCAATAAATGGCTGTTTATATAGAGCCCTGTGTAGGTTTTTCAAGATTTTTGAACCCCAGATCAGGATGATCCCACTTATTTACATTAATGTGCACTACTGTTTAAAAGTTAGGGAATACAAAGTAAAAAAAGAGATCATTATATTGTTTAAAAGTGACAGTAAAGGCATCTTTACACAGCCGAGTTAAAGGGTTAGTTCACCCAAAAATGAAAATTAAGTCATTAATTACTCACCCCCATGCTGTACCAACCCCGTAAGACCTTCGTTCGTCTTCGGAACACAAATGAAGATATTTTTGATTAAATGTGACAGCTGGATCACTCCTCCATAGGCTCCCTAAGGGAATGAATCCTGACGGCCCAGAAAGTCAATGAAGAAAATGTTTAAATATTCCATGTCACAACAGTGGCTCAACTATAAGTTTATCAAGCGGCGAGAATACTTTTTGTGCGAAAAAACAAACAAAAATAACGACTTTATTCGACTATTCCTTTTCTTCCTTGTACGCCTGAAACGAGACTTCAAGAGATTTCCACGACGTGCACGCGCAAGAACTTAACTGAAGTAGTTGAAGGAGATCGCAATTCTCGCGCATGCGTCGTGGAAATCTCTTGAAGTCTCGTTTCAGGCGTACAAGGAAGAAAAGGAATAGTCGAATAAAGTCGTTATTTTTGTTTGTTTTTTTCGCACAAAAAGTATTCTCGTCACTTGATAAACTTATAGTTGAGCCACTGTTGTGACATGGAATATTTAAACATTTTTGTTTAAACGGCTTTCTGGGCCGTCAGGATTCATTCCCTTAGGGAGCCTATGGAGGAGTGATCCTGCTGTCACATTTAATCAAAAATATCTTCATTTGTGTTCCGAAGACGAACAAAGGTCTTACGGGGTTGGTACAGCATGGGGGTGAGTAATTAATGACTTAATTTTCATTTTTGGGTGAACTAACCCTTTAAGGCTGCTCTAAAGCGGCTCTGTGTCTGCTCAGAATTATGTGTAAAGACACAATGCCGCATAAAAGCAGACTTAAAATATGATGGGTCTGACCCACCTCAGCCCCAAGTATCAAAGGCGACTCTGATACTGTTTTGGTTCAGTGTGAATGAACGCGGACTTGTGCCGCTCTAAACTACGTCATTGTCATGACAACCAAAAGCACGCCTGTCAGCTCAAGCGGCGCGAGAATCAAGAAGCGGGAGACAAAACATACAGGCCAAAACATACAGGCCTAGCTCCATATTGTTTTAGCCAAATTAAAAATATGTCAGCCAACAAAAGACAATGAAGCTAAAGAGTCCTATACTCACATTTTGAAGCAAACCACCAAAGTTACAGAGTCGTTGACGTGTGTAATAGGGATGGGCATTTCAAGCAATAATAATTCGATGATCAATGGGAATTATTTGATTATTATTCGAAAACAGACTGTAAAAAAATAAAATCGCACCCCTCCCCCACGTGGTCACCGGTAAAACAGCGTTCACCCAAATCCGCTCCGACATTAATTTTCTCTGTACTATACTATGTGTTGTAGTCAACACATATAGTATTAGTCATTAAAGAAAAGGCATTTAGTTTAATAGTTATGTTTAAAATATATATTATTTTTTAATTTAACCCCTTACCCATCAAAGATCGCAGAAACATAGATATCATATAATCTATGTTGATTATATGAAAAGTGAACAGCACTTTAACAAAGTTTGGTAGATTGTTTTTCTAAAGAAATATACTTGTGAAGCTGCTGGTACCAAAACAGTGTTGCAACAGATGAGTGTTTAGATCCAAAAACACATTTTAATTCTTCTTTTAAAAGAACGTCACTCATGACACCTTATTCAGTGCCAGTGATCCACACCTCGACTGCATCTCTCACCCACACAAGATTTCATAAGCACGCATGAGTAATTTCTGGAGGCAGGAAAGAACATGTCTCTCTCTTCAAAGGATTAACTGTGTACATATGAAAGGCCAGCTCTGATACCTCTGAATGTTTTGAATACTCTGAGGTGCCAAACTGGAACAAAATCATTCATGAGATCATAATGTGCTCTAACCGTCTGTCTAGTTGACACAAGATTGTCAAAAACAGTTGAACTGGGAAGAGCTGCGTACCATCTTGAGTTATTGATCTTTTTGGAGGGAAACAGGTGTTTAAAAGATCTTTTGCCGAATATGTCTGGCATGAGGATATGGGAGTGAAACGTCTTGGACTTCCAGCAAACTGGAAAATAACTGACTCTGTTAAAACCTGATGATAAACTTGTCTATTCAGGGTGAAGTCGGACACCAACTGTTCCTCCCACATGCAGAGATGGTAAGAGAGAGTAAAAACCAAGGAAACAGAAAGCGTTGTTTATACAGTTAGGATACAGTCTCAAGTTTCACACAGCTTTGGTGCTTGTATGTGTGGTTCAGGTGTACCCTACGTTATGGGGACAAAATGTACCCACACATATGGCAATATATGAAATCCTTGTCCTTGTAGGGATTTTTTTTGCCCCAATGAGGAAAACAGCTTGTAAATAATACTAAGCAATGTTTGTTGAAAATGTAAAAATTCTGAAAGTTTTTTTTGTGATTGGTAGGTTAGGGGATAGAATATACACACTATACACTATAGAAATGTCTATGGATATGGAATGTCCTCATAAAACATGAAAACCCAGGAGAAGGCCAAATAAGGCACGTTTAGATGCTGAGATGAGATGCCTCATGAATTATTAATTTATAAATTTCACGTTTTTGTTGATGCGCACCACATGATATTTTAAAACCTGAACTAATTTGCCTTTTCATAACAAGGTCAAATTATCTGATATTTGAAGAGACTTATTGACCTTGACACAGTCATGATCGGGGGGCCATGAGGTTAGCTGAGCTCTCCCCAAACATCTGGCTTGCCCCAATCAGACTTTAGGCAAAGATAGCGTTTTTGTAATGATTTGTGCATTGATTAAAAGCTATCTGAGGCCGGCTGTGTGTTGAAAAGTTTGATGAAGAGCTGCAGACTCTCCCAACATAACACTAGAAAATTGTTGTATTTTTCTTTGTTAGCTGAAAGCAATGGCGCGCCATGCACAAGACGCCTTCGGTCCGTTGGTGAAAAGCAAAGACCGACAGTCACACCAGCGATAACGGGCAAAAATATCTGCATGCACATTCCATCTAGGTGTGAATTACTGGGAGTTTAACGGGTATGTTGTATGCAATTATTTTGATAGAGGTAAACAAGATCTAGTTTCAACATTAGTTATTCTTTACACATTCCCCTTTAAATAAAATAATCAGCTGTGCGCAAAGTGAACCATATTTGTTTTTTGACTATTGAAAGTAGGTAAAATTCAACAAATTGCCACACTGAGATCTCCATATCTATTGGATTGAACCACATAGGGCCTTGAAAATGAAAATTTCAAACGAAAAGTTAAAAAAACATCTAAAATCCTATTAAGACAACTTTAATACTTTTTGAGGGACAGGACAGGCACGCAAACTTTGGAAAAACAATATTTATCTCAGACAGGTATATTCTATGCAATTGTGTTGATAGAAAAAAAACCAGATACTGTTCTAGATTCAACATTATTTGATGTTCAGATATTCCTCTTTAAAAGAAACAAGTATCATGCAAAGAGACCCAAATTAGTTTTTTGACCACTGAAAATGTGTAAAATTGACCAATTTTCTCGTGGAGCCGCATTAAGATCCTCCATATCTCTGGGATTGAACCATATAGGGCCTTTAAAATGAAGATACCAAAATAAATGTTTAAATCTAAAAGGATATTAATATATCATTGCAGGCAGGCAAACTTGGGACAAAAAAGTGCTTTTTCCCATTTTTGAACTTTTAATCATTGGCAAATAATGCAACAAAGCTTGCTACGGATCAACTAATTTAACGGATTTAACTAATAGACCTACCAATCTCTTTGTAAAAATAAAATAAGGATGCTGCCATCTTTCTAAAGTCATTTTTACCTACCCCTCTGTAATTTGTCTCCAAATCTCAGGTGAAAGTTGTCATTTTGACCCCCCTTCTACAAAATAGTGGATTACTCAGTCAATATACATTCATGCCATTTAATAATCTGGCTTTGGTCACTATTTATGTTTGTCTTTCTTCGGAAAAAAATATTAACAAAATCAAAAATTTGAGCTGGGGAAGTTTCTGAAATTTGGTTGATTTGACATGGAATGACCCATTTTATATTTACTTTTCTATAGCTCTTTTAAAAGTAATTTTGGCCACCCCTAATATGGATCATAGCCTATGGTTAAGCCTAATACATTAACTTAGCAGTTGAGTTAAATGCGCATGAACATAACGTAAGTGTTTAAAATGGTTTAAAATGCATGGTTCAGTTGAAAGCTTGCCCTCTTTGACTAGCTGTTAATGCTGCTAAGCAAACTGTCTGCTTAAACAAAGAGTTTGTGGTTTATCTATCAATCAGAAGCACGTGTCATGTTTACTTTCAGAATTGTCATAGGATGGTGGTATTTATTTTTTTAGCATTTTATTTAAAAAGTGAAAATAAGATATCTATCTATCTATAAACGGTGCTCAGTGAAGCATTAGTTCATGCTGCAGAGAGACCTGAAGTCCTGCAGAGATCCATATTACTGTATGGTAAATTTACAATTTAACTACTTTTTGTTCTAATTAATTAGTTAATTGTGCAGCTATACATTAGCCGATGTATATAATCATTTAATATCACACTTATTTGTATTTGGGCACTGCATGTCCACCCTACTTCACTATGGTCCACCTCAGGGACGTGCACAGGGGGGTTGCTCAGGTTGCCCGGGCAACTGCCCATATGCCCTTCTCGACTCATGTTGCCCTTCCGAGAAAAAAAAAAAAAAAAATCGTACAATGGTCAATGGATGCAGAATTTCACGTAGGCCTAGATAAAATAAAAAATCGCAAAGCCTCATTCACTTCCATTCGGCAACCGAAAGTGAAAGTCAGGAAGGGAAGGGCAAACTGTTTACGTGGCTGCAGTGCTGCACCCGACTATGTCGGGTATTCTGCGTATTCTGCGTATTCGCGTATTCTGCGTAGCCTAAGGCCCCGCAAATTATTTAAGGCCCCGCCTCCATCTCGTGTCATAGCGCGTCAATTAATGTCTAGGCCTACAACATCCATGACAAAATTAAGCGAAACTATCCTTCTGGTCACGAAAAGAGGAAGAAGAAAAAAACCATGAGAGTGAATTGCGGGAACAACAATCAGGTAAACTTGTGTTCTCTCCTCTCTAAGTTTGATGTCAGCAAAGTTTGATGTTTTTCGGTGTTGCTAACCTAGCTGGGCAGGCAGTGCATCTCTTGCATCACTTTGTGCCTGACAAAAGTGAGAGTAAAATACTTAAAATAAAAATGAATTACGTTTGTTTTTGATAAACGACAAAGTGCAACGGTGTTTGTTTACTGCAGCTCGGAAAACATAACCGTGTCGCCGCGTTCATATCGTGTGCGTTCATATGCACGAAATGAAACTTGCATTTTTCAAGCAGAAATAAGTGGAGACCAGATATACTGTACAATACATGCACGTGAATGATGGCACTCCCAATCAAAGTACACATTATAAAACAAGACACTGATAATCTAGTCTCAGTGTAGTTAAAAACTCTAAACAACTGCACTAATTATGCAAGATAGAAAGCAATGTATTGACAATTTAACATCGATTGACTATTGATTTATAGGCTATATTGAATTTAAAATGTTGATTAGCTGGACATACTGGTCAATATGGATGCACATCCCTCAGTAAATAATAACCATAAATCAAGAATTGCTTCAACATGCATAATAAAAAAAAAAAATCATACTGATGCCGAAAATACCCAGGCTGTAGAGAGAACCAAAGTTAATCCCAAAAGCCAAAGCTCAGGGTTATAATTTATTATTGTCTTCTTATTTATGTTTACGTTAATATTCACTTGTTATCTTAACATTCTATAGAAAATACTCTATTCAATAAATATTGTTTGTTTGAACCTCATTCTGTTCTATATTGTTGTACTTATTCTTTGACTGTTTTGTTTAAAGAAGGGAGGATCGTATTGGGAGCACTGAAGTATCAGGTGTGACTGTGTGGCAATGGCAAATGGTTTACATAGCTCATGGCGTCACAGGTCAGAGGGCCCCTTAGCAGAATTTTGGGGGTGCCCTTTTTTCAGGTCAGAGCAACTGCCCCTCAAAATTCCTGTGCACGTCCCTGGTCCACCTACTTTGACATCTCTGTCCTCTTTTCTTGTGTGTATGAACATAAGCCATGTCTTTGCACTTTGCATTCACACACCCACTCTCTGAAAACTTGCCTCTGCAGATGTCCTGTTAAACTCGTCCTCTGACAGTAAATCTATGTATCTGTTTCTCTGCCTTCCCTGAGCTCAAAGACTCATAATAAATGAACTGGTTTGAAGTAAAAAGCTCCCACACGTCTTCAAGTACTTGTGTATTATCTGAACTTGCCTTGGCATGTAACAGGCTCTTGTGTTCACATTGTTATTCTGTTTAGACAGTATTACCTTCCCCCAGTCTGCAGTTTCTTTGAAACTCGGAAAACAGGATGAGGCATGCTTTTTTGACTTTTTTATGTCATGTTATCATCATCATCATCATCATGACAGAGTTTTAACCTTCTAACTAACATTTGCCAAAGTTAAACGATAATGCCAATTTGGCTCATGACATTTTAACAGTCATGTTTGTGTGGTAAAACCAAAATTTATGGGAACCTACCTAACAATAACTGTTGACGGTGTAAGGAGATAAAAATGGCATAACATGGAGACAAAAATAAACCTGTTATGTAAGAGTGCTTTTCTGACATAATTCATTGCAATCTCTGTGGTCACGAATCACATTTTGTTCAATCAGTTTGTGTCTCCTAGGTTTTGCTCATGAGCTCAGCTAGTTTGATCCAGGTTCAGGTACATGTTGTTTACAAATAACATTTCATATTTTATCATTATATGATTGTTATCCTATTTGGCCTATTACTGTATTGTACTCATAAAAACACTCATATGATCATACTGTCTCATGAGTAGAAGTTTCATTGGCTCTCATTTAATTTGATCAGCAATAATAATTCGTTATTATATAGGGTACAACGGGGCTAAAGGCACACCGGGGTAAAAGGCACATTTGACTTTATTCTAAACCACTATATGGCACAAAAATTCAGCTCAATTTTCTTAACATCCACTTTTGATGATGCACGTGGAAATTTAGCTGATCCTTGACACGATTGCCAACAGCAACGCAAAGTTGATTCTGTGCTTATTTGACTAATATTTTATGTTTAAAAAAAAAAAAAAATTGTAGATTTAAGTAGCAAATGAGTATCGATCAAATGAATGTCTTTATTTTGAGACAAATGTCTTCTTAACGAGTTTCAGTTTTGTTTAAGATAAATAAAGCAACAGTTTTTTTTAAATAACTGAAGAATATGTAAAAGTATGGTATTTGGGGCGAAAGGCACAATTATTAACATGATGATAAACAGCCGACTGACTTTTGGTTGACTTGATGGTTAGATTCAGATGGGAAATATCATATCAAGTTGGGTGTCCAGAGATAATCACATATTTATAATGATACCATCATATTTAAAAATATAATATTAATCATAATAAAATATCATATTTATTTGGTACTGCTGTAAATCTTTATTAAATCATTATGGGATCTCATTCAATGCTTTTTAAAAATAATTTTGTATTCTGTATTTTTAAACATATTTTAAGTATATATATTTTTCCAGTATATTTATCAAAATAAACCAAAAATAGTGCAAACATTGCTAAAGTGAACAAGTATTAACTTAACATTATTAAAAAAATAACTTGACATCATTAAAAAAACATATTATTTTATATAAACTATTTGTATAAATAATGTGTGCCGTTTGCCTCATGTGTGGGGTAAAAGGCCCACCTTGCCACCTCATACAAACACGTTTTTTAAACAAAATGAGCCACTTTTATGATTAATTTCACACAAAATCTGTTGCTCCATCAATGTTCAATAAAAACATATCTTTTTCTGCAATCAGAGTAAAAAGCACATTTTTCTTAGGATTTGCCTTTAGCCCCATTGTACCGTAAATATTACACACATAATGTGTTTCGTTATATACAAAACACACTCGATTATTTTACAGCATTTATTAACCTTTGATAATGTTACTTAATAAAAAAATGTATAATGTTAGTCCACAGTGCAATAACTAATTAGTAAATTAGAAGTGTATTAATCTTAGTTGATATTAATTTCAACATTTTCTAAAACATTATTAAAATCAAAGGTTGCATTCGTTAACATTAGTTAATGCACTGCAAACTAACATGAACAAACAATGAAACGCTTTACTTTTATTAATTAACATTAACAAAGATGAATAAATACTGTAACAAATGTATTGCTCATTGTTAGTTCATGTTAGTTAATACATCAACTAATTTTAACTAATGAACCTTATTGTAAAGTGTTACCAATAGATTGCTTAAAACAAACATAAAATACTAATAGGGTAAAAACTTGTTTTCAGAGAATGTAAGTTCTTATGCAGTTTTTCTAAGCATGCGTCTTGTTTTTCAAGGATGTTTATATACTTTTACTGTAAAACAATATAATAATAATAATAGTAATAAGGTTCGTTTTTTATAGTGAAACAGAAGAATGAAAACACCAACATTTCAAATCATCCGATACCAACAATAAATGTAAAATGAAAAGTGACTCACTGTGCTTTATGGTCCCTCCAAGTGTGTTTTTGTTTTTGCTGTGTATAAATGCCCTGATTATATTTAAATGGAGAACAGGAAGTTAGAAGCATTATCTCTCTGGTCTCTCCTCTCGATCTTTCCTCCTCCCGTACTGTGGGTTGAGTCTCTACAGACTGCCATGATGTGGGTGTTTGTATAATACCCACCAGTGCACAAACCCTCCCTCTCTTTCAGTTTATCCCTCCCTTTTCAGTTTATCTCTTTCCTCAAATCCACGTTTGCAAGAGCCGCAGCGCCTTTTCTGCTTTGATATCCGCAATGCATCTTTTATACTTTTGCTCATATACGATTCCATGCATGTATTTGGTCGTCTTCTGTCCTGGCATGCTATTAATGTGGGCAGTGATCCATCGTAAGACACTTCACTCATGTGCACTCACCTAAAGCGCTAATTCTACCACATGTGCATTTTTACAGGTCTGCCAGATGGTGATCGAACACAAAACAAGCTGGGTTAACATGAACCTCAGGAATCCCAGCATAACCACTTATTAGATAGGATCACATCCGTCCTAGATAAGGGCAGTGGCAGTTAAGAGGGATATGATACTTCAGACCTCCCAAGGGCCGGCTTTTAACGGGACCATTCCGGCCCTTGAGTCCAGTGCCATCTATTATAGCTGTGACCTTGGTGTAGTAGAGGATACTCTTTCTAAAACATCTGTGTACTTGTGCAAGGATGCATCCTTCATTTATGTGAATAAGCAGTTTGTTCACCTATTACTTCACAGGTCTTTCTTATGTTATATCAGATTGTGGATCGCAGAAAGCAACGACATGCAGTATTAAAGCTCCTTCAATGACTTTATATAAGTCAGTCAGTTAGGTTCTGTCCCCAGGCAGATATTTCCAGCCATGCAAGTACTGCTGCTCCTATATGAAAATTATGATTATGAAAGACAGTTTGTGAATATTTAAATAACATTCGACATCAGGAATAAAATCTGACAACAATGAAATCATTTTGGGATGGGCAATATTGATACTAGGGCTGGGCATATTTCGATTTTTCGATTAATCGTTTTTTAAACTGCGGTCGATTTGATGTTGATTCGCAAAAGCTAATAATCAATCTATTTTTCCGTATTCATTTCCGCAAACATTGAACACAACCTTCCACGACACTGGGACCCTGTTATTCATTAAGTGCTTAACATGGGGGATGCAGGTGTGCCTTTTAGCGTGAAAGACGTTTCGGACAATTAAAGGAACTTTCATGGTCCTTATCGGGCCAGTGCTGCATGGTCACGAAAGATTATCATTTGCATATGTTTTCAAGCCTTGCCTAAGCATTCAGGCTAAGATGACACGTAAGAACTCGCGCACGCTCTGTGAGAAGCTTTGTGTGCGCGCACATCCGAAACACACAGAAATCTGCGTGTTTCAGACAACGTGCGAATACTAAAATTAATTCTCCTTGCGCTTAATCGGACAAATCCACACAAATTTTTCTCAAAATGCCGACCATGGCGAGTAGTATCCTAGTAAACATAGTCGGCATGGTTTAAGTGAACGTAAAGAGTCGAAAAAGACAACGCATGCTGTCTGTGTTTTAGATGTTAATCAAACTACATAAGACAAATACATCACTCCCTGCTCTTCACTGAATAACATTTTTGTAACTTTAATAAGGATTAACCTTTATTTAATTTGTAAATTGTACTTAATTCAAACTCTGTACCTGAGAACTACTGTTAGACCTACCTGAAAACCTTAAAAGCACTGATTATTTCATTTGTATCTTGGTTGTATTGTATTTGATAGTTCGTTCCTTTTTTTATTACTGACTGCTTACTTGTCTTCAATAATCTTTGAAATTTATATTAGTTAGTAGTTTTAGCTGTGGTTTCGAAAACTTGAATTAAGAATTGTTAAATTCACTGGTCTCTAAAATGTTGGTGTCAACCTTATTTATTACAATTCAAGGATACATGGGTCAAAAACAATAACTATTTAATGAATTTATTACTTTTTTTGTGGTGGGGCCAGTGACAATTTAATCATTGAATTCATTGAATCGAATCTGTGTAATCAGATGTGTGAAACAGTGATGTTAAACTTTCGATTAAAAGTGTTAATGGCCAGTTCTGTTGGAAGTGGAAACACATGTTAAACTGTATTGCACTTGACAGGAAAACACTTGCCAAATGTCCCTCTTGTGCCACTGATAGAAGCTCTGTTTGTTATTTATTCATTTTCTTCTGTCTAAGTGCTTTATAAACATGTAAAGGGGTTGATGTTTACTCTTGTCATCCTGTTTCTCTTTCCTTTTCTCCATCCTACACTTGTTTCTTGCTCCCTCAGTCCATGGTTATGCAACAGAGCGACTGAATTAATGATCAGTGTTGATACAGCCGAAACAACAGTGTCATTTCTGATGCACAAATCAGGAAGGACACAGAAAAGCACTTTTTTTTTTCTTTTACAAAAGACTGTTTAAAAAATTAACGTGATACTTTCCACACCAATTCAGTGTGGCGTTTGTATTACTTTGAGTGAATATTGATGTATATTCAACTAAAGACGGAGTGTTTTCGTACTTAAACGTGTCAGTTTGGTGTACTCAATTTAATCTGTAACGTAATGTAAAAAAAAAAAAAAAAAAACGTACCTGAGGGGCAGTTACTGTCTCAGTGTATGTGAATTATGGGAAAGTAATTTGTTGCAAAGGGTGACCCACTGTAATCTCAGTTCAAAGGCAAAGAGTTCATGTGTAAATATGTGGCGAGTTTATGAAAAAAAAACCTTTCCGGTTTTATAGTCATGTTGGAACTTGTAACAGCAACAGGGAAGGTAAGGTTTGTTATTTACATTTTTTAGCATTTGTCCATGTTGGAAAGAATTTATGACAAGTCAGAACATAAATGTTCTTACTTAATTCACCATCTCTTTGCTCATTTCTTTCATTTCTGCAAATGTTTTTTTTTTCTAAACGTTTAAGTGTGTCTTCTCTTCTGCACTGCTACAAAACAAAAACTGTAAGGTTTTCTTAAGGAATGTGTTGTACTGGTAGGGCAGGGGCGATTCTCGGATTTCGATATTATAGGGGCTATGCTCAGCTCAATTTGTTTATTTACTACTATGAACAATAGAGTAGGTTCTACACTACCTGTTAAGTCAATCCCTGAATATTGAATTAATTTATAATCATTTTAAACAACCAGCTAATATTAATGAACATACGTTAAGACTATAGACAAACTTAATATTACTGTATATTTTCTAGATTGGCAGTATGTGAGTACAATATGTTTTTGTTTTACACTTATTTTTTCAACTCTATGTTTGTGCAGTAAAATGAACTTTAAAGAAGAACTACATTTTATAATTTTCATTCATGGAGATAACATGGATAATGTGGCATGCTTTAGGGGATGATTTCTGTCGACTGGTGGAAACGCTTTTAACATGGAATGACATGACATGACATTACCACTATAACCAGTGGATGGTTGCAGAGGACCACTCATTAGCTCATTTGCAATTTCCACTCCCTTTTATAGTTATGCTTTTGGATTAATTATAAAATGAATATCATAACAAATTTTAGCAATTTTATTGCACTGTATTAAGTATAGCAAGAGTAAGGTCACAAAGTCTCATGCCTCTTAGATGAAAGGAATTTCATAAATCTACATAAATAAATAATTCCAGATTTGACAGTGGATGGGAAACCATCTTGAATTGCTTTCGCATCATATTATGTAAAATGAATTTATGACAAAGAACTAGTTTTCATAACAATCAATCAATCAATACATGCACACACGTTGTCTTCTGCTTCTGACACTGGGGCTTCACATTAGATGCGCCTCACTCTTCACTGGCATGATTTTCATTGCACAAAGGTTCTTTATAGAGGAAAAAGGTTCTTTAGTTTATTCAAATGTTCTTCACATTAAGAAAAAAAAAAGGATCTATTAAGAACTGTTCCCTGAAAGCTTCTTTCCGGTGTTGTACCACTATAATGTGAATACCTACACTATATCACTATTTTATATGTAAGAATAATGGAAGCTGCATGTGGTTGCCAGAAATTCATGTAAATAATATAGTGACAATGTTTCAGGTATTATGGTATTGTACATTGCTACTTATGATGGTATATTTAGTGATTTAATGTTAATATATCAATCTACCAAAATCTGCTTTAAACGGTACCGAGAACCTCCAATAATACAGGTGGGAATGTGTCTCCCTCGTCTACTCGTGATCCGATTGACCAAAATGCATCTTAGTTCCAGGTGTAAGCATGGCCTTTCTCCCTTCTACTTCTGTCTCTCTCTTATTCACATGGTCCTTTATTAGCTATTTGACATTGATGCACTAGCTCACCTCATTCCCATCTGTTCTCTTCCTAATGCACTTCACAGTGTTGGGGGAGAGAGGGAAGTGACCCCTGCTCACATCTACTCAATACTCTACAAACACATCCATGCTCCTGACCACATCCTCTTGCTGAGAAACCCCAGGGGACGCGCTCTGAGCTGAAGGCCACATCAGGTCAAATAACTGCTGATGTAGAGCCAGTGTGACGCTCCCTTCAAAGACCTTTTGCCTTGCCAGATTCTGCTGAGGTTCAAACTCAGATGATTCACTCCTAGTGAAGAATCAGCTGTGATCATGGTTCAAAGATACAGACAGAAAATGTGAGCTGATGTTGAAAAGAACGTCTTAAAGTTTAGAGAACAAATGCAGTCAGTTTGGGGCACTAAACTCTTTGAAGATCCCCATTGGTTTCCAAAAAGTCTTCCCGGAACGTCCACTTATCTACACAATCTAAAATTACAATATATTATCAAAATTGTACTATACTATTATATAATTTTATATTATTCAGTAAGAACACATTACAGTGACAGCAAATACATTTATAATGTTGCCAACGTATCTTTCAAATAAATGATGCTCTTTTGAACTTTCTATTTATCAAAAAACCCTGAAAAAAGAATCATGGTTTCCACAAACAATATTAAGCAGCACAACTGTTTTCTAAATGTATGATAAGAATAAATGTTTCTTGAGCAGCAAATTAGCACATTAGAAAATCAAAGCTGAAAATTCAGCTTTACATCACAGGAATACATTACATTTTACAACATATTACAATAGAAAACAACTATTTTAAATTGTAACAATTTTTCACAATATAGTTTTTACTGTATTTTTGATCAAAATACAAACTTGGTGAGCATAAAAGACTTTTTCAAAAACAAACAAAATCTTACTCCAAACAATAGTTTTTCTTTGGTCTTGGTTTGTTTTGTATAGTTCCATCATGCTGCAAATCAGCACTGTCATGATGTCATTTCCCTACTGCTCCAAAGTGATTAGTCACGTGAGTCGTGACATATATAACTCTTGTGATTGGCTCAAAAAAACTGGATGCAAAACTGAGCACCCATACAGTATAGGCTGCATCCGAAATCACATACTTCCCTATTATGTAGGTGAAAAAGTGTATGTGACAAAACAAGTGTCCAAATTTACAGAACTCATAAAACTGTTGGAAAAAAGTACCTGGATGACCTACTACTTCCGGCGATATTCTGAAGTGTGCATATGATGGACACTTTACTATTCCATGAGGCAACGGGAGAGGATATGTGAACATAGACAGTAAGTATGTGAATGGCAGAGAAGCAACGTAACTGACGCTGGTAGGTCACATGATGACTACATGGCGAATGTAATGCATCTGGATGGCATTCATAGGCCCTGTCCCAAATGGCACTTTCCGGACTTGTGGACTTCCTCAGAGTCCACAATTCGGTGACGTCATGTAGTGCAGACCTATTGCACGAGTCCGCGAGGGGGCATTGAGAGATATTTTTGGGACAGACTCGATCGTCACGCCGAAAACAGGGAGACGGTCTGATTGTTGTTATGGACAGGAGCTACAGGTTCGGGGAAATATGCTGCCTATTGTTGTTGTGTTTACATATGACTCAGTAAAGCCCTGACATTCTGTTTTATTTATTTAATTAATCATAATGCGATCGTATTATTCAGCTTGCTATTATTAGCCTATGTTTGAGACATCAACCACTGGTCGATCGTCATAATGTTTGGATAAACTTGTCATAAAAACCGTAATGATAATTACACTTAAATATTTTCTTCTCAGCCATGTTAACAATTGTCCGTGAGCGAAATCTCCTCCCATCCGTTGTCTGATTGGCCTTTCGCAAGGATTCAGTGCGTGGAGCCTGCATCTATGCGGGCTTCACGGAAGACCGCTTCAAGGGTACAAAGGGGGCGCTGCTGAGCACACTTCAGAGCGTTAAAATGCTAAATGGGACGGCCTACGGACTCGTAGACTCGGCGAGCACGCGCAATTTAAGTCCACGAGACCGAAAGTCCGCATGAAGTGCGCCATTTGGGACAGGGCCATAATACACACAATCATATTATATAGAATGTACTTAATCACTTATTCAAAATAAGTACCTTCTCAAGAGAGTATGTGATTTCAGGCACAGCCGTGATTTGAGTTGTGAACATGCAAAAACTGGGTTTAGAAATCTGACCACAGTAATTATGCCATAAAAGGGATGTAATCAGTACATATTTTGTATAATGCAGTGAATAGCACTATATCAAAACCACTTGCATGTTCTTGTACCAAACATTTTAGGTAAAAGGAGCACTCGCCCCCCTCTCAAATGTTGATTTTTTTTTTCATAAGAATGTCACTGTTGTCTTGCCAAGATGAAGCGTCTCTTTCTGTCATTATATGTCAGCTATGTGTGTGAGCTGATACTGCATGTCCCCGCCTGTAAGTTACCGATGCAGATAAACCCTCAGCATGGGGAAAGATTCACACTGAACTCTCTGATTGTAGTTTTGGCTTGCGGCAGGCATTAGGACATGATCTGGATCTATATTGATTCTCTCTCTCGTTCTCTGCCCTCAGGACACATGTGGTATTGAGCTCCTCTGTGAAGGGATCAGTCAGCGGGTGGAGAGTCAGCTCAGGAAGTCGACCCTGCGAGCATATGGGTGAGTTTCTGATTACTGTACTCAATATTCACATTGTGTTTGCCTAAAAACTCCAGACCTCTAATGTTTCAGCTCTGCCCTTTTTTCAGTTTTCTTTTGAGTCTAGAAAATCAAAAAACTAAATGGTTAACAGCCATAGGCTACTTTAAATTACAGTCATTAAAGTAGTGCCCATTAACCAATAAATGGTGACTTATAGTGAAACACTGCCCCCTTGGGTTCACAGTGTGTCAACAGTGCTGGCTAAAAGTGTACTTGCAGTGTTATTCAATATTGCATGTAAAGGTAATATATGTAATTGTACTAAATTGCAACTACAAAAGCGTAATTACAAATATATTTAAGTGACATAACAGTATAATTAAACAATAAATGCTTGCCAGTACTTTAAAAAAAAAAAAAGTAGTAATTATTAAATTAGCTACACTTAAAGATGTACTATAATATCCTACTTAAGTGC
This sequence comes from Tiaroga cobitis, assembly GCA_030578255.1. NCBI lineage: Eukaryota > Metazoa > Chordata > Actinopteri > Cypriniformes > Leuciscidae > Tiaroga > Tiaroga cobitis. The sequence goes on from CM060598.1 coordinate 20,458,722, forward strand.
ATATAAAAATCACTCTTATGTTCAACCAACCATATTTATTCAAAATGTAAACTATAAGACATTTTGATTTAATTGTACATATGTAAATAAATGTTCAAAAATAAAACATTCAGTTCACACTAAACTATATTCTTTTATATATTCTATATTCTGTATTCTGAAACAAATACTCTTTTTAACTCTCTAGTGCTGTTCGGTCATTAAAAAATTTTACGATTAGTTTTATTTTGTTGTTGAATTTTTTACTTCATTGGAATGGTACACAACGTTTTGGCACTTTCTGTGTACACACACACACACACACACACACACACACACACACACACACACACAATAATAATCATGGACATGATTCGAAAAGTTTAAATTGTCCGGAAAAAAATAGTCACACTTGTATTTGTGGTCAAAAATGACCGCATTGGAAATTAATGGGAGATGAATGTTGGAAACGTTTGGTACTGCGCACCAAAAAATTCTTACTGAGAGCTCTTTTTCTTTTTAAAATATCAACTTGAATTTTGGAGCACAGCTTGATTCATTGATGGCTTTGATTTTCTCACAATTTTAGAGTAAAATGTGTTTTGGAAAATCTATATTTAATTTAAAAATTGAAAATGGTATTTTTGTGCATTTTTCATAACAATAACTTTTTTCTAGTTCACTTTTTTAAAACTTTTTTCACTTCAGCAATAATCTGACAAGTGTAAAACTTTAATCTCCAAGAATGATGAATTTTAATTTACAGGTCCATGCTTAAAAAGTGAATAAATGGATTATAACTAGCCTACCTAAAAATAACCTAAAAATACAAAATATTAAGTAATACAATATTATCAAACTAAAATATAGTACAATTGTTTAATTGAAATAAAAAAAAATCACAAGGGACTTTTATCCAAATCGACTGTGCGTTCAGTGTTTAAATCTTGCCATTTTGGTGTGTGTGTGTTTTTAAACTCATTTTTCTTATTTGAACTCATGAACTTTTTTCAACATCCACTTTTTACAGTTGTTTACATACTGCTGAACTGTGAATGTATAATGCAGCAACAAACAATAGTTTTTTTAGATTGATATTAGACAGGTCTAAATTCATGCCTTTCGAGAAACCGTCATCGTATACATTTCATCTTGGCATCAGAGACAAAGCAGAGCAATCTTAAAGCCAATAGCTAAAGATTAATTTTCAGTCAACTGCAAAAATGTACTTTCTTTGATACCACTAGTCAACAGTTTTTTTCCTCGACACATCATTCTGCTGTGGTGTTGAAACCTTCGATCAGCCGTTCATGACAGATGCATTTCCTGTTTAGTGCTATAATTCCTAGTTATGTCACAGCATACTGACAAACTAACTCTCTGGAAGTAACACACACTCCTATTTGAAACCCAATATTCCGTTCTACATTATCAACTCCAGGGGGTTTCAATCTTTCAGAATTAGAAAGAGCTTTATTGTCAAGTGTGCTTAAACACAAAATGCATTTTTCTTGGTAGTGGAGCTTTCAGTATACATGCATAAATACGACAACACCACATAATATAACATTAAAAAATGAAAATATATGAAAGTGTGAAGATAGTTAGGTTATGTTGGAAAAAAATGCTAATGGTAAGGATCCTCCAAATGGGGGAAAAACACCCTAGAAAGGACAACATGACTCTTCATCATACAGTATGGAAACTGCAAAGAAGAATAGATAAACATTTAGAAATAAATACAGTATGTTTTTCACAGAACTATTTATTTTTCTATTTTTCACACACTAGCACCCCCTTGTGGATTCTTTGAAAATCCCTGGTCTGAAAAGTGTACACAGCCAGTCAAAAGTTCTCTTTAATCGTTTTTTTACGTTTTTTAGTTGTTTTTTAAGAGAAGTCTCTTCTAGGCTGCATTTATTTGATAAAAAAACAACAACAAAAAAACAGTAATATTGTGAAATATTATAACAATTTAAAGGAACTGTTGTCTACTATAATATTTTTTTAAATATCATTTATTCCTGTGATGCAAAGCTGAATTTTCAGCATCATTACTCCAGTGTCACATGATCCTTCAGAGATCATTCAAACATGCTGATTTGAGCTCAAGAAACATTTATTATTATTATCAATGTTGAAAATAATTGTTCTGCATAATATGTTTGTGTAAACTGTGATTCACTACCGTTTTAGGGTGAGTAAGAAAAAACAAAAAACTTTATTAAGCAAGGACACGTGTATCAAACGTGACTGTGAAGACATTTATATTGTGACAAAAATGTTATTATTTAAAAGTCATAGTTTTCACAAACATATTAAGCACCACAACTGTTTTCAACATTTATAATAATAATAAAAAAATATTTCTTGCACCAAATCAGCATATTATGCTGAATATTCAGCTTTCCCGTCACAGGAATAGATGACATTTTAAAATTTATTCAAATAAAAAGTTATTTTATATTATAATATCATTTCACAATAACTGTTTTTCCTGTTTTTTAAAACAGCTGGGTGAGCATAAGAGGCTTCTTTCAAAAGCATTAACAATTCTTAAAGATCCTGTTTCATGTTTGTGATACAGTAAGATCTACTGGGTCAATCTGGACAATAGGAAAATCATGCTAATCTGAACAATGTATTAACCATTCTATGCAACACTTGTCAACCACGTAGAGCACTTCCTTTCGGATTTACTCTAAACTACATCAGCAATCATGATTCACACCACCAGGGAGGCATCTCACTCTTATTAACAGCTATTATGAATGATAAACGAGTGGTTTGGGATGAGGTGAAGTGCCTTGGAATCTCAATTACCCTTCAAAAGATCTAGTACTTTGAGTGGTGAAAAAAAAACCTCTAGTATAAGGCATTCATAATCATGAAGATTATTCTGAATCCTCATAGACATTGAAGCATGAGGGAAGAACCAGTTTGGGTCTTTTCTGTTCTGAGGATTTTAAAGGTGGTTTTTTTTTTTATCTATATTTTTTCTTATTTATGCATGTATGTATTTATTTATTTTAGTCATTTACATTTATTTGAGGGAAATGTTACTTTCTAAAGACTTTTTTCAAACAAACAAATAACTTTTTTAAAAATTTGTTGGTATTTATAATATGTATAATTTGTATTTTGGATTTAAATAACTAACTAAAAAAAATAAATAAATCACTGCCCTAATACTGCAGTTAATGCAGTTACTGAATAGAAAACATGTTTTGTATTTTTTAGAATTTTTCTAAAACAGAAACAATATATTTCAAGTCACTGAATAAGTGAAGACTTCTACATGATGTCAAGAGAATGGAGAGGTTTTCGGAGTTGTTGTCATTACATACTAGAAATGTCTCACTGCCAGTGTGTACAAAAATAGCATTTTGAAAAAAATGATTGATGGGGAAAACTGTTTCAGGTATATTATTTCACAGCACTTGTATGAAATATGGGTTAGCCAGTGGCCTACTGAAATATTCTAAATGTCCACTATGAGGCAATGTTGATCTTTTTTATATGAGGTTTCGGAAAGGAAAAGGAACCAATTTGAATAATATGAAAAAAAACAACAACCCAAAAACATATCAATGCTCTTCAGCAGAGTTAACAATTTGTGGTGATTTTATTATTATTATTTTTAATGGAGAGGCCATTAAAAGGCAACCTGCTGTTTGCTTGGGTTGTGTTAAAATGTAGAATGCACGGTGAAGACTGGAGATTGAACTTCAGATGCAGCTAGTAATTAGATGACGCCATCTAAAGCCCTTTTCTATGCTATTTGTTAAGGAATCTGCTGCAACAGGTCATATATACTCATAGATGCAGAACTTCACTTTCCACATAAACCTGTCTGGCCACATTTTGGATTCATGTTTAAACTGTATCCATGTAAGCCTAAAAATCTCAAATCTGGTAAAAAGTGCAGGTTGTGCTAAAAAAAAGAGATTTCCCGACAGACAGATTCTCATTCAGACACCCACGTCAGACATCACAGCCATCAGTAATAATAATAAAAGCACACACAGTTTGAAGATTAGACAAGCCGCAGACACACAATCAGCACCTCAGCCCTGAATGTCAGCAAGAGAAACTGAATGCTTTCTGGCTGAAAAGAAAAGCGCTTACAGAGACAAAAAGAGGCTCACATAACAGTGCTGATGATGTAACGGTGGAAATGGCTGCTTCAGATTCCTTGGTCTACTGATCTCAAGACCACACTAAAAAAGGTGTTGTGACAGCTCTGCTTTAGGTGCTGTTTGAGAATGTGTGATTTTGACAAACAATTGCGAAGCACTCACAGAGAACACTCTTACCGGCGCTATTTACTGTTATCTACCAACACAAGCGAGGAAGAACACTCATGGGTGGCTAGTACACAACACACTGTCAAGTTGATCATATATTTTTAAATTGGAATTTTGCAATTTATCAGTTGAAATCTAGATCCAAGGGAAATATTCTTTATAGTCAATGTGAGTTTATTATTTGTGTGACTGTAATGTTGTGAAATAGGTTATTCAATGAACAAAAAGGGTAAAGGGTGGGACTTTTATCCATTGAGAATTGAGTGGATCATTGCACTGTCAGAGACATTTTGTATCTTTTATGGGTACAACAGCTGGTTCCTCGGGCAGTGCCCTCAGAAATACATCCTTGTCTAATGCAATTAGTGCAATGTTGTTTTGGACCTCAATAAATTATCGTATGGGGAAAAAACTGTTCTTAAAGCTTCTTCAAAAAAGGTCACCCTTTTTTTTTTACCAGGAACAGTAAGAATATAACTTTCGTTTACATAAGAATATAAATGTATAACTTTCTTTTCTTTTTTTAAATGAACTGACATAACACATTTCCCTAGTACTAACAATAAAATGATGCACTTTTGGTATTTATTAATTTATGTGCACATTTCTCCCCATAGTTCGTATAAGCAAATATGCAAACATTTGGATCTTCACTGCAGTAAAATTCTACATTCTGTAAGTTAAAACACAAAAAAACCATGAGATTTAATCTTGTATTTTGGCCATATTGCTGCTATCTGGTGTATAAATAAAAATAACGACTTAATGTCAAACCAAAATCATGTTATGACAATAATGGACAGTGATCCCAGTGCACAAAAATTCAAGATTTTATGCTTCGAAAATAAACATTTCAAAATTTATTTGAATATTATCAAACTATTATTTGTCAAAGTTTGTTCTATGTTTTCAAATAATTTTGAAGCATATTTTGTTTAATGAACAGTCATAGACCCGCATTCATTTCACTCTCTTAGTCTGTCTGTATAAGAGTACAGTATGTGTGTGGACGGGTGTGAATTTTTTTGCGCTCTGGATGTTTTATAGTCTCAACATTTCTGTGTTCATTCAAAATTGTGGCTGATATATAGATTTTATTCAACATATTAAAAAAATCCCATTCATTTCTTATGGTCAGTCAATAGGCTTTATGCTGAACGTCACATGAACAAAAAGGAAAACAGGTCACATTGTATCCTCTTGTCGGAGAAAGTGTTAACGGCAGTACGAACTGATGCCGATATCTATAGACTTTTAAGGTAATCAGCTAACTTTTAAATGTTAGTGAGAAGAAAAAAAAATGAAAAAAACTTCTAGATATCAATCCGCATATGCGATGGACATTGGTTATGCTCATCTTTGCTCACTCATTTGAATGTATCTTGAGTAAAATGGCTCTATATTTAATGAAGCACATACAAAAGACCTGAACCGGAAGCAATGCAACCTGTTTTACGGAATACGGAAGTTTGTGGCGCATAACCCCCATTTTGACCATGAACAGCTAAGATGTGACTTATGAAATCTGAACAAATATGTCTAAACAAGATTTCCATTGATGGTTCTAAGTGACTATGTAACTTTTGGCCATCTAGCAGTTACAAAACAAAACTGCTTGTTTTGGTTGGGCTTCTGCTCTGCGTGACTCTGCGGATGGATATGACCCTTCACAATAGATCAGGGGTGGGCAAACTTTTTGGCTCAAGGGCCACACTGGGTTTTAAAATTTGACAGAGGGCCGGCCCAGTGGCAGATTATACCAGCAAACACATTTACGTGGATACATGGATCACGTAATTTACGTGGTAAATTAATTTATATGCTATAAATATCCCCATGTAGCATTGTTATATTTTGGGGTTATTTTTTTTATTTTTTTTTTATATTTATTTTAATTTTTATATATATTTATATTCTTTTTAAATATTGTTTATCCTTAGTATTATTTAATGGGCCTAACAGTAAATTAGAAACAAAACACCAGCAAGTGTACACTTAGAAGAGAAAAAATTAGAGAAGGTTATGTTAATTCAACTTTATTAAAACTCCATATGGTAATCAAATTGCACTTAATACACAAACGTCATACATTTGTGAAAAAATAAAATAAACAAATATACCAATTTATTTTAAGTATGATAAATATAACGTAAAAAACAAAAGCAGATAAGAACATTTAATGAACAAAACCGGTTTCTGTACATGGCAGAGACGGGAGCATAGTCGAAAGCCGGGCGATAAAGTTCGGTAACCGGAAGCAGTCCAAGAGACATCTACAAATACAGAGGAGCAAAGAAACTAAATATCAAATCAAAAACTAAGAAATCAAATGAAAACTAATCAGGCGTACAAGTGGTTACAAACATTTTTTTTTTCTCTGAGTTTCCAAAAAAGGAAAAAACATTAAAGTGCAACAAGGAGCCTTGTTGCGCTTAAGTCGCTGTCTGTTCAAGGAGTGCTGAAATGTCAATGATTCAATCGTGCCAACGTTCTGTTTCCTGAAATATTAGTTATAAATTACATATGACAAATTACAAAAAAACGGTCTGACTCTGCAGCGTGAGTTTTGCAATGCAACCGTTATTTAGTCACTGAATGGTTTTCATGGTGACGCGTCATTGCTTGTCACGTGACACACCGCAGCACAGCCACAACAGCTCTGAATGAATGATGATCTGCTTTATTCAAGTATTGCAGGGAAAAGGCAAAATGAACGTGTGACAGGAATGTAGGTTCGGTGAATGGGTGATGGAAGGAGACACAGGGTCGGCGAATACTGGGGCTCGTGCACTTTAAGTTACTTTCTCTCCCCACAGCGTTTACTCGCGCTCACACAATTAATTCAGAATATTTCAAAAATAAATCACATATAAAACAGTACTCTTCCCGCTGGATACAGCTTCTCAGGTCACAAATGCAGCAACACTTTCCACTGAATACAGCTTGCAGGCCAGTGTTTTCTCTCTCGACAGCGTGCACGAGCTCCCAGCAGTCTCTCTCTCCCCACTCTGTCAGCACGGCCCGCTTACCGCTCGGCTCCGCTTTCGCTCTCCCACTACAGACCTCGCTGAACCACGCCCCCCTCGCCACCGAATGCAATTTTTAAGACATTTTTTTAAATATTCGACGGGCCGGATTAAACAGCCCAACGGGCCGTATGTGGCCCGCGGGCCGTAGTTTGCCCACCCTTGCAATAGATAATATCTGTTCAATACCTGTTGAGTAATGGAAATGCCATCTCCTCGTCACTTTTGCAACATTTCAAATCCCTGAGTTCTCGCCATCTCCGAATAGTCGAGCCAATTTTGATTCTTGTTTTATTTCGAGCTCTGTCACATTCTATTTTTGCTAGCAGACTCTCCTCTGTTCTGTTTTTTTTAAAAAGATTATTCCCCAGCGGTTCAAGATTTAGCTCGTTACATGTCAACGTTTCTCACTCGTTGTGACAACTAACCTATGCCAATGACGTGTGCGCAATTTCCTATGAAAACCATCCTGACAGGTCTAACATATAAACACTTATAACATAGTGAATCAGGGGAAGACAAAAGGATTTATGAAGTATTGACAATTTAAATTTTGTTAATTTTGAACAAAAAAAGTTACATAGTTTACCTTTGTACGCTTATAATGTTAAGGATGCATATTAGTTCTCTTTCATAGGTTTACTTAACACTGCGTAGTGATGACGCAATGGGAAACTCCCTTGAGCATTGCTGATTGTTTGAACCCGTATAGAATCACGCCAATTCATTGGCTGATGGCGAGGGCACCTCCTCAATGGCGCTATGTCATTCACTCTTCATACGGTGAATGCGTTATCTGCTCCTCAGATTTTCTTCCTCAGAAGAAGTGGTTTATCTGACCCATGCTAGTTAAGCATTTTTCAATTGGATATTCTCTTTTTGTGCTTCAGAGACTGCAAATAGTGGAACTTGCTTCGTTCTCTTCTCGGTGAAGCAATATGGATCTGCCTCGTTGCCAACCGCTGTGCTCCCGCTTCAATGCAAGGGACGAGCCGCACGGTAAGTGTGTGAAATGCCTCGGACTGTCACATGTATGCGAGGCTATTTATGGCGCTTTTATGTTTTGCAAGAATTTTAAGCTCAAAACTCTCCGCGTAAGGCTTGCTTGCTTTGAAAAGGATTTGTCTGCTCTCCCCTGTCACTCTGTGACTAATGAATCGACTGAGGCCCTTCATGATTCCAAGGCCTGAGGATCAGATGTCGAGATCGAGGATATGGAGTGTGAGCAGGCCGGTTTCTCCTTTTCTCTCCCTCTCTCGCGCCACATTTATTCTACTGTGGAATTTCTCCATGATTATTTATGCCCCAGTCCAGAGGCACGCGATGTCATTTCCTTGGAGGATGGATGATATTTTATTCACTACGGCATCTGATTCTGAGGATTTTGTGCCCGTGGCCGGGAAGCTTGGCCTTCTACGTACACTGAGCTTGTGGACGTGCTAACTCGCGCAACTGAGAAGCTCAACATTGAGTGCCTGACGAGCCTCGCGATTCTTAGTCCTCCAAGCACTTTCTGAGTGGCCAATCTAACTATTCGTCTAACTATTGCAGCGGTCTCTGACTTCCCCAGCCTGGTTGGTTCTGTGGAGCAGGCCTATACTAGCATTCCAGCAGTTGAGGACATGCTGGCCACTCACCTATTGCCGCCTTCTACTCCTCCTTGGAAGGCCTGCCCTCTTCTCCATTCTAAGCCCTGTAGGACCACTTCCGCCCTCGTGGGTAAATCCTACATGGTGGCTGGCCAACAGGTATGGCACTTCATACCATGGCCATTCTTCAGACCTACCAAGTGGACGTCCTTAAGGAAATTGACCAGGGTGGGGGCTTGACACCAGAAGCGGTCTAGGAGCTCCGCAGAGCTACAGACCTGGGCGTTGCGACTAAGCACACTGCAGACGCAGTTGGCGGATGGCGGGTTTGGTGGCTGTTGAACGCCAGCTTTGGTTGAATCTCATCGAGAAAGTCTTCCTTCTGGACGCCCCTATCTCCCTGTCAGGTTAAGCTTCAGGTTATCTTCCCTCAACATCCCTTCTCGCTCAAGCTGCTTCTGGCTTTCTCCTCACGTCGAATGCTCCAGAGTCTAAATCTGTCAGATTGCCTTCTTTTGCCTAGCTGTCAGAGGATGCCTCAGGTTCTCCTCCACCAACTTTAGCACTGTGCCTACCGCCTCTTGGTCCCCAACCAGAGCCCATTCCTATGCAACCCTTGTCTTACCACCTGGCCGGAGTGTCGCGATGGGTTCCCTGCACGATCCAATTTGGATATACTCTCCAGTTCCATTGCAATCCTCCTTGCTTCGATGGGGTTCATCCCACTGTTATGAACAGAGCCATAGAGGCTTCTGTTCTACAGCAGGAAGTGACGTCACTCCTCCTGAAGGGAGTGATAGAGGAGGTTCCTCCTTCGGACTTGAACTGCCGCTTTTTCAGCCGCTATCTCCTCGTTCCGAAGAAGGACGGGGGTCTGTGCACCATATTGGACCTACGTCATTTGAATTTTTCCCTCTACAAAGGAAAGTTCAAGATGCTGACTTTAAAAACTATCCTGGCGCAGATCTGAGCAGTGGACTGGTTTGTTACTGTGGACCTGAAGGACACCTATTTCCACATCCAGACCATTCCACGGCACAATGAGGTTTCTCAGGTTTGCCATTGGGGAAAAGGCGTACCAAGATCAGGTCCTTCCATTTAGTCTGACTTTGGCTACACGGATGTTCTCCAAATGCATGGATGAAGCCCTTTGAGGCTCCAGAGCATCTGTGTACTAAATTACCTAGATGACTGGCTCATTCTGACTCAATCTGGAGAGTTAGTGTCGTCACAGGAACGTCCTTCTCCGCCACCTCCTGTCTCTTGGTCTCAGGCTGAATGCTCAGAAGAGCGTCTTAACACCTACTCAGTAGACCATTTTCTTGGGTGTCCAGCTTGATTCTCTCTTGATGCATGCCTGCTTGGCCCCTCCCAGTCTCAGTGCGTGCTTGACCCATTTCAGGCTCGGCCATCGCGCTGCGGTGGGTACATGTCGCAGACTTCTGGGGCTCATGGCAGCAGCCTCACCTGTGCTGCTTTTGGGTCTGCTTCATATGAGGCAATTCCTGTAGTGAATGAAGCTCAGGGCCATTCACCCTTCTTGGTCAGCCTTCAGTCTGGTGAGAATATCGCGCAGTTGCCTTCGTGCTCTCGGGAGGTTGAAAGACCGTCTGAACGATGGACGCCTCCCTGATTGGTTGGGGTGCAGTCTTCAAAAGCAGACCGGCCTGCGGCGTTTGGACGGGCAAGCTTCTTTTGTGGCACATAAACTGCCTAGAGTTGCGAGCCATCTCTCTGGCTCTGGATCACTTCCTCCCGGCTCTGATGGGATGTCATGTTATTGTCAGGACAGACAACATGGCAGGGAGGTTCGTGGTCACACAGCCTGAACAGGCATGCGCACCGCCGCCTCCTGTGGGCTCGGGACAGGTTCCTGTTACTGAGAGCAGTTCACATTCCAGGGGCCCTTGAACCTTGCAGTGGACTTCCTGTCTAGACAGAAACTCAGGTCGGGGGAGTGATGCTGCACCGCCAAACGTGGCTATGGACCTTTTTGTGTCGCAAGACTCAAATCTGTGCCCCCTTTGGTCATCCCTGATGCCTCTGGGGATAGATATCTTTGCTCAACAATGGCCGGATTTGAGACTATATCCATTCCCTCTGGTCAAGTTGCTCCCTGCAGTTCTTGGACTCTAGCTCAAAGACTTGAGACTTGACTTGGACTCTAGCTCAAAGTCAAGTCTTAAGTCTCTGCGCTAGAGTCCAAGTCAAGTCTGAAGTCTCTTGTGGTTATAATAAGTGTTGCATCACGTACAGCGATCCATCCAGGCTGCATAGAACACTGCATATCTATATATAAGGAATTCAAAGCATGTAATATGTTATTATGACTCCTTTATCTATTAGCATAAAGTATCAGCTTTGATTTTGGTATATAATCAGTGTAAACAGGCTATTGCAACATGACAAAAACACCAAGAATGCTTTACTTTTATGTTAATATCTGTATATGCATTGAAAAAATGTGGGCGATCTCTCAGCCCCGTGTGGCTCGTGATTTCCACGCCCCCGCCATCACTTGCAGATCCATGTAGGCCTAATGTGCACTGCCTACGCAACTAATCATAGATATAAACTACTGTAAGTCAGCATCACATCCCAGACTCTCAAACCAGTGTAACGTTAAAACTAAATGAAACAACAATAATCCTGTAACCTGTTTGCAGACAACGTTAATAATTAACGTAGTGGAAGCCAGGGGCACGTAAATTATTACATAAATCGACCACCACAAGTTTGGCAATTAAACAAACGCTCATTAATATTTCATAAGGAAGACAGTCGGAGTTAACCTCCCGTAACGTTAGGTTGTAGCTAAAGCAAGAAGCAAGCTAACAGTAGATGGTCAATGCTGAGCTAAACATGTTTACTGACCTCAGGGTGTGTTTTCAGATGCCTGATGAAATTAGATGTGCCAGAATTGAGCCAGAATCTTTTATCCTGATACCGCATATTTAGCATTGAGCGCTTCTTTTTTTTTGGGCCGTCTTGTTTGAAGTTTTTATACCCAAAGCTTACAATGAATGGCACAGCAGCGGCCGGTGCAGTTGACATGTTTGTTTGTTGTCCTCTTATGTGTGGTCACGCGCGCGCAGCCGATACGTAGTACGTGTTACGTAGGCAGGTTGTAGGTAACGGAGGGAGGGGAATAACAACGAGCTCATCAGACGTTTCCTAAAAATAAACATTGTTCACGAGTCCCGCAGCTCGAGTCCGAGTCGAGTCTGAAGTCTTTCGAGGACGAGTCTCAAGTCGAGTCTGAAGTCACTGTGTGTGCGACTTAAGTCGCACTCGAGTCCGAGTCTTAAACTTGAGTCCTCATCTCTGCTATTGGGTGCCCCATTTGGGCATCGAAGACGTGGTTTTTGGAGCTGAGCTCCCTGGTACAAGGGTCCCAGTGGGAAATTCCAATAAGGAGAGATCTGTTGCTCGACCTGAGATATGGAGGCTGTGGGTGTGGCTGATCAGGGGCAGATGCAGGCTTCTTGTTTTCCCGCTAATGTTCGGGAGACCATTAATAAGGCTTGTGCGCCTTCTACTAGACCGCTGTATTTTTCTAGGTGTAAGGTCTTTGAGTCTTGGTATACGACTCGTGCTGTGAACCCAGACAGCTGCCTTGTTGGTTCAGTGCTGGAATTCCTGCAGGATAAGTTTGTGGCCGGAGCGGCTGCGACTACTTTGAGGGTTTACGTCGGGGCTGTCGCAGTCCGTTGGGAGTCAGATGAGGTCCCCTTAGGTAGACAACATCTGGTCTCTTTATTTATGCATGGAGTTAAAAGCTTGAGGCCTGTGCGTCCTGTTAGTGTCCCCACCCGGGATTTATTGGTTGTTTTGAAGGGGTTATTGGAACCTCCTTTCGAACATTTGGAGTCAGCTCCTGACCAGATTCTAACTCTCAAGGTGATGTTTTTGTTAGCATTAGCCTCTCTCAAGCGTGGGGGATCTGCAGTCTCTTTCTGTAAATGAGCCTTGCATGGAGTTTACCCTGGGTCTTGTGAAGGTGTTTCTATGACCCAGACCTGGTTTTGTCCATGTTCTTTCACTCTGGTAGCTTTTGTCCTGGTTGAGTTTGGTCTGACCTAAACAAACTAAAGAAAAGAGAAAGTAATCTCTTGGGCCAGATCTGGCAGCGCTTAGCTTGGTGTGTGTGGTATATTGCTCCCCTTGCGCCATTGCTATGCAGCGTTGAGTGAACCTATTAAAGGGAACATCTTGGGTTACCTGTGTAACCCATGTTCTCTGATGCTATGTTTGCTGCCAAGCTCCTCTCGCTGTCAAGGGGGGCTTCTTCGGTGGAAAATCTGTGGAGCAGATGGTATTGAGAGTGAATGATGTAGCGCCGCTGAGGAGGCGCCCGCACCATCAGCCAATGAATTGGCATGATTCTTTACGGTTTCAGACAATCGGCACCGCCCAAGGGCGTTGAATGTGAGTCTACTAAAACAATGCTAAATTGCTAAAATAGCTGTTTGGTTAAAGGTTTACATTATCCAATAGCCACAAAGCCTAAGTTATGTCAAAACTCATTCCAAGGAGAAAGTTTACACTTACATTACATTTTGAATAAAGATTAAGAAGCATATATGCCCCAATGAATCATTCTCGATAAGACTGGGAATGTGCATTCTGTTATGATCCAGCTGGGGATCGAACTCGAGTCTCTGGTGTCTGGGTCCTTGATACTAACCCCTTCACCACTGGTGGAGGTTTAACCCAAATGCAGAGGACAAAAGGACAGTCAAAAAGTCTGAGTTTAATATTTGGCACTTTACTTCCGATGGAAAAAACAAAAAAACAACTCTCCTTGAGAGGCAAAACACAAAGGGTAATCCAGACAGAAAAAATATCTTCTCAAACATAAGTCCAGAGAGGCAAAAATCAGAAGTCCACAAAAAGGGTTACAAAAAACATACCTTCCCAGAGCAGAACAGAAGGCAACATCTCAAATCCAAAAGTTCTTAGAAATGACAACACTTTGGCTGACATCAGGACTGAACAAAAACCAAAATGCAGTGAAGCCTTAAATAGGGTTTATCATTAGGTGTAATTCAACACAGGTGAGAGTATGACAACCAATTAATTAAGGAAACATAAACTGGGTAGAAATAATGCCATCTAGTGGTGAAATCAGGGAACTTCAGACAAAACATTACAGAACCCTCTCTTTTAGGAACGGCTCCCGACGTTCCCAAAGGCAGGGGTAGAATGAGGACGTTGAAAGTCTCTAATCAAACTCTTGTCCAGGATCTGGCGAGTAGGGACCCAAGACCGCTCCTCTGGCCCATATCCTTCCCAGTCCACTAGAAACTGCCGTTTACCACGAACCAGACGAGTGTCCAGTATCTGATTGACCATGTATGCTGGTTGGCCATCAATGATCTGTGGAGCTGGGGGTGACCTGGTGGCAGGAGACAGAGGACTGTACTTGACAGGTTTTAAGCATGAAAGGTGGGATGTATGCGCAAAGACTTGGGAAGTAGGAGACGGTAGGAAACAGGGTTTACTTTCCTTAAAACCTTGAAGGGGCCTATGAATATGGGAGCCAGTTTGCGTGCTTCAACTTTAAGGGGAATGTTCTTGCTAGACAGCCAGACTTTCTGCCTTGGACGAAGAGATGGTGCTGGCCTGCGGCGACGGTTGGCCCGTTGCTGTTGCAGCCGTGAAGTCTTCAAAAGTGCAGCTCGGGCCTTACTCCACACTCTGTGGCAGCGTTGAACCAGATGTTGGGCCGCCGGAACTCCCACCTCAGACTCCTGCTCAGAGAATAAAGGAGGTTGATAGCCAAACTGACATTCAAAAGGTGACATACCCGTTGAGGAATGGCGAAGAGTATTATGGGCAAATTCTGCCCATATCAAGTGTTTGCTCCATGACGTTGGGTTGGTTGAGGCTAGGCATCTCAAGGTTGAACTCAAGACTCCTACTGACTCCTGGGTGGCATGTGATTGATGAGGCATGTCCCCACTGCAAAACATCAGTGCGCACACTCTTAGGTACAAAAAGACGACCAGGTGGTCCATTACCTGGGTCAGCTTCCTGCTGCTGTGCTCTTCTAACCCTGGTCTCTATTCCCCATCTAACTGAAGCCAGGATTTTGGACGTGGGGACGATCATCACTGGAGTTGACACTATGTTGGGTGGGTCAAAATGCCTGGAGAGGGCATCAGGCTTTTGATTCTTAGATCCTGGCCGATAGGAGAGAACAAAGTCAAAGCGATTAAAGAATAGAGCCCATCGGGCCTGGCGAGAGTTCAGTCTCTTGGCATCCTGGATATAAGCTAGGTTCTTGTGGTCAGTCCATACAACAAAGGGATGTTTGTCCCCCTCCAACCAGTGCCTCCATTCCTCCAATGCTAGCTTAACATCTAATAACTCCCTGTTACCAATATCATAATTTCTCTCCGTAGAAGAGAGCTTGTGTGAAAAGAAAGCACGAGGATGCAACCTGTTGTCTTTTCTGGCCCGCTGGGAGAGTACAGCTCCGACCCCTACCTCAGAGGCATCCACCTCGACTATGAAGGGCAGCTCAGGATCTGGATCAGGATCTAAATGATCTATATAGCCTATACATATTTTACAATTAGAAATTGTAACCAATTACAAATAGGTTACAATTACAAAAATAATTACAATTTTAACAATATTTCAAGTGTATTTCTTTGTAAAAACTATACATTTTATCATACGTATTAAAAAAGGGTAAGGATTCATTAGTTTGAATATTGGAACAAACACTATAATAACATCTTAGTTGATAATTCAATATACCTACTTTATTTTTGACAAAACATCATACTATAGTATATTTAACTATGAGCAGAAATTGGTGAACAAAAGCGTACCTATTTAATGTGACAGTAGTCTTTTTTTTTACAGTCAAAACTTTATAATCTATCCAAAACTAATCACAAAACCGTGTCTAAACATTCATATTTAGTCTGTAATATATTGTGTATGATATATTAGTATATACATGTGAATTTGCAGCTTGTTGCTTATTCAGACATTTTATTTCAACATATTTCAGTCTATTTTTACTCATCTTAGTAGGCTATAGCAATATAGTTTGTATGTGTTGTTCATGTAAACAACGTTTACTAATGTAGGTGTAAGAGTGAATGAACAAGGCACAGACACGCGCTGTATAACTGTAGTAAACAAAGCGCGCGCGCCTATGCCGTTCACTCATCATTTAGCCTACACACAGACACGCAATTCATATTTAAACAGTCTTTTTGCGGTTTACAGTCAGACAAATTCAATATCACGATTAGAACAAAGCACTAGAATAAATGACTTACTACATCAGCTGGATCCGTTGCTCCTCGAAATGAAACTACCAGCACTTCTGGTACATTTTCCAGGATTAGATAGTATTATTCCTCACAGCGAAAGGATACGTTGTGTCCATAGCTGTACAAGATACTTACTAAACACGATGTGTTTTATAATCCAGCTGGTGGGCGTTGGCATGTTTGAACGGCTCGTCTTAGATCATTTGCGTTTGAATAGCGCGCGCTCTCCGTGGGCGTGGCACATTAACGCGTAATTAGGTGTAATGAGCTGGAAAGAAAAATACTGACATCTCTCTCTTTTCATACAGATTACATAAGCTGAGAATATTTGTTTTTTTATATAAATTCATTCATTTAAAAGAAGAGAGTTCAAGCTTCATTATGGAAAAACACTCGTGCCTGTATGACAAGTATTCGCGGAATTAAAAATAATCTTAGGACGCGTTTCAGAATGGACTTAACTGACAGAGAGAAGGCAGAACGCGCATCATGTTTGTTTTTCTTTATTTGGCGAAAAGCACAACACTTTGTTTTTATTGTGAGTATCCACAAAAAAAATAGACACTTATCAGGATCTAATGATGTACAACACTTAATATGTTAGATCAAAATCAACAGAGTGTTTTGAGTTTCTTTTGCACTGATAAGAAAAAAGCGAGACTATCGCGCCGGCGCGATAGCCGACCTCAGAGGGTTAACAGCCCATGGGTAGCCTGACTTAAGTTGGGAGAGACAATCTCAAGAGGTGAAGTAGAGAGACACGAGTTATCACAATTAGGCCCCCATTTGACAATGTTACCAGAGGACCAATCTATATGGGGGTTATGGAGAACAAGCCAGGGAAAACCAAGGATTAAAGGAAATTCTGGTGACTTTATTACATAAAACTGTATAGTTTCTTGGTGACCCCCAACCCGGAGATGTACAGGAATAGTGCTTAGACTCACCCAACCAGAACCAAGGGGTCTACCATCCAGGGCCGTAATGGTCAGTGGGTCGTCCAGGTTGATCAGTGGTACCTGAAGACGTCTGGCAATTTCCAAATCCATAAAGTTTCCAGCAGCTCCAGAATCCACGAAGGCCTTTAGAGAATGTGCCTGATCATACCATAGAAGGTGGGCAAACAAGAGAACCCCAGAAGATGCTGAGTTGGGAGGGGTAATCTCTCTCATCACAGTCCTCCCTTTACTGGACGAGAGTTGGCTTTTCCCGAAAGGATTGGACAGGAAATTCGAAAGTGGCCAGGTTCGCCACAATACAGGCAGCATTTTTCCTTGAATCTGCGGTTTCGCTCTGACATGGAAAGCCGTGATCGGCCCAGCTGCATGGGTTCCTCTGTGTCGGTTACAGATGGGACAGGGTGATCAGGAGGCAAAGGCAAAACTGCAGGATGTTGAACGGGAACAAATCTAGAAGACTCTGTACGCTCCCTACGCCTCTCTCGAAGACGATTATCTAATCGAATAGCCATATCAATCAAGGAATCTAGGTCTGTTGCAGGGTCTTGGGCCGCCAATTCATCCTTAAGTTCCTCAGAAAGAGCTCTATTGAAAGCAACAGTCAAAGCCTCCTGATTCCAGCCACTCTCCATAGATAGAGTTCGAAATTCCACTGCTAACTCCGCAACGCTTTGAGTACCTTGGGATAGCTGAAGGAGACGGCTAGCTGCCTCACGTCCCACGAGGTTTAACCCAAATGCAGAGGACAAAAGGACATTCAAAAAGTCTGAGTTTAATATTTGGCACTTTACTTCCGATGGAAAAAACAAAAAAACAACTCTCCTTGAGAGGCAAAACACAAAGGGTAATCCAGACAGAAAAAATATCTTCTCAAACATAAGTCCAGAGAGGCAAAAATCAGAAGTCCACAAAAAGGGTTACAAAAAACATACTTTCCCAGAGCAGAACAGAAGGCAACATCTCAAATCCAAAAGTTCTTAGAAATGACAACACTTTGGCTGACATCAGGACTAAACAAAAACCAAAATGCAGTGAAGCCTTAAATAGGGTTTATCATTAGGTGTAATTCAACACAGGTGAGAGTATGACAACCAATTAATTAAGGAAACATAAACTGGGTAGAAATAATGCCATCTAGTGGTGAAATCAGGGAACTTCACATTTACATTTACATTTAGTCATTTAGCAGACGCTTTTATCCAAAGCGACTTACAACTGAGGACTAAACCAAGCGAGTCATCGTGAAGAGGCAAAAACAACGCAAGAAGTGCTCAAAATACAAAGTTCAGACATAGCTCGGAGTAGCATAAGCCAGGCAAGCGAGGATTTAGAGGGAAGGATTTTTTTTTTTTTTTTTTTTTTTTTTATGTTAAGTGCTCCCGGAAGAGATGAGTTTTCAGTTGTCTTTTGAATGTTGTCAGGGATTCTGCATTCCGGATGACGGTGGAGAGATCATTCCACCAGCTTGGAACCGTGAATGAGAATGTTCTGGAGAGTGATTTTGTGCCCCGCTGTGATGGTACCACTAGCCGTCGCTCATTGACCGATCGTAGGCTTCTGGTAGGGATGTAGACTTGTAGTAGTGAGTGGAAGTAGGAGGGAGCTGAACCTGTGGTCAATCTGTAAGCAAGCGTCAAAGCCTTGAACTTGATGCGAGCAGCGAGTGGTAGCCAGTGCAGAGAGATGAACAGAGGAGTGACGTGGGCCCTTTTTGGGCTCGTTGAAGACAAGACGAGCTGCAGCATTCTGGATCATTTGTAGAGGTTTAGTTGCACATGATGGTAGTCCAGTCAGAAGAGCATTGCAGTAATCAAGCCTAGAAATGACCAGGGCCTGGACGAGAAGTTGTGTTGCATGCTCAGTTAGGAACGGCCTGATCTTCCTGATGTTGTGCATAGCAAACCTGCATGATCGAGCTGTCTTTGTAATGTGGTCTGTGAAGGTCAGCTGATCATCAAAGATTACTCCAAGATTTCTGACCGACCTTGATGGGGTGATTGAGGAAGAATCTAGCTGGATAGTGAGGTCGTGATTGGCAGGGAGGACAAGAAGCTCAGTCTTTGCCAGGTTGAGCTGCAGGTGATGTTCCTTCATCCATGCCGAGATGTCCGCCAGACAGCTTGAGATCCGTACAGCTACTGTGGGATCATCTGGTTGAAATGAGAGGTAGAGCTGGGTGTCATCAGCATAGCAATGGTAAGAGAAACCATGTGCCTGTATGATGGGTCCCAGTGATGTGGTGTAAATGGAGAAGAGGAGCGGTCCGAGAACTGAACCCTGAGGAACCCCTGTGGTCAGTTGATGTGCTTTGGATACCTCACCTCTCCATGTGACCTTGAAGGACCTACCTGTGAGATAGGACTCAAACCAGTTGAGGGAGGTTCCAGTGATGCCCAGTGATGAGAGGGCGGACAAGAGGATCTGATGATTCACTGTGTCGAAAGCAGCAGACAGGTCCAGTAGAATGAGAACTGATGATTTGGTAGCAGCTTTTGCGATCCGCAGGGCTTCCGTGACTGACAGCAATGCAGTCTCAGTTGAATGTCCTTTCTTGAAGCCAGATTGGTTGACATCCAGCTGGTTGTTCAGAGACAGGAAGGATGATACTTGGTTAAAAGCAACTCGTTCAAGCGTTCAACTCGTTCAACTTCAGACAAAACATTACAGCATTCAGAAAGCAAATAGGGTCAGTTTTGATTTATTGAGTGAAAACATTATGAAAAAGAAATCAGCTACTGTAATTTTGATAAACTGACAATCGTTCAGTGTCTATTATTGTTTACACCACCATGGGGTGGTATTGTATATACAGTATAATTTACTTAGTATCTCATATGCATATCACATTTTTATACTATTTTGATTGTACCCTTTGCTGCATAATGTGTTATTCCACATAACTCTAACTGTAATTGTAACTCTCTCACGCTATTACAGGCCCCCTGAGCACTCTACAAAGGTTTTATTAATTATTGGCAAACCCACGTCCTTCCCCGCAAGCATGTCATTGTGGTTTGCATTTAATAGAAGCAAACTTATCTGGCTGAATGAAATGAGCTTGTGGTAAGAGAGGGAACAGTGAAGGTTTATCTGT
Organism: Tiaroga cobitis; assembly: GCA_030578255.1. Taxonomy (NCBI): domain Eukaryota; kingdom Metazoa; phylum Chordata; class Actinopteri; order Cypriniformes; family Leuciscidae; genus Tiaroga; species Tiaroga cobitis. The sequence continues at coordinate 20,478,971 of CM060598.1, forward strand.
GAAATAGACTCCCAACAGGGATATTATGCAGAGGGGGGAACTCGATGAGCTAAAGTGAGCCAAGTTGCACAAATGTGTCTTTCTGTGTTTTTGCTCTGAACTCTTGGACAATTTAGTGTCAATAACACCTTATAAAATATTAAAAGCTACAATCCTTTATTTTTACCATGCTAAAATGTACAAATGTAATTGAATAATTTAATTTACTATAATTTTATGTTAACAGTTTCACTTTTTTTACAATGTTATTTTTATTTTATTTTGAATCACACGTATGACAAACTGACAGCCCTATTTTTCAAGCTCTCAAACTACAACGGACGCTTAAACAGACGCTTTCATCAGCCTGAAATGCATGATTGCTTTTCATGATTAAGTATACAGTATATGTAGCATAACAACAGCAAAACCAAATGTTTCATGTTTTTGTGATAATTTCTAGTGCTTGTTTCCTGTCACATACAACTCCTCAATGTTTCACAAGAGTGTCCATTTCACTTGATCAATCTCTGTTTGCATCTAACAGCCTTTTTTTAATCACATCAACTGCATACTCTTTTGCTTGTTCTGGTGAAATGCTGTTGATTTCACCCTCAGGCTGCGCTGCGAAGCACGGCAGTCTCACAATCGAGGTGGCTCCGACTGAGTTTGATTGAATTACAGTCAGCAATACAGTGGACAAGTCCCTGAGGACTACTGTAAATCTAATCACATGCCTGTGGAAATGAAAAGGCATGGCACTACCTGCCAGTGTCTATGTGTGTGAGTGGGTGGGGGGTGAAAAAGAGAGAAGAGGCCACAACAGGTAGTATCTGCAGCGCAGTAACATAAAAAATACAGAAGAATTGGAGCAGTGGGAAGGACAGGTGTTAAATGGACAGCGAGGGATTTGAGGAAAGGAAGAAAAAAGAGTGACAGAAGTATAATAGAATAAGAAAACCCAAGGAAAGAAGCCTAGAATAGTGCAGAAGATGGGTACAAAGCTTAAAGGGATTGTTCACCCCAAAAATGAAAATTAGCCCATGATTTACTCACCCTGAAGCCATCCTTGGTGTATATAACATTCTTCTTTCGGACAAATACAATCAGAGTTATATTAAAAAATGTCCTGGCTATGGCCTAAAAAAAAATCCTCGATTTATTCACAAAAAATCCGATATACGATTTAAATCTATTTTTTTCTCTCCCTACTTAAAATCAATCTGTAGATGACAAAGAAATTGTTCAAAACAAGTTTTAACTTTATTTTGTTTTGATATTCCCTTCTGGGATATTATCTGGATTATAGTGCAATCAGAAACAACAAGCCAAAAAGACAGGGCAGACCCTATCATTGTAAATAGTGTAAATGTAACATAACATAAAGTGGGTGGATTGGGATTGGGGGGATGTGTAAACCCCCCCCCCCCCCCCCCCCCCCCCCCCAAAAAAACCTTGCACCTGCGTTTATTGTGATTGTCAAATTATTTGGTAACTAAACATAATTTTATCAAGTTTATTAACTATGGAAACACACTGTTTACATGGTACAAAGACTGGTATGCTACTGTTTTTATTATTGCTTAACACAAATTTCGCAATTTCAATACAATTCTTGTGATTTGATTCGGATATTGATTCATTATCAATTCCTTTGGATAAATATTAGGTACAGTAGATAGCCTACCTTAATGTGTTATGTTAATTGTTCTCCAAAAATAAATCACCTAATGCTGTAAACATACAGAGACCCTGTCAGCTGGTATTATTAAAGGTTAAAACTAACTCAAATTAAATATAATGTGTTTTTATAATAACAAACAACGTTATAATATTTTAATGATATAAGTAAAAATATAATAAATGTGTAATATAGTTATCATATTTAGCAAAATACTCCTCTCTATAGCAATTATTTTAAGTCCAACTAACATGCGTGCTATGGGTAATTAAAAGGCATTCCTGAGGTAAATGTAACGTTACGTGACGTTCTCCAGCTGTTTTATGCACATCTTTCCGCGGTTGAAAAACACTGATCGATCGATTTTATTACATTTCGGTAAGTTAGTAGTGAAGAGTAACAGATGATGGGTTCACGTGCCGCTTGAAGTGAGATCTGTCAGCGATCTTTCACGTCACATTTATAAGCGCCAAAACGGTGTTTATTGTTTGAATTTCGTAATAAAATTGACAGAATCTGAGAGCTGAGAATCTGTTTTATATCAATAGTAACCTGCTCTGTCTAGTCTGTCGGTGTCAGTGTGCTCTTTGCTGCGCGATTTTTCTCTGCGTGAGAAAATGCATGTGTGCGTGAGAGCGTGTAAAAAGCAGAGGTGGGTAGTAATGAAGTACATTTACTTCGTTACATTTACTTAAGTATTTTTTTGGAAATGTTTTACTTTTAAGAGTAGATTTAATTGTGGGTACTTTTACTTTAACTCGAGTACATTTCTAATGAAAAAACTGTACTTTTACTTTGTTACGTTGGGCGACGTTCCTCTCGTTACTTTACGCTTTTAACAACATATATTGCATTAAAATAGTTTATTATAAGCGCGCGCTCTCTCTTTTTTCTGGGCATGAGCGATGCTCAATTCACAAATGAATCACTCTTTTGAGTCGATTCGGTTCAAAGACTTCATCAAACAAGTTGGGCAGATCTGTCTAAATCGGTTCGCGAATCAGTTTGAATGATCTGTTCAGTGTCCTGCACGCACTGAATCATCTCGGAGTCGTAACAGGAAGATTTAAGAACATCAAGAGCGTTGTATGAAGTGGCGGTCCATAGTCTACAGTACAGTCTAGAAAGTAAATCTGCAAATGCATCATATTTTTTGCCAGCGATGAAGATCTTTATTAGTTGAACATCTTCGTATGTTACTTCGTAAGCTGTCTGTGAATGAATTATTCCACACGATACATTCGATTTCATTTCATTCAGGTAATACATTTTACAACCAAACAGATTAGTACGCCACTACTACAAAGTATGACATTACCATTTTTTTGGAGATATACATTACTTTATACATTAAATAAGCTATCATCGTCCAGTTTATGAATGTGTGTACACACACAATGTGTGTAGGCTATTGCGCAGTGGCGTGCGAACTCGACTTGAAAACGAATGCCTGCCTTATTAGACACAGTTAGCCAGTTTAAAGATGTTTTCATAAATAGCCTCATTTAAATACATTTTGGAGAACAGACAGAAGAAGATCCTTGCATTTGATCGTTTTTTGTGTTGGGCATGACATGACTGCGAGCACATATGCAGAGTTTTAACACTTTCTAATCTGTGTCAATGGTTCCCATCCCTTTACATATGAATGCAAAACTCCATAGAGTCACTTTATTCCGACATGGTCTAATAATCCAAAATGTAGTTGTATAAGTTATTATACTATTATACAAACCAAAGGACAGGCAATGGTTTTCGGGCTATAGATATAATATACAGATATACAGAAATAATGTTTGTCTCTTCTGTTTTTGTTGCAAAGATAGCTTATCTAATTATTATCATTTTAGTAATTTAAATGACAAAATATCTAAATAATATCATGTATATATATATATATATATATATATATATATATATATATATATATATATATATATATATATATATATATATATATATATTAGCGATGTCAACGATTAATCGACGATCGATTAATTGTCGATAATACATTTAATCGATAAAACTTATCGATCATCGATTAAGCAGGATCATGCGCGTGCGTGCTGCTCAACCGCGAAACATGTAAGCGAGCGCGCCGGTGTGGTGAAGTGTTGAGTCCCACTGAATGACACACCGGAATGACACACACACACCGGAGTTGTTTGGGACTATTTTACACCTTCATCATGACTAAGTTTGCGTGTGCATTCGCAGCCTTTTGTTTTGTGCAAATGTAAGTTGTAATAGTTTATTTTGTGTATGCCTATCTATATCTGATTTATCTCATATTGGATGCATTTGGTTAAGAATTGACGTGATCTTTAGCGCGCTCAGCTCAAATGACAATGCCGACTAATAATGATTATTGTGACTGTCATATTACACAAGATTATAAAGAGAACAATATTGTAATAAAACATTGTGAATTATTTGGGTTAAGATGCCATGTCGCGTTGTTCCAGGAAGAGTGCGTCCACCACAACATGAGTCATTCTGAATGGCACGTAACTTAGTTTAAGTTCACTTGTGCATTCACGTCATTTTGTGCAGATGTAATTTTGTAAGATTATGTTTATTTTGTATATATCTGATTAATATCAAATAGAATGCGTTTCTTTGAGTTAAATAAACGCTAACAAAGTGCTCAACGGTTATTCATTCAGCGCGCGCCACTCAAGTAGAATGCACGACTAATAATAACGATGGTTAATTTGGGACTGTCATATTACATAACATGAGAACACTATTTTATTAAATGGTTGTGAATTCATTGGGTTTAGTTTCCGTTTTCAGTGCGTTGTTCCAGCACGTAAACAGTCACACATTCTGACAAGCACGCATCTGAGGCGGCGTTGGTGACACATTGTATTTGTCGTTATATTTATATATTAAATAATTAATTTAATTTATCAATCACATCAAAACATTTTACAATCCTACTAACCCTTTATTTTACCCTTTATCCTAAAAACCATTATTATTAATTTGGTGAGGAACATAGCTTTTTTGAGCATCATTTGCAGACCCTGTAATGCTGTTTGCCATTAATTCTAACGATTAATCGATTAATTGATCGTCAATTTAAACGACGATCGATCATGGGAATTTGTGAAAATTGACATCCCTAATATATATATATATATATATATATATATATATATATATATATATATATATATATATATATATATATATATATATATATATATATATATATATATATATATATATATATAGGCCTATGTGATCCAAAGTAACTAGTAACTAACTACTTGTAGTTTTTTCATTGGATACTTTTTTACTCTTACTCAAGTAACTTTTAAGATTATTACTTTTACTTTTACTTTGAGTAAATATTTCTATAAGTACTTGTACTTTTACTTGAGTACAGTTTTTGGATACTCTACCCACCTCTGGTAAAAAGTGACAATTGCATCTCTCATAGTGAACTCGTGAGAGTGGACAGCCCTGCAGATTCAGTTTGTAAATGTTTTCGGCGGGTGTGCTTCTGCTGCCGCGGTCTTGTTCATTTGCCATGTTGTTTGTGTATCTCTATCATGGCAAGCGCTGAGCCCGGTCGGAACTACGGGAGCCCAGATGGGCGCGTCGCCGGTTGTTAAAGAGAAAACCGATTTTCATAAAAAAAAATCGGCGTAAACTACACATTCGAGTTAATCGATAAAATCGATATATCGCCCAGCCCTAGTCCTGGCTCTTCCAAGCTTGGTAATGGGAGTGAATCGCTGTATGTCTTTGGAAGTCCATCAAAGCGCATCTTTTCATGATAAAAGTGCTGGTTCTCTTACGAGAGGTTCTCTCGTATTGCGTAAGCTAGCTTACGCTACGGGAAAGATTCATCTTTTCTGAGAAATTGAAGCCAAAAAATTATCCTATAATTTTGTATCCATTGTCAACGCAGTTCAGCTGCAGCAGACCATGAACAGCTAGCTAGCAGCTCATTGGTTCGCTCACAGAGAACTGCTTAAGCCTATGAGGAGACGCAGATGAACTCTCGGCCAATGAGAGTCTGACATGCTCTCATTGCGTCAGAGCCCGCCGAAACGGGCGTGGTCAGAGAGTATATCTTGGCGTCCCAGGCTGTCAACTCTGATTTTTCATTTCTTCAGCGAGCTACACGCATCTGCTGATCCTGAGAGAAGCCGCCGTCGTTGAAAAGGCAACTCTAGCGAGCATCTGGGAGACTGAGGAAGCCGGCCGTCTTCGCCACCTTCAGCCGTCCTGTGAGCTAGCGCCATCGGACGGATTTGTATCCTTTTTACGAAAAAGCTTCCTGTATTGTTTTGTATCTAAAAGAGTGAGCGTCTTTTTAAAGATGTCTCATAAATTCTCCTGCGGTTCTTACCGCGCTCCCCTCGAGATTGGAGACCGCCACGTCATCTGCGCTCTCTGCCTCGGATTGGAGCACGCCGAGCTCGCCCTCGCCGAATGCGGCTGCGATCTCTGCGAGGAGATGCCGTTGTCGACCCTGCGGGCTCGACTTCAGGCCACTAAGGTTGCTTCCGCGCCGCCTCTGACTTCGCCGCGGAAGAAGAAACACCGCTCTCAGAGGCCGCCGGAACCCCAGCTAGAAGCGTTCATCTCGCCGGAGCCTGTCGCCTCCCGCTCTCCTTCTCCGCCGCTTCCGGATGTACAGTTGCCGCCGAGTGGCCGCTCTGTAACCTCCGATGACGCCGCGGACATCAAGGAAACCTGTTCGCTTCTCGCTTCAGACAGTGAGGAATGGTCTGGTTCTCACGCCTCCTCGGCCCGAGAATCCTCTGGGACCCGCGCTGGAATCGACGAGGAATTAGTGCGCCTCCTTTCACAGGCCGTCGAACGCCTCGGACTCGATTGGTCCCCTCCCCCCGAGCAGACCATCAACCGCATGGACGGCAGTTACTTCCGCCAGTGCTCAACTCCCGTCACTAAACGGGCCGCGCCCTTCCTGCCTGAACTGCACGCGGAACTCACGAAGTCCTGGAATGCCCCGCTCTCTGCCAGAACTCGCTCTGACTCTTCCGCCCCGCTTCGCGTTGTGGACAGAGCCGCAGAAAAGGGGTATCTCTCCATTCCCCCTGTAGAGGACCTGGTCGCCGCACATTTATACCCGCCTTCCAAAAGATGGCGCTCATCACCTGTGCTTCCCTTCGCGCTTCAAAATCTGCTGCGCAAGCCCTGGGGAAATGCATGGCCGCCATTTGTGTGTCTGAAAGACATCTTTGGCTCACACTCGCCGACATGGGAGATTCTGAGCGCGCCACTTTTCTCAACGCCCCGCTCTCTCCATCCGGCCTCTTCGGATCTGCCGTCACGGGTATCGTCGACCGTTTCTCTGAAGTGCAGAAAGCTTCCCAGGACATGAATCTCTTTCTGCCTCGTCGCGCTAGCTCCTCTGCAGGCCGCTCACGTGACCAGCCTCCTGCACGAGCCCCACCCCAGCGCCCAGCTCAGCACAGCCAGACTTTTCAGCGACGCCAGGGCAGCCGCCCTCGTTCTCGCTCTGACAGCCGCCACAGACCGCCGCCTCCCCGGGGGCCTCGGCCTCGGATCGCGCTGAAACCTGATCACTCGAAGTCTGCCTAGCACAGCTGAGAAAAAGACGGCGCTCTTCCGCCGCGGCCGGACCGCCGTCAAAGTTTCGCCCTCTGTTAGTCCCCGCTCACGCGGCTACTACAGCAGTGTACACCGCCATTACCAAGCCGGTCTCCCTTCCCGCTTGCATGAGCGAAAACGCCGTTTTCACGGCGACCCAGAGAAATCTCAAAAAGAGCATAAAAGCCTCTTGTGTAGAAAATGTGCCCACAACACTGTGTTCACTCATACACAAAAGCACTTCAGTCCCCGTGTCTCACACAGAGTCCACTCTCATAAAGCGGTTCCAACCCGCTCGAGTTTCAGAGTGCATAAGCGTCCCCCCTCTGCTCACTCTGTTACACGGCCCATAAACTCCTCTCTGAGTGTAAGTCCCGCTGTCATAAACAATATGAGCGCGCTCACGCAGCCCACTATGTGCAACGACGGGGACCATGTAGCCATTCAACCCCTAGCGTTACGCTTAAAAGCGTGGGAAGCTATTCCGGGAATTTCCCAGTGGGTGCTAAACACAATAAGGCTAGGCTATCGCTTACAGTTTCACCGTCGCCCTCCACGTTTTCGAGCGCGGCTAGAAACTACTGTGAACCCAGAAGCAGTGACGCTGCTCCGTTCAGAGATAGCAAAACTATTGTGCAAAGGGGCTATAGAGAGAGTTCCTCTGTCTATGAGCGAGTCGGGGTTTTACGGCCGTTATTTCCTTGTCCCCAAGAAAGACGGCGGCCTCAGACCAATCTTAGACCTCAGATTTCTGAACAAAGTTCTCATGAAGAGACCGTTCAAAATGCTCACGATCAGAAAACTCCTCGCGCACGTGCGCCAGGGCGACTGGTTCATTTCACTAGATCTGAAGGATGCTTACTTTCAGATTCAGATAAATCCCCTTCACAGGCCATTCTTACGTTTCGCCTTCGAAGGCCAGGTTTATCAATACACCGTCCTTCCGTTTGGCCTATCCTTAGCACCCCGTACGTTCACGAAGTGCATGGATGCGGCGCTCGCCCCCCTCCGGAGTCAGGGGCTGCGAATACTGAACTATTTGGACGACTGGCTGATTTTGGCACAATCACAGAGAGAGCTACTGTCTCATCGTACAGTTCTCCTCGACCATCTGAAAGCTTTGGGCCTCTCTGTCAACTGGACAAAGAGCGCACTACATCCCAGTCAGACTATCCCCTCCTTGGGTATAGAGCTAGACTCGGTCACGATGACGGCTCGTCTGTCAACACAGCGCGCGCGCCGTGTTCAGCGTCTCGCCGCATCTTTTCAGATGAACAGACTCACACCTCTGAAAACTTTTCAGAAGGCGTTGGGTTACATGGCCTCAGCCTCCGCGGTGCTCCAGCTGGGGTTACTGCGCATGCGCCCGCTTCAGTTGTAGTTGAAGAGCCGTGTGTCTCACCGTGCGTGGACCACGGGCCGCCAGCTAATAAAGGTAACGCAGACCTGTATCACAGCTCTGCAGCCATGGACTGTGACAGAATGGTTTCAGCGGGGCGTTTCCATGGGGACCTTTTCTCGCCGAAAAGTCATCTCGACAGACGCATCCAACACGGGTTGGGGTGCGGTCTGCGAGGGCTCACCGGCCTTCGGCCCCTGGTCAGCTCGAGAGCCTCCTCCACATAAACTGTTTGGAGATGTTGGCGGTCGAGAACGCGCTCACACGCTTTATCCCGCGCATTCACGGTCACCACGTGCTGATCCGTTCGGACAATATAGCCGTGGTCTCCTATCTAAACCGTCAGGGCGGAGTCAGATCCAGGAATCTCTTCCGGCTGACAGAACGCATCTTAGTTTGGTCTCACTGTCACCTGCTCTCGCTCAGAGCGACGCACGTGCCGGGCCATCTGAACGACGGTCCAGACAGTCTGTCCAGGAACCCCATTCCCCCCGGGGAATGGTCCCTGCACACTTTTACAGTTCAAAAGCTATGGCGGATAGCGGTGGACCTCTTCGCCTCAGAGGAGAACACCCACTGCCCAATATTTTTCACAAAGAGCGTGGACGCGCTAGCCCAGACCTGGCCCAGCCGCCCGCTTTATGCTTTCCCTCCGGTTTCTCTGCTACCACAGGTGCTTCAGAGAATCAGGGAAACACGCCACTCGGTGCTCCTCATAGCCCCGCGTTGGGAGGGTCAGACTTGGTTCCCGGAGCTCACTCAGTTGTCACAGACAGCCCCGTGGCCCATCCCAGTCAGAGCAGATCTCCTCTCCCAAGCTTGCGGCACGATCTGGCATCCCCACCCAGAGCGCTGGGCACTACATGTGTGGATGATCAACGACTACCCGTTGCTTTGCCAGAAGGAGTGTTAAACACGATCATGCAGGCTAGAGCGGCTTCTACTAGAAGGCTCTATGCATCTAAATGGTCTGTGTTCTTTAAATGGTGCACCGACAGAAAATTGGACCCACGGTCATGCGAGGTTCCTTCCTTGTTAGTTTTTCTCCAGGAGATGCTCCAGGCAACATCCACTCTCAAGGTGTATGTGGCAGCCGTCGCAGCGTTTGTTGAACCACGGCGCGGCCAGTCATTGGGCAAAAACGACTTGGTCACCCGCTTCCTCAGGGGAGCTAGAAGGATGAACCCCCCACGCCCCCCTTCGGTGCCGATTTGGGACCTTTCCATAGTCCTCGAAGCTATGAAAGCCCTCCCATTCGAACCGTTAAACACCGTGGACCTCAAATACCTTTCGCTCAAAGCCGTTTTTCTGCTCGCGCTCGCGTCAGTAAAACGTGTGGGAGACCTTCACGCGCTGTCCACTAGCGCTTCCTGTCTCGAGTTTGGGCCCAATGACTCCTTAGTCGTTCTCAAACCTAGACATGGTCCCAAAAACGATTGGTACCCCCGTTCAGGGCACAAGTTATTTCCCTATCGGCTCTGCCTGCATCCGATAGCGAATCTGACGCTAATCTCCTGTGTCCGGTCAGGGCCCTGAGATTATACATTACTCGCACTGCTCCGGTCAGACGATCCGAACAGTTTTTCGTTTCGTTCGGTGGGCGCACCAAAGGGTTGGCCACCTCGAAACAGACTCTATCAAGATGGATAGTTGATGCCATTGCAGCCGCATACGCATCAAAAGACCTGCCATGTCCTCTGGGCATCAGGGCTCATTCCACTAGAGGCATGGCCCCATCCTGGGCATGGTCCAGCGGAATTTCCATTCACGACATTTGTGTGGCAGCGGGATGGGCTTCCCCCTCCACCTTTGTCAGATTTTACAACCTGGAAGTTCCTGCCTTGCAGGCTAAACTACTAGCAGTCTAGTAGGTTACAGCTCTTCTGGTTGAGCTGCACTATAGGGAGTTATTCACACAGACCGGTTTCACTCTGTCCCTCTCTTCATGTGCTTATGTACGGCACAATCACCGGCCCGCTCTGCTGGCCTTTGTCACATGTACATATATTTATTCCCACTCATAAGGGCCCCCCGGGGTCTCCCCTGGGACTCGTAGTGGATGCTTAGCACGCACGGCGTTGACCAGGTGTTCCCGTAGCGTAAGCTAGCTTACGCAATACGAGAGAACCTCTCGTAAAAGAACGAATCGGTTACCTAACGTAACCTCGGTTCTCTCTAGATGAGGGAACGAGTATTGCGTTCCTGGCCGTGCTTGTGCTACTAGTGTTCTCGCTTCATTCTATGAAAAACCAGAGTTGACAGCCTGGGACGCCAAGATATACTCTCTGACCACGCCCGTTTCGGCGGGCTCTGACGCAATGAGAGCATGTCAGACTCTCATTGGCCGAGAGTTCATCTGCGTCTCCTCATAGGGTTAAGCAGTTCTCTGTGAGCGAACCAATGAGCTGCTAGCTAGCTGTTCATAGTCTGCTGCAGCTGAACTGCGTTGACAATGGATACAAAATTATAGGATAATTTTTTGGCATCAATTTCTCAGAAAGATGAATCTTTCCCATGCGTAAGCTAGCTTACGCAATACTCGTTCCCTCATCTAGAGAGAACCGAGGTTACGTTAGGTAACCGATTCGATTTCTTTCGTAGTGTAGACGCTCATGTGGTTGAATGTATTTGAACAGCCACAAAAGACCACCTGCTCTCCACCCACTGACCCAATGCGTAAACATTATGGGAAGCACGCTAGCCATTTAAACTTTAAACTTTTTTTGAGCTGAAGACGCAAGTTTGGTTTGAAGATGAAAAATGTACCAAGAACAATGTTCTCTCAACATTCCTGATTTTTAACACGCACTCACAGTGTTCGGTGTGTCTTGCAGCTCTGATAAATTGATAAATTGACTGGTACACAGTTAAATTCCATTTCCTTTTCATTGAGTGTCAGACTATGATTTTTAAATAGCAGTATACAAGTTTACCCTAACGTTCAAAAGTTTAAGGTCGGTTAGATTTTTTAAATGTTAAATGTTTTTAAGTCTCTTATGTTCACCAAGGCTTCATTTATTTGATCAAAAGTACAGTAAATACAGTAATATTGTGAAATATTATTACAATTTAATGTAAGTGTTTTATATTTTTATATATTTGTTGTGGCAATGCTGAATTTTCAGCATCATTATTCCAGTCTTCAGTGTCTCATTAACCTTCAAAAATCATTATAATATGCTGATTTGCTGCTCAAGAAACATTTCTTAGTATTATCAATAGTCGCGTTTCCATTACCCTTCAAATTGCGCAAATTGAATTACGAATTGAAAATACGCCTGTGTTGTCCTTTAAGGAATTTAACTTTTAGAGTATTTGTCATGTGATGATGTCACTTCCTATTAATTCACTTCCTGTTTGTCCTTCTTGGAACTGCATGGAAACAATGAGAAAGACATGGTGTGCTCTCGGTGTTTAATCCACTTGCGTCCACCTTAAAGCATCATAGAGGCAATGCCTTTTCACCACTACATGTAAAAGAGGAAGAGTGACAGTAAAGCATCAAATATACTACGACTCTGTCTTCATTCGCATGGTTTAAGGCGAGACACTACAGGTGAATAGGGTACATTTTTTAAATAATATATATCACCATGAAATTTTCTCAGTTGATTACTTACACAAGTATATAAAAAAATGTATTACAAGTTTTTGAAATTTGTATGTTTAATTATGCAAATTAGGCATTATCTCATTAAATATGCACAGTTTTGCATATATTTTCGGTAGATAGATCTGAGCATATGATAAAGCCAGGTGCAAAATTATTTTTTCATTTTGTTTACACACAAGATGAAAAAAGAATTTCAGAGGGATTTAAGGATATATGCTTTCATTACCTAGAAAATCAAAATATACTGTCCATAGCCTTAAAAAATCAATTCTCGCCATATTTTTTTTATTAAAATGTCACATAAATCAGGCCAGGAATGATTTAGAAACAAATCCCTCTGAAAATATCTTCAGAATACTGCTAAGTGTATAACTGGAAAGTTTGGTGTACATAGGTGCTACACAGGCTGAAAAGTTTCTACTGGAGAATGACAAAAAACTCATTTTGAGAAAACAGCATTTAAAGATTTGTAATGTAAAAATTCATACTTTTTTTAGTGAAACAACTATTTACAGACACAATATCTTATCAAATCATTAGCAACAACAATACAAACCACCTAAATCACATTACAACTTATAACACAGCATTTATGGCCTTCAAATGAACAGAAAAACAGTCAAAAACACACATCTAAATGCCAGAGCACTTAACGTGATGCATCTGAACGAATCACGTTGTCAGAAATTGACATCAGCCAATGAGATTTCGGTTTTAGAGTTAAATGCCCATTGTACTTTCACGATTGGTTGCTGATTAACCCTCTGAGGTCGGCTATCGCGCCGGCGCGATAGTCTCGCTTTTTTCTTATCAGTGCAAAAGAAACTCAAAATACTCTGTTGATTTTGATCTAACATATTAAGTGTTGTAGATCATTAGATCCTGATAAGTGTCTATTTTTTTGTGGATACTCACAATAAAAACAAAGTGTTGTGCTTTTCGCCAAATAAAGAAAAACAAACATGATGCGCGTTCTGCCTTCTCTCTGTCAGTGAAGTCCATTCTGAAACGCGTCCTAAGATTAAATTTAATTCCGCGAATACTTGTCATACTGGCACGAGTGTTTTTCCATAATGAAGCTTGAACTCTCTTCTTTTAAATGAATGAATTTATATAAAAAAACAAATATTCTCAGCTTATGTAATCTGTATGAAAAGAGAGAGATGTCAGTATTTTTCTTTCCCAGCTCATTACACCTAATTACGCGTTAATGTGCCACGCCCACGGAGAGCGCGCGCTATTCAAATGCAAATGATCTTAGACAAGCCGTTCAAACATGCCAACGCCCACCAGCTGGATTATAAAACACATCGTGTTTAGTAAGTATCTTGTGCAGCTGTGTACACAGCGTATCCTTTCGCTGTGAGGAATAATACTATCTAATCCTGGAAAATGTACCAGAAGTGCTGGTAGTTTCATTTCGAGGAGCAACGGATCCAGCTGATGTAGTAAGTCATTTATTCTAGTGCTTTGTTCTAATCGTGATATTGAATTTGTCGGACTGTAAACCGCAAAAAGACTGTTTAAATATGACTTGCGTGTCTGTGTGTAGGCTAAATGATGAGTGAACGGCAAAGGCGCGCGCGCTTTGTTTACTACAGTTATACAGCGCGTGTCTGTGCCTTGTTCATTCACTCTCGCACCTACATTAGTAAACGTTATGTTTACATGAACAACACATACAAACTATATTGCTATAGCCTACTAAGATGAGTAAAAATAGACTGAAATATGTTGAAATAAAATGTCTGTATAAGCAACAAGCTGCAAATTCACATGTGTATATACTAATATATCATACACAATATATTACAGACTAAATATGAATGTTTAGACACGATTTTGTGATTAGTTTTGGATAGATTATAAAGTTTTGACTGTAAAAAAAGACTACTGTCACATTAAATAGGTACGCTTTTATTCACCAATTTCTGCTCATAGTTAAATATACTATAGTATGATGTTTTGTCAAAAATAAAGTAGGTATATTGAATTATCAACTAAGATGTTATTATAGTGTTTGTTCCAATATTCAAACTAATGAATCCTTACCTTTTTTTAATACGTATGATAAAATGTATACTTTTTACAAAGAAATACACTTGAAATATTGTTAAAATTGTAATTGTTGTTGTAATTGTAACCTATTTGTAATTGGTTACAATTTCTAATTGTAAAATATGTATAGGCTATATAGAAAATTACTTTTGTCCTTGCATTCTTTGGGATTCTGTGACACACCTGTGTGAAAGGGCTAATTAATATGCAGCTCATTATGCGGCACATTATCCGGCCTTTGTCTTCTCAGGTGTGAACACGCCTCCACGCATATTGCCTTTCCAAACCAAAGGTCTCTAATAAAATTTAAATCAGTGTATGTGTTTGTATAAATGATTAGGCAGGATGATTTTCAGATCATTTTGAAGCAAAAATTCTAGGCAACAACACTCATTAGTCAAAAGTCTTGTGGACACATATTTAGTATGTGTTTTGTGGCCTTATTTCAGACACTTGAAGTTTTAGTTTTTTCAATAACCATGCATAAGCAATATTCTCTCAAAAATACAAACATGTTTCATAATTGTTGCTCAGAAATTCCAGTAGCCCAGTTTGTGCTATATTGAGTAAATTTACACCTTTGCCATTAACATGTTTATAAATAACTAAAAAAAGCACAAATGTCAGAGCATGTCAGAACACCTCAAGGACCCCAAAAACCCTTAGACCTCAGAGGGTTAAAAGGAAATGACCATATTTGGATTCGACAACAATGTAGAGGAGAGAGAGCTCTTTCCAACGGTGTGTGTGATGACGGTGCAGATCGCGATCGCAGAGCAGCATGTTGATTTAGAACGACAACATTTTGCTGAATTTAGGAGAAATCTACAGACGCAAACAGGCAAAGTGTAGTAAAATAAAGACCTAAATGTGTATTTTGGAATTTTTTTCACCAAAAGTCTGAAAGAAGACATGTTATTGAAGACAAATAGCCCACAATCTCAAAATTGACCAGTGAAAAAAAATGTATGTTTTTGCCTGCCGTGTCTCGCCTTAACTTGGTGTTTAGTCAGAGTTTCAACACACTGCACGAGAACACTACAGTGGAAAAGCACCATTTGATGTTTAAAGTGGTTAAGATGGCAACGAGCAGCAAGTCGTCTGTGTACAGTGCTAGAAGCAGATGTGTGTGCAGCCAATGACGACCCTAACAAAATATGTCCATTGCATAATAAACCACACCCCCTGAAAAAATGCAGAACATTCAGAAACAAGCTCCTCGACGATAGAAAGGCCTTCCTCAAGGAGAAGGGAATATGTTTCAAATGCTGTTCTTCAATCTTTCACCTCGCTAAAGATTGCAAGTCTTCCGTAAAGTGCACTGAATGTGGCAGCATATATTATGATGCGGCCATGCACCCTGGTCCAACATCTCAAGCAGTCAAGGCTCTTTCACTGTCGCAAGAGGACGGCGGGGAGGGAGAAGATCATTCCAACAAGGAAGTTGTTGGTACAAGCTGTACTGAAGTTTGCGGTCCAGGTCAGTGGAGCCGCTCATGTTCAAAAATCTGCCTCGTAAAGATATACCCCAAGGGTTCCGAGGACATAGCCATCAAAGCCTATGTAATTCTGGACGACCAGAGCAATCGTTCATTAGCCAGACCAGAGTTCTTCGAGCTGTTTGACGTGGAGAGCAAACCATTTTCATATTATCTCAGAACTTGTTCTGGTACCCAAAAAACATCTGGCAAGAAAGCAGAAGGATTTCAGATTGAGTCACTGGATGGAAAAGTTCTCATCTCTCTTCCACCACTCATTGAGTGTCATGAGATTGTGAATAATCGGTCTGAAATTCCAACGCCGTGTGCAGCTCTACACCAGCCTCATCTCCGACACATTGCTAAGCATATCCCAGAACTGGAACCAGAAGCACAAATACTGTTGCTACTCGGAAGAGATGTCATCAGGGCACACAAGGTCAGGCAGCAGGTCAATGGACCAAACAATGCTCCCTTTGCCCAACGACTGGACCTAGGTTGGGTAGTAATAGGAGAAGTTTGCCTGGGGAATGTACATAAGCCAACAGTCAACACATTCAAGACCAATGTGCTAGAAAATGGTCGCCATTCAATCTTTCTACCCTGCACAAGCTTCATACAGGTCAAGGAGATGCAGCCAAGCTGTAACATGTCTGCCAGAGTAACTGAGAAGACGCTGGGACAGACAGTGTTCAACAGAACTGAGCATGACAACAAACCTGCGCCATCAGTGGAAGACACAGCTTTCCTGAAAATAATGGACTCAAACGTCTACAGAAATTATGCCAACAGCTGGGTAGCTCCTCTGCCATTCAGAGAACCACGCCAGCCCTTGCCAAACAACAAAAAGCAAGTAGTGAATAGATTCAAAATCTTGCAGCGTACCTTGAAGAGGAAACCTGAGATGCAGCAACAGTATGCGGAATTCATGGAAAAGATCTTCACTAACGGACATGCTGAGCTAGCACCGCCACTGAGAGAAGATGATGAATGTTGGTATCTTCCAACATTTGGGGTCTACCATCCACAAAAACCTAATCAGATCAGGGTGGTCTTTGATTCTAGTGCCCAATACTCCGGTGTTTCTCTCAACGACGTGCTCCTCACAGGCCCCGACCTCAATAACTCCCTTGTGGGCGTTCTGCTACGCTTTCGGAAAGAGAAGGTTGCAATCCTAGCGGACATCCAGCAGATGTTCCACTGTTTCTTGGTGCGTGAAGACCATCGCAATTTCCTCCGTTTTCTATGGCATAAAGACAATGATGTCAACAAAGAAGTAGTTGATTATCGAATGAAGGTCCACGTCTTTGGAAACGGGCCATCTCCTGCTGTGGCAATTTATGGACTACGAAGAGCTATCAGAGAAGGTGCACAGAAGTATGGTGCGGATACTGTCAGGTTTGTGGAAAGACATTTCTATGTTGATGATGGCTTAATATCCATACCATCTGAAGCTGAGGCAATCGATTTGCTCCAACGAACACAGGCCTCACTAGCTGAGTCAAACGTCCGCCTACATAAGTTTGTTTCAAACGCTCAGACAGTCATGGAAGCTTTCTCAACTGAAGATTGTGCTCCAGTAATCAAGGACCTAGATCTGAGTGGAGAAACTTCACCCACACAACGGAGCTTAGGTCTGCTGTGGGAGATCATGAATGACACCTTTACTTACTCTGCATCAACCATTAACAGACCATTCACCCGCCGTGGAGTTCTCTCCACTGTCAACAGTATTTTCGATCCTTTGGGTTTACTGGCACCTGTCACGATCCAGGGAAGGGCCCTTCTCAGAGAACTTACTTCTGAAGCGTCAGACTGGGACACATCTCTTCCAGAAGACCAGTTACGCAGATGGGAAGCCTGGAGAGATTCACTCCAAGATTTAAAACAGCTTCATGTTTGCCGTACGTACACAACAGCCTCACTCACTGAAGCAGTGCACACGGAATTGTGTGTATTCTCGGATGCATCGACCAAGGCCATAGGTGCTGTAGCCTATCTGAAAGCACTTCAGAAAGATGGGAAAGTTGAAGTAGGATTAGTTATGGGCAAGGCAAAGCTAGCACCTCTGTCTGAACCTACCATCCCAAGGCTAAAGCTGTGCGCTGCTGTCTTAACAGTAGAGATAGCAGATCTCATTCAGGATGAGCTGGATCTAAAGTTGGATGACATAAAGTTCTTTACAGATAGCAAAGTGGTGCTCGGCTACGTTTATACCGAGTCAAAACGATTCTATGTGTATGTTCACAATAGAGTCCAACGAATCCGACAGTCTTCAAGACCTGAGCAGTGGCATTATGTACGTACAGAAGAAAATCCTGCAGATCATGCGTCAAGATCCTTACCTGCATCTTGCCTGGTGCAGACTGCTTGGTTTACCGGTCCTTCCTTCCTGCATCAGCCACATGCAGAGAAAACACAAATGAGTAAGACATTTCAGCTAATTGAACCTGAAAAGGGCTCAGAAATCCAATCTCAAGTACAAAGCTGTGCTACTAACCTGGAAGAGCCAGTGCTTACCTCTGACCGATTCCAGCGGTTCTCCACCTTCACATCCCTAGTGAGAGGGGTGGCATTTCTAGTTCACATGGCAAAATCCTGTAAACACACAAACCAAAACAGAAAATGCAAAGGTTGGCACAGATGTGAGTTACCTCTTACTCCGGATAAAATGGACCAAGCAAGGAATGTTATTCTTCAAACAACACAAAAAGCTGCGTTTTCAAAAGAACTGTCAGCCTTCCAATCTAACCAGGCAGTATCCAAAGGTAGCCGCTTGAGGAAACTCAGTCCGATCATGAAGGACAATTTAATTTGTGTTGGTGGACGTTTAAAGCACTCTCAGGTTGCAGCTGCTGAAAAGAACCCAATAATTCTGCCCAAAGATAGCCACATCTCCCTACTGCTCACTCGACATCACCATGAGCAAGTGAAACATCAAGGCCGTCATTTGACGGAAGGAGCGATCAGAGCAGCAGGACTGTGGATTTTGGGAGGCAAAGCGCTAACCAATTCAGTACTCCACAAATGCATAACCTGTCGCAAGCTACGTGGAAAGCTAGAAGAACAACGCATGGCGGACTTGCCATCTGAATGCCTCAAAACCTGCGCTCCCTTTACCTATGTGGGGCTTGATGTATTTGGACCCTGGTGCGTTACAACCAGACGTACCAGAGTAGGACAGGCGGAGAGCAAGCGATGGGCGATCATGTTCTGCTGTATGAGTTCGAGAGCTGTGCATGTCGAGGTTATCGAGTCTATGGACACGTCAAGCTGCATAAATGCTCTCAAGCGATTTTTCGCACTCAGAGGCCCTGCGAAACAGCTCCGTTCTGACTGCGGTAGCAATTTCATTGGGGCATGCAAGGAGCTTGGAATGGATAAAAAGGTGCATAGGTACCTCAGTGAGCAAGGATGTAGTTGGGAATTCAATCCCCCACACAGTTCTCACATGGGAGGCTCGTGGGAGCGTATGATTGGCATTGCCAGAAGAATCTTAGATTCAATGTTTCTGCAGCTGAACACTCGCTTAACCCACAAAGTTCTTTGCACACTAATGGCATAAGTTACTGCTATTATTAATGCTCGACCACTCTTACCTGTATCTGCAGACCCGGAACAACCTTTCATACTTTCACCATCCATGCTCCTTACACAAAAGACAGGAGTTCCACCTCCTCCTGGAAACTTCTCGGACAAGGACCTGTACACAAAGCAATAGAGACAAGTTCAGGCTCTTGCAAACCAGTTCTGGACTCGCTGGAGCCGTGAATATTTACCTTGCTTGCAACATAGACAGAAGTGGACTGTACCTCGCAGAAACCTTCAAGTAGGAGATTTAGTTCTGCTCAGGGACAAGCAGATAGCCCGTAACTGCTGGCCCATGGCTAGAATCACTGCCATATTCCCTGGAAAGGATGGGCATGTCAGAAAGGTTGAGGTAACGACAAGTGACCAAGATAATATAAAAACCTTTCTAAGGCCAATTTCAGAAGTTGTTCTACTTCTAACTAAAGACTGATCTAGAGACTAAGGTTCGGCACTCTCATAAATCCATAATGACCTCACATAGGTCAGGCGGAGAGTGTGTTGTCCTTTTAAGGAATTTAACTTTTAGAGTATTTGTCATGTGATGATATCACTTCCTATTAATTCACTTCCTGTTTGTCCTTCTTGGAACTGCATGGAAACAATGAGAAAGACATGGTGTGCTCTCGGTGTTTAATCCACTTGCGTCCACCTTAAAGCATCATAGAGGCAATGCTGTAAGTTTATTTATGTGATATTAGAAATGTTAAAGATCATGTATTTGTAGAGATTTTGTTTAAAAGATGATGTTTGATAAGATTGCTAAAAGCAAAGTTTTCTATTGTGTACAAGCTCATATCAATGCTAATGGCCTGTATAACTGCTGCTACATTGAGAATGGAATTGTATATTAATTAGGGCTGTCAGTTAAACGTGTTATTAACGGCGTTAACGCAAACCCATTTTAAAGGCGTCAATTTTTTTATCGCGCGATTAACGGTCTTTTTGGCCTAGCAAACTTTGTAGTTTTTTTTCACATGCTGTTACAACAGGACGCGGCATGCGCGGCGCTGCGCCATGAAACCCATTCATTTCAATTTGCGCCGCGCAAGGATGTTTTGTTGCTTCATTATTCCTAGCCGAATAACACAATTAAAAAGTTGTATTTATATACAGAGAGAGAAAAAAGGATCAACAAAGTACCATGAGCTAGGACTCGAATTAGGGTCACCGGAGGCGCAAGCTGCGCTGTATGTCGGAAGGCTTCCCACAAGGCTATTGCTCTGACAGTAATTAATACTCTTATTCAGGATGCATTAAAATGATTAAAAGTGACATTGAAGACTTTTAGAATATATATATATTATTTGTATTATTTTTAACTTTCTATTTCTCAAGGAATACTGAAAATGTATCACAGTTCCCATAAAAATATTGAGGAAAACAATTGCTTTCAACATTAGGCGCGTTTCCATTACAGGTTTGCGCAAAACTTTTGCGATTTTTTCGAAATATCGACAAAAGAACTATACCTCTCGCGATAAGTCATTCCAAAAATCACGGCGACGAATGTTGGTAGGTTTACATATATCCCAGCCTATGCCTATAAGCCGATAAGCCGATCTAGCTGGACCGGAAACAAAACTATGCCTATAAGCCGATCTAGCTGGCTGTTGTACTTGCACTCCGCATGGAAACAAAATATACGCTGCCCACGGATGATGTGCGGGGACCCTCCTGATGACGAAAACTGTCACGCAGGCCATGGCAAAACTTGGGCTTTGTTAACAAACGAAAGGATGTTGGGCAAATGCACATGCACATGCACGGCCAACACAAAATTAGCAAATTGCTCTCTGAGACAACTCATTATTCCGAAGTCATATAAAATATTAGTTCAAAATGAACTAATTGTTCACGATATACCTATCACGACTCCGCACATCACTACACCGACACCAACAGCCCCCCCCCCCCCCCCCACCCCCACCCCCCCCCCCTGCCCCAAAACTATTTCCCTATATTCGTTTGGATACTTTATCCCATTTTGTTAGGACGTACTCCATACAACTACTCTGTACTATTCTGTTGACACCTGAATATTGTTTGTGTTGTAATATATCACAATAAATTATATTTTGGCCCTCACTATAATAAAAATACTAATAATAATAGTAATAATAATAATAAAATCCACAAATTTCATAAAACTTTAATGTACATTGATCTAAAGCAGAGTGAAATTGACAGTCAGAGTGTGTAGACTGAAGAAGTGTGTACACTCAAAGGACAGTTTCAGTTTGAGATAAAACAGCTTATTATTTTGGCTTCAGTGGTTTGATTTAAATCTTGTCAATAGCGTTCCCTACTCTCCCCCCTTGTATTATTTATGCTTGGAGGCTGCATTGGACCAGCACTGCCGTATTTTCTGCCTTTAAGTGTTTGTAGTAACCTACTCATTGAACCAGTAAATTGATCTGACAGATGCTGATGCTCTTATATTGTACGCCTTTAAGCAAAGTTTTGGCAGATAGCATCAGATTAGGCTCATGCCCTGGACTGCCAATAAGCAGAGTCTGCAGTCTAACCATCTCTCAAGAGTCTGTCTTGAGTGCTACCCATGGAAGTGTCATAAATCATGTGATTGATTTGTTCTTTTTGACTAGCATAGCACCTTTACTAATGTCTAATAGCATCTACTCAATGATCAGTGCAACATAAGCCTACATCTTGTTACATCGTATTTGTCAAGTGCATTTAAAACGAGTGCTCCTATATCTAAATCTGATTAACATAGAAGTGCACAATGAGATGGGGACTAGTTTACTGGAGTTATTCCAGATGTACCCAAGCAGAACTTTTACTGTGAACTTATGTTTTAAGTTGTGTGATCCAAATGGCTTTTGCCTCTATGTACTTACATAGAGGGACATTAAATAATGTTTATATATTACTAATGTGAGCAGGAAGAACTCTGAGTCCAGCCAAGGGTGAGATTATCCCAAAATGCTCATTCATAATCCTGTAATGCTTCCAAATTCAGAACATCCTGCTGAGAAACTGATGTTGAAATTATCTTAGTGCACATAAATACACACACACATATTTATTGTGTAACATTTAATTGCATTTATTGCATTTTAATATATTCTCTTGCCCAGTGGTTCTCAAAATTTTCAGGCCAAGATTTTGTTACCATTTTATGACTGCTGATGTTATAGGCTATAGTATGTATTATAGCATTATAGATGCAACTTTTAGGCTACTGTTTACACTTTTTATTATTCAAAATACAACATGAAAATTAAGATTTAAATAAAACAACACTTCAATTATTATTATTATGGTGTACATACATTTCAAAAGTTGCCACAAAACAACTTTGAAAAACCACTTTGTGGTCATTTTTTTTAATTTTTTTTTATTATAAATTAACACTTTAATTCAGCAAGGTCACATAAAATTGATCAAAAGTGACAGTAAATACTTTTACAATATTACAAAAGATTTCTATATATTCTCTAGTCCCGGGCTTTTGAAAGTGGGGGCCGCAGCAAAGGGAAAAAAAAGCGGGGGAAAAACTAGAGATGTTCCGATACCCTTTTTCCCTTCCCGATACCGATTCCGATACCTGGACTCAGGGTATCGGCCGATACCGAGTACTGATCTGATACCTGGGTGTGTACAGTATCTATACAGCTGCAATTCATACTAGCCCTGTATGAATTGATAGAATTATTTTATGGCGTGTTTCAGACTTATCCCTTAATTAAACATGAACAAATACATACAGTGAACTAGAGTATTTTTATTATCTGACATACATTTCACAGCAATATATTATTTATCTTTCTGAAGTGAAAAAGAACTTAAAATGCAGCCACACATCTAATACTGTAAACTGAAAAAGGTATTTTAGTTTTACTATATAACTGCATAAAAAAGTGCAACAAATAAATCTAGGAATCTAAAAAATGATATATGAATAATATAAGAAAATAATCTCTTTATAATTTAAAGTCCATAAACAATTTTGTTAAATAAACGGCATTTCAGTATTGACCGTGGCTGGTCATCCAGAACAATAAACTCAATACTTGTCGGTTATATTTATCGCTCGTTGGCTGTCTTTTGAAAACATTTCTCTTTGTTTGAATGAAGCTTTCAGAGATTGTTGATTCTGACCTTCTGGCGCGGCTCATTCTTCTCTGCCCTTGCCTTTGTGTAATCGTGTTCTGCGGGGTGACGCGTCTTCAAATGGTTTAAGTTACTCGTGTTGAAGTTGCTAATCTTGTTCCACCCCTCGAAATTGCATTATGGCATACGAGACATGTCGCCGTTTTCCTGGCTGGTTGGTCCAGTCTGAAATACTGCTAAACAGCGGACATACTGCGTGCGCGCGTTTTCCTCTTCGCTGCTCTAAACAGTGGTTGCTTGTGGCAACAGCACAACTTCCTGTGTCGCCACAAGCAACACAGTTTAGAGCAGCGAAGAAGAATTGATCTCCGATTTGCAGCGTTATGCAAAGGTAGCGTGCATTACTAGATATTGTTTAAGAAAATGGTATCGGATCGGTACATGGGTAGAAGTACTCGCCGATACCGATGCCAGCATTTTTATTGGTATCGGCGGCATTTCCGATACTACTATCGGAATCGGAACAACTCTAGAAAAAACCTGTAAGAAACGTCAGCATATTTATATTATTATAATAATTTGTCGCATAGCCTATCTGAACATTATAATTTTATTGCTAATCTTTTAGAGATGCACCGATTGATCAGCTGGTGACCGGAATTCGCAGATTTTCACGTGATCGGCCATGACAAATGTCAAATGCACTCGGGCGCCACATAACATCGCGCAACATCAGCATCCCACGTGCACACGGAACGCACATGTAGGAAACCTCATGAATTACGGCCGTTTCAGAACGCAAGCGCAAACGGCGTGTGAGCAGCGCTTTTCGGCATGCAATGAGTGCATTTACACCGCGAGCAGGAGCGTCGCGTGAGCAGCAGTGAAGCGGGGGTTTCGGCGCCGAGTCTATTTTTGCTGTGCTGTGCTGCTCACGTAGCCTAGAAATCTAGACGCACCCTAGCGGCAGCAAAAAATTTTTTGCAGCAAAGCTAACATCTTTATGTAGGTCTGGCTTGCCAGGCTACTGCTCACGCTCAATTAAAGTGAAAGCACACATTTGATAGACAAAATAAATTTGATTTCACACAAAAAGTGCCTAAAAGGCACATAATTTGCATGTATAGTGTGTTTTAACAAGAACTGGAGTAGGCTATGTCAGAAAAGAAAATGAAGGCTCAAAAATATTTATAGAGAATGTACCCATTTAAACTTGTTTTTATTATTCGGTTTGGGTAAAAGTATATGGTGTTTTATATATATATATTAAAAAAAATAGAAAATAAATATTTTTGTGTGCTGTAAAGTGGTTATAAAAAATGAAATCGGAATCGGCTAAAATCAGTATCGGCAGGTCAAACTCAATGAAAAATCGGAATCGGCCTTGAAAATTGTAATCGGTGCATCTCTATAATCTTTCTGATTGTCTGGTATCAAACACCATCACATAATCTGATGTTCACCTAGAGGTTTTATTTATTTATTTCTACATTTGCCATAGTATTGTTGATGGGTTCAATAACACATCCTGCAAAAGGGGGGCCTTGGCCAGAACCTGGTATTTGGGGGGCCTTGTCATGGAAAAGTTTGGGAACCCCTGCTCTACTCCACTGTGGTTCTCAAAATTTTCAGGCCAAGATTTTGATTAATATCATATTATTATTGCTGATGTATGAGTATGAACAATTAATTGTTTTTAATAAATTAATACTTTAATTCAGCAAGGTAACATAAATTGATAAAAGTGACAGTAAATACACACAATATTATAAGATATTTATATTTATATTTAAAACAGATGTCCCCCGGCCCCCCCCCCCCCCCTTTTCATCAGCACCAAATCAGAATATTATAATGATTTCTGAAGGATTATGTGAGACTAAAGACTGGAGTAATGATGCTGAAAATTCAGCATTGCCATCGCAGGAATATTTCAAAATATATTAAAATAGAAATCAGAAAAAAATATTGTAATATTTCACAATATTTCTGTTTTTGATCAAATAAATGCCTTGAACATAAGAACAAAAACAAGAAATCCTTTGAGAACCACAGCTGTATTTTACCTTGGTTATAAAAATATGTTACACGACAGACCTGGTTTATATTGTGCTGGTGAATACTATTTGCCATGTGTAAATATGTGCAGTGGATCACCTTTTGCAAATTGCAACAGTAGTGTGCATTTCTGTAAAACAGAATGCTGGCTTAGTCATTCAATGCAAGACAGTCAGTTTACTTTGGCTCTCTCTTTATTTGACAATTTTTCGGCATGGAGTATAAAGAATGGAAACAGATCAGAGCTGCTTTCCATTTAAAATCAGGACCTCCGTTCGGCTGAACTCTGCGGTTTCAGCAGCACCTGGGTGTTATTATGGACTAGATAATATCTTGTTTGATTGTAACATCACCAATTCTATCTGTTTAAAGTTATATCTGTTTAGTGCGGCACAAAACGATTTCCAGACTGCAATTTAAACCAGAAAATGACAAACACTAATAGGTATTTCATCGCCTTGTTTAACCACCCTGAAGTCTCTCAAGGTTCTATTTTGTTTTGTTCCCAATTTCAGTCTGGCCCTAATGCAAATGCAGCCCTTCTGCCTGAACAGTTTGTGTGTGGAACCATCAGTTAACTGCTGTAGGCAGTTGAGTTGATGACAACATGGTGCACTAGAATTGAAGAAATAACTGGAGGATAAATGCTGAGAATGACATCTGCCTTCACTGAAGTAAGTGACATTGATTCTGCTTTCATATCTGTTTACACTGAGCTAAAAATCTGCAATATATATATATATATATATATATATATATATATATATATATATATATATATATATATATATATATATATATATATATATATATATATATATAAATACATACATATAAACCTCCTTAAAGGAATTGTTCCCCAAAAAATGAAAATTGTGCCATCGTTTACTCATCATTTATCTTCTTTAATGAAAGCAAAAAGAAGATATTTTGAAGCATGTTTCAACTGTTTTTGTTCATGCAAGTCGGTGCCCAAACCAACACTGGACTCCATTGACTTTCATTATATAGACGGTTGAAACATTCTTTAAAATGTAGATGTATCGGCCGCCAATATTTATCTGCTGATTTCTGATCAATTTATAGCCATCGTCATATCGGCTATAGCATAAAAAAGTCCGATACCAATGGTTTTGAGTAATTAACTGCATGAAGTCACTGAGTTATATAATGTCTGTTGCATAATCTAACGTTTTTCTCTGGGTAAAATAATTAAATACTTGCCAAAACAAAGTAAAACCTGTACAAAATAAAGCAGGGCTCGACAATACAGAGTACCCGGTGCTAGCGTGAATGATGCTCGGGACAATTGATAGAATTGTCACTGCCCCGATCGGGCCAGTGCTGCATCGTCATGAAAGTTTATCCTTTGGACGTGTTTTTATGCCTTGCCAATTTAAACATTCAAACGGAGATGTGAAAGAGAACTCAATTCACACACAATTATATCAAAATGCCCATCTTGGCGAGAAACATAGTTGTTTATATGACTTAAGTGAATGTAAAAAGTTGAGAAATCAAACGCATGTGTGTATCAGTATACTGGATCCGAACAGCTCTTAAAGTGGCAGCAGCCTAATAATCCTGATGCGCTGCTGTCTCTTTTAATGTTAATCAAACAACAAAAGAAAAGAAAATTGCTCTCTGTTCTAGACTAAATAACTCTAAAATGTAACTTTACTAAGGATTAATATATACAGTATTTAATAATCCGGAACTAAAGATACAGCTGGTGATAATTAACCACAGAAACAAACAGGACATAATCAAAAACCGAAACTAAACAGAGCAGGGAAATGGGAGCTAAAGGAACCAATAAATAAAGAGTTCATAACCCTGACACAATGAATATGATTTGATGATGCAGCAATGAATTAGCTTGTATACCTTAATGTCAATCTATATTTTGTGGGACTGATTTTCCCCCTGATTATACAAAAAACTCAAGTTAAAAATCTAGATTGCTACATTCCTCAAAAACACCAAATACCATGTACAGTTGAATGTTAAACTGCTAAAACTATTTTCCTTATCCCAAACACATTTGATTTCATTTGTGTTTAAGAATTGGTAGGCAGGTATAAATAACGTGTGGTCCCATTATCATTTATCCATAATTTACTGTACAATAAATTGTAGTAAATATATTTGCCTAATTCACTCTTCGAACTGATAGCAAATAATAAAAAGCCACATTTATCAGCCGACAGTGATATGACTACCAATATAGCAGTGTATCCATTTTTTTTTCAGTGTAATGTGAGGAACCAAACTTTCTGATAGATGTAGGCTGTTTTGTAAATGCAATGCATGTGTAATCAGATTACAAGTGATCACGTAGCAAACTTGGGTCCCTAATTTGTAAATGTTAAGTGTCCCCATGGCAGTAGATATTGGAAAAAATAGCATAAATTCTGAATTAACAGGCTTGCAGAGACCGTATAATAAGCACGGCTGTTGCAGGAGAGTCTGATGAGATGTTTTTGCTATGCTCACACACGGTGTATTCCCTGCAGCCTTTGTTGGTTTTTCTCAGTGGCTCCAGCTTCATTTGTTCTGCTGGGCCTGGCTGCCTCTCACACCTCCACCCGGCTCTCTTTCTGTTGGGATCGCAATGAATGGCTGTGAATTTTAAACGCTGGATTAGAATCCCTGAGAGAGAGCAGGGAAGTGGGGAGCTTTACTGGCAGCAGCGTGCTAATGTGTAATTTTCAAACATATTTTTGCTATTGGTTGGTCCTTCAACCCCTGAATGTCAATCTGCTTAGCAAAACCAGAAGTATTTGTTGGACACACTATGAGTGAAAGCACGAACAGATCAGTTTAAAGATATTTGGAGGAAATCGTTTATTACACCGCTTATATTACACTGCCTGTGCCGTAAATTCACAGCCCTTAGATTAGCGCCAATCCTCGCTAATATGAGGCCAGGGCATTTGGTATTGAGGTTAAGCTTATGCATTCTAAATCCTCTCTAAATCCCCCTTACAACACTGTAGCTCTGTTAATGAATGTGACCAGGGTTGTCTGGGCTGGGATGTCAAGAACTGTACCATAATGTCACATGCATACGTTATCTAGAGACAGACATATAACTGTTTGCAAATGATGTTTTACTTAAGATTAAGATCCACAAGTTACATATAAGATACAAACTTTCTACATGCTATTTGCTTGAATTTATGCTTTCATGGAAAAGGGTTAGGGGCAGAAATGTTTTTTTAAAATATATTTTATTTAATGTTTTTGAAAGAAGTATTTTATGTTCACCAAGGCCGTATTTATTTGATAAATAAAATAAAAAAAAATAAAAAAAATTTCAGGATTCTTTGTTGAAAAAGTTCAAAAGAGCATTTATTTCAAATAGATATTTTTTTAACATTGTGAAGGTATTTACTGTCACATTAGATCAATTTAATGCATCCTTCATGAATTAAAGTATTAATTTATTTTAAGAAAATCTTACTGAGCCAAGACTTTTTTAAAACTGTATCTGTAGTTGTCTTTTTTGTTAGAATAATGAAAATGATATAATTCTTTATTCAATTTATTGCAATACATTATTCTTTGTATAGTACATTTATTAAAATAAACATTTATTGGTTTCTTGTTCCTGGTTCTGTCATGTGATCCCCTGTTCTAGTCATGTGATCTTGTCTTGTGTTCCCTTGTCTGTTGTGTCATGTTGTCATTGGTTGAATGTTTAAATGTTCACAGGTGTCCCCTGTCTCGTCGTTAGTCCTGTATGTATTTAAACCCTCATGTTTGCCCTGTGTCTTTGTCGAGTATTGTTTGGTCTATTCCCCGGCTCCAGTATCTTGTTCTCTAGTCTTGGTTTGTGTTCCTGTTTTAGTTTAGGGTTTTCCATGCCTTGTCATGCTTTTGTTTTGTGTTTATCTTGTTTTGTAATAAATTGCGTGTTGGTTCTCACCTCAACATGCTTCCAGTGGACTTAATCGTAACAATGGTCATGCTGTTAGACCTCCCAAATATGAATTCCAATTTAAATAAGGATATATTAGGGCTTATTATTACTTCAATTCTAGACTTTCTGGAACTACTGCAAGCTTCTATTTTGCAGCACTTCAGACAGATAGTAGCGCTTCTCTCTAATTGGGTAACATTTGTAAGCTGGGTCATTGTCTTAGCATACAGAGAATAAAGAATCCCCTGTTTACTCGTCAGTATGTTTAAACAAAATGCAGATTCATTATTTTCATTTAAAACAGAAAACCTCATTATTTTAAGATCAGTGACGTTTCAAGTGTGTATTATGGCCCTACAGTGGCGTCTCACTGGAAATGCTTGACACACTAATTAGGTGAACCAAAGCCTGACTTAATGATGGGATATGCCAGGATAAGTAGGGATCATTTCTGCTGTTTCTTTTAGTTTACACAAGAATAAGCAGGTAAAGTCATTAAAGAGGTCTCATTTGGGCACCAAGCTAAAGCTCGTCTTATTCCAGCACATAATGTATCATATTAGGTACAAACTTTGTCAAGAACATAATGCGACTAGAAAAACGAGGCAACAATAGCGAGAAGTAAATAATGTCAGAAACAAAACATGCATCTATTTTCATTTGCAAATGTTAATCTTTCTGGGTTACGTCTACAGGTAAAAGTAAAAAAAACAAAAAACACTCAGTATCAACGATAGAGTGAAGCAAATCTTCTGGAAAATCTGCACAATTTATACGCCTCACACATTTACACACCAAGGACAAGCAATTCAATCTTCTAAGAAGAGATGATTCCTATACCTTGTTTGTGGCACTCACAATGACATTGTTTCACAATATGGATACTGGGAGATCCCATGAGTAGTCCATGAATGTATTTTCAAAGGATTGACGTGTTGTGTCTTGGTTTGCTTAACATAAGCAGGCCTTTCAAGGTCCTTAACAAATGGCACTATGTGTTGAGAATAACAAAAAGGAATATTTCTTGACTCTTACCTCACTCAGCGCACACCTGTAAGGTGAAATGATTTAACCAACATCTGATCTGAATACAAACAGCTATATGAATATGTTATAAGAATGTCCATTGAAGAGCAGATGCACAATGGGAAATGGAGATACTAATAAAAGTCAGTATATTCAGCAATCAGTGTTTGGCTTCTAACATAACAAAAATATTAATCAAACTGGCCACAATAGGCAAAGAGAGTAGGCAGAAAGTCTAATTACCATTTAAAAGATAAGATTTTTCATTCCTCCCTTTTTGTGTTTAATGTAATTAACAGCATTGGCTTATCTAGGTAAAGAAAATGTCAGTGGCTGTATAGATATGACAAGTCCACTTTATGGTGGTGATAGAGCAAATGTCTAGAGTATTATACTTTAATATTTGTAATAAATTTTTTTTTAGATATTATATATATATATATATATATATATATATATATATATATATATATATATATATATATATATATATCAATTTTTTTTAATTGCAAATATTAAATATATATGATTATATTATACATTTATAATTTATGTTACTTATGTATTCATTCATTCGTTAGTTTTAGCATGTGGATGAATATGACGATGTTAATGTATGGTCTTGGAAGACTAGATCTGCTACACTGCTGCTGCTGTTGATTATCGCTGCTGCTGCAGAGCAAGTATGTGCTTGATACTACTTATAGATACACAGACATGATGCTATGAGAATGTGAGATTTACTGCTGCTTCTTGAATAGACATGCATAAATCCAGTAGCAGATCTAGGCAGGTGAAGAGTTTCAGAGGAACTGAAAGTACTTGCAGACTAGCTTACAGCAAACACTGAACCAGACTATTTAAATGTTGAGCAAGCAATCTCATTGGCTGCAGGATTAGCAGAGACCAATCAGCTTGTGCCATACGCTAATTATGTGATTGCTTGTAGACTGCATGTAAAGGACCAGCCCTGCGCCATCTAGGTAGCATGAATGAACTAGATATTTCATTATTCACTTCCAATTTTTCTGAGATATGTGCAAATTTATTCTACTAACTCTGTTAGTTAATGATGAAGTTATATTAAGTCGCTCTTATCAGACACATGACTGTCCAAGTCTGGCTTTAAGCTTTAGGTCTGAGCACTAGGAATCTTTCTCTGGTTCCCTGCATCCAGATTTGCACTTCCATTCTTTCAATAGATACACATCCTGTCCAAAGTTTCTGAACTATCCGCAGACCCTTATGAAACAAAACTCAGTTCTGGAGCAGGACTAAGGGGAGTGATATTCTTTTCCTCAGCTGAACCTAAAAGGATGGCCCTCTTTTATATAGTGCCCCGACTGTCTAATGGGTAACAGATTAATTTTCTCTTTGTTCTATTTAAAGTTACAGTGGTTGGCACTTTCCACAAATAAGGTACTTTGATGTTTTTTTTTAAAGTAATTATGCTACGTAATGGATGTAATGGATGCTATGTCCAGTCTTCTTCTCATTTTGAGAAGTCTGGTGTTCTGTCACAGTGTAGTCCAAAAAGGGAAGACGATGATGAATAATAAAAAAAAGGTTATTTAAACGATTCAAATATATACAAGTAGCGTAACTGTGTAAAATACAAGCAACACCAGATAAAAAATAAATGAGGGACAAATGATAAACACCAATTTAATGAAAAGCCATGACAACTAAAAGGTGGCGGGAACCTAGACAAAGGAAAACAGAAGACCAATGAAAACGAACTACGTTCACGATAATGAACATAATTTCAAAATAACTGAATGTCTGTGACAGTTTTGTCTTTTCTTTAAAAAAAAAATAGAATAAGAATAACTAAAATATGCAAACCTCATATAAAATGAATAGAAAATTAAATTGGCTAATTTAGTTTGACCTCCTGAGGTTGATTATTACACTTTATGAAGGTTGAGTACTTCTTTTCACTGACCATTTGTTGAGAATTTCAGACACTTTTTTGTGTAACATTCCAGTAGTAGCCAGCCATTTACTCAGTTCTTTAATCCTCACAGCAATTTACGAGATTATTTAAGGTTAAATGAAATAGGACTGCATTTCTGTACTCCTTGTGTGCTCTTGTTAGCATGTAGGCCTCACTACTACAATTCTTTATCTATCATCATCAACAAACCTCCGAGGTGTTGGTAAGGGTTGAAATTACCTCTGGGGTTTCTGGTGAAGATGTTGTCTGTCAGTTGGCTTACTTATACCTCTTCAATTTCGACACCATCTAAAGAACTTTTTATTCTTGAAATTTCAACCCTCTGGCAATATCCTCAAATATTTTCTGTTGTGGGTGAGTTTAGGGAGCAACATGTTTTTTTTTTTCCACTGTAGATTTTCACAATAATAATAATAATAATAAATAGGATATTTTCGCCTGGAAACGGTCCACCTCTTGAATCAGTGTGTTTAATACTTCATTGTATCACTTGATGGCACAGTGGTATTTTAATTAGGCATGCACATTAATAATACATCTTTGGCCAGATAAGGGCCAGATATTTGATATAATTTCAAACGACCATTTGAAACAAATACTTACATTATTTTAGGATTTACCGACAACAAACCAGGTTGCAAGATGCTTGTTATTCAGCAGGACTGAAGCACATTGTTACAGGAACTGTGAAAAACTGAAACCAATCATAACAATCTAACATACCATTTATATGCCCAGATTTGCTGCAAATTTGATACTGATACGACCATAAACCCCCAAATTGAGTGTTTGCTTTAAAATTAGAAGGTATTATCATACTAATGAAGTATGAATATCATTTAACAGTGAAAACAAACATATTTTGTGTTGTTTAGGAGAGATTAAGGCGGAAGTGGGTTTTGCTAGTGGAACAAATTACCTACAGATCAAGCCAAGTTTGACTCCAGGCCTTTTCAGAGATAGTCAAAATGAATAATTTATGTGGAAGGACAGAAACCTGCTCATTGCTGTGCTCAGTCAAAATGAGAAGGGAAAAAACACAACCACTAGATGATTCAAGGTGGCACAAAATTGGGTTTTTAATTAAACGCTTGATTACCTCCTATTAATTGGACTTCAGTTAAAATAAATGCCTGGGACTAATATTTTAACCTCCCCGAAAGTGGGGTTCCCTCGCAAATGATCTAGAATAAAACCACTTCATTCATATGCATGCATTATCTCTACTTAACCTGTATGTCACAGTGGAAAATGGTTTTGTTTATAAAAATAGAAGCATTGATCAGTAAGCTTATATTTACATAACATATTCAAACTCTATAAAACATCAATAGAGGCCACTTGCCCAGTGGCCTCTGTCCATCATGGCCTCCTAATAATCCCCATATATATATATATATATATATACACTGATTGGCTTCATCACTCTGTCTCCTCTCCACCAGTAAGCTGGTGTGTGGTGAGCGTTCTGGCGCACTATGGCTGCCGTTGCATCATCCAAGTGGATGCTGCACATTGGTGGTGGCTGAGGAGATTCCCCCTTCCATGTGAAGCGCTTTGAGTGCCTAGAAAAGCGCTATATAAATGTAATGAATTATTATTATCATTATTATTATTATTATTATTATTATTATCAAATAATGTTCAAATATCAGAGTAATTGCAGTTAGATTCAAGGTTATTTTCGTAAACGAAAACTGAAACTAAGACTAAAACTATTGGTCAAAAATCATTTTCGTAAACTGAA
The DNA here is from genome assembly GCA_030578255.1 of Tiaroga cobitis. Lineage (NCBI taxonomy): Eukaryota > Metazoa > Chordata > Actinopteri > Cypriniformes > Leuciscidae > Tiaroga > Tiaroga cobitis. The sequence goes on from CM060598.1 coordinate 20,513,152, forward strand.
ATAAAATTAAAAATTCATAATAAATGAAAAACTAAAACTAAACGAAACTAACAACAGTTACTGAAAAACTAACTGAAATAAAATAATAATTAGCAAAAATAAATCGTTTTCGTGATTAATAAACTCTTTACTTCAGCGAAAAATCTGACCTGTGGCTGTTTAGGGAAATGCCTGATTTGACGCTTCATAGGCGTGAAGTTGCTGAGGCGATTAACCGCTGTCCTGCGACGCGCTCAATGAAGGACCGTAGCGTAGAACACATCGCTAGTGCTAAGCGGCTGTTCATAAAGGATTCATCTTTTGGGGTGGAATGGGAAATGAGCACAGCATTTTTAGAAAGCCGTTTCATTTTCGAGACGCGTGTGCAACACTAAAACAAGTTCGTCAAGCACAAAAAAACGTAATGTTCTAGGCTAATGCATGTTTGAAATGTCATGTTTTCATGAAGGTTGAAAGGTGCTGTTATAATCTGTACAAAACATTTACTGCTAATAATATTATTATCCTTGTGGAGACATTTCCCTGCAATGTAGGCTATAAAAACCAGGACACGTCACACAACACACACACACACACACACACACACACTCCCTCACTCTGGTCAAGAAATAAAATTTTCTTGTATACTTTTAAGTTCCATTTGGTGCTTTGTTCAATCTCAAACCATTATTTTATTTTTATTATTAAGATGTCTGCACAAGAGTTAACTGTAATCTGTGCAAACATTAAACTTAAATTAAACTTCTTGCTTTGGTCTACACTGGAAGTGCACCGCTTGCTCTGCTAAACTATAATTACTAAAACTAAAACTGAAACTAAATAAAATAAAAACTAAATAGAAATGTGTTTGCAAAAAAAAAACTAAACTAAAACGAACAAAACCAGTAATGAAACTAACTAAAACTAAACTGACATTTTAAGCAAAATTGAAAACTATATTAAAACTAAACTAATTTAAAAAAGCAAAACTATAATAACCTTGGTTAGATTACTAGATACAGTATATCTGAAAATAGATTGAGCTCTTGTCTGATCTACATTAAATGTCACTGGTATGCGGTATGTTAAACCTCTGTCTTAAGTCATACTATTTCTTTGCTAAAGAGCCAGCCTGTTCTCATGTAAATGCATCTCTATAGCATGCATTGTGTTTTATCGTGCAATTTATACGCGAAAATGAGTTTTTACGTGCATATGATACGCAGTTTTTGGTTGCATTTGATACGCAGTTCATTTGCGTGTAATACACACGCACCCCACACCACTAATTCTACCCAAACGTATAATACACATGCACCCCACACCACTGATAAACCTACCCTAACCAACCCATGCATATCCTATGCACGTAAAAAATAATTTTCGTGTATAAATTGCACGATAAACACACTGCATGCTATAGAGACGCATTTAGTGTGATCGGGTTGAAAGATCAATGGTATTGTTTGAAACAGGAAGTTGAAGCAGAAAAAATTGTAGCAGGGACTGTACCATTTTCATCAAAATAGCCAATGGAGCGCAGCAATGGACATTTTAATTTTTAACCATTAAGATTTCTAAATATTCTTCTTTAAAAGAGTTTAAAACATGACCCAAACAAATTAGCTCTGATGTAAATCACAACATAACAAACAAAAAAGTATTTGAAAATCACTCAAAAATATGGCACAACTTGTGGGAAAACGATACTCGGTTACTAACGTAACCTCGGTTCTCTCTAGAGAGGGAACGAGTATTGCGTAAGTTTAGCTTACGCTACGGGGAAAGATTCATCTTCTCGAGATATTGAAGCCAAAAAATTATCCTTAATTTTGTATTCATTGTCAACGCAGTGCAGCAGCTAGCAGACCTAGAGCAGGCCATCTCGCGTGCTTATTGGCTGCCCTGCTGGCATCTGCTGCAGCCTACCAGTGAGCCCCGCGTGACGTCACGCCCAATGAAGGGCGCTCGCGCCTTCATAGCGTCACAGCCCGCCAGAATGGGCATGGCTTAGCGTATAAAAGAAGGGGCTGTAGGCTGACTTCCCTGGTTTTTCGACAACTGAAGCGAAGTCGCTCGTGGCGCGAGCACGGCCGGTTACGCAATACTCGTTCCCTCTCTAGAGAGAACCGAGGTTACGTTAGTAACCGAGTATCGTTCTCTTACGAGAGGTTCTCTCGTATTGCGTAAGTTTAGCTTACGCTACGGGAACACTTTGTCAACGCCGTGCGCGCCAAGCATCCACCATGAGACCCCGAACTTTCAGGGGAACCCTGTAAGGTGGAGAATAAGGTGGCCAGCCACGCGTACCATCACTTGTACATACGCACACATAGGGAATACAGAGCAGCGCGCCGGTCTGTATAGGCACATGGCACATACCCTACTTAGTGCAGCTCAACCAGGAGAGCTGAGTCATGTGAGAGTGATCTGAGCAGGATGTCTGGGCAGGATACACCTCCCTTTTAACTGACAACAGTTTAGCCTGCAAGGCAGGAACTTCTAGGTTATAAAACCTGACAGAGGTAGACGGGGAGCTCCAGCCCGCCGCTACACAAATGTCATGGATAGAAAGTCCACTGGACCATGCCCACGAAGAGGCCACGCCTCTCGTGGAATGAGCCCTGATGCCCAGAGGGCATTGCAGACCTTTTGACGCGTAAGCGGCTGCTATAGCGTCCACTATCCATCTGGACAGGCTCTGTTTCGTGGAGGCGAGACCCTTGGTGCACCCACCGAACGAAACAAGCAGCTGTTCCGAACGCCTGAATAAGGCGGAGCGCCGTAATGTAAAACCTCAGTACTCTGACAGGGCAGAGGAGGTTCACATCACTTTCGCTGTCAGATGCTGGCAGAGCTGACAACAAGATAACTTGCGCTCTGAACGGAGTGCCCATCACTTTAGGAACGTAGCCATGTCTAGGTCTGAGGATGACTTTAGAGTCATACGGCCCGAACTCAAGACACGATGCGCTGACAAGACAGCGCATGCAGGTCCCCCACACGTTTTACTGACGACAGTGCAGTCAGAAAGACGGTTTCAGTGATAGATATTTCAACCCCACGGAGTTTAGTGGTTCGAAGGGAAAAGCTTTCAGGGCCTCTAGGACCAGTGAAAGATCCCACATGGGAACCGACGGGGGGCGCGGCGGGTTCATCCTCCTAGCTCCTCTAAGGAAGCGGATGACCAACTCATGTCTTCCTAATGACTGGCCGTGCGTCGATTCTGCGAACGCTGCCACGGCCGCCACGTATACTTCGAGTGTGGATGGGGACCTTCCCTTATCCAACAGCTCTTGTAGGAAGGAGAACAGATGCGCCACCCCGCATGTCCGCGGGTCCAGACCTCTGTCGGTGCACCATCCAGAGAACACCGACCATTTAGACGCGTAGAGCCTTCTCGTGGAAGGGGCTCTAGACTGCGCGATCGTGTTCATTACTCCTTCTGGCAGGGCAACGAGTACCCGTTGATCAACCATGCGTGCAGAGACCAGCGCTCTGGATGGGGATGCCAGATCGTGCCGCGAGCCTGAGAGAGGAGATCTGCCCTCACCGGAATAGGCCACGGAGCTGTATGTGACAGCCGTGCTAGCTCCGGGAACCAAATCTGATTCTCCCAACGCGGGGCTATGAGGAGCACCGAGTGGCGCGTTTCCCTGATTCTCTTGATCACCTGTGGTAACAGAGAGACCGGAGGGAAAGCATATAGCCGGAGGCTGGGCCAAACCTGGGCCAGCGCGTCCTCGTCCTTCGAGAAGAACGTCGGGCATTGAGCGTTGTCTTTTGACGCAAATAGGTCGACTTCCGCCCTGCCGAATAGGCGCCACAGCTTCTGGACCGCTTGGGGGCCCAGGGACCATTCCCCCGGGGGAACGTTGTCCCTGGACAGTTTGTCTGGGCCGTCGTTCAAATGGCTAGGCACATGCGCCGCCCTCAGCGAGGGCAGGTGCATCTGAGACCAAATAAGGAGGCGTTCCGTCAGATTGCAGAGATTTCTGGATCTGACACCGCCCTGACGGTTTACATTGGATACCACAGACATGTTGTCCGAGCGGACAATAACATGTTGGTCCTGTATGAACGGGAGGAAGCGCTTCAGCGCATTCTCGACCGCTATCATCTCCAGACAGTTTATGTGAAAACACCTCTCTTGGTCTGACCACTGGCCGAAGACCGGTCTGCCCTCGAACAGCGCGCCCCAACCCCAGTTGGACGCGTCTGTCGAAATGACTTTCCGATAAGAGATGGTTCCCATCCTCACTCCCAGCTGGTACCAGTCGGCCACTAACCAGGGCTGCAGAGCCGCTATGCAGGTCTGAGTCACTCCGATTTTCTGACCGCCAGAAACCCAAGCTCGGTGGGACGGGCGAGCATTCAACCAGCGTTGGAGCGGGCGCATGCACAGTAGGCCCAGCTGGAGCACCGCTGCAGCTGATGCCATACAGCCCAGCATCCTTTAAAATGTTTCCAAAGGGAGAAAGCTGTCCTTCTGGAAAAAACGCGGCTAGGTGGCGAACACGGAGCGCGCGCCATGCCGATAGACGAGCCGACATAGGTCACCGAGTCCAGTTCTATTCCTAAAAAGGAAATTGACTGGCTGGGTTGCAATGAGCTCTTGGTCCAGTTGACCATGAGACCCAAGCTTTCCAGGTGACTGCGAAGCACTGTTCTGTGAGATAGCAGCTCTGTCTCTGACTGTGCCAAATCAGCCAATTGTCCAGATAGTTCATTATTCGCAGCCCCTGACTTCTCAGGGGGGCGAGCGCCGCGTCCATGCACTTCGTAAATGCACGGGGTGCTAGAGACAGGCCGAACGGCAGGACGGTTTATTGATATACCTGACCGTCGAAGGCAAATCTCAAAAATTGCCTGTGACGGGGTATTATCTGAACCTGAAAATAGGCATCCTTCAGATCTAGAGAAATAAACCAGTCCCTCGGGCGAACGTGCGCGAGGTTTTTCCTGGTCGTAAGCATTTTGAACAGTCTTTTCACAAGCGCTTTGTTCAAATGTCTCAGATCTAGGATAGGTCTGAAGGCTCCGTCCTTCTTGGGTACGAGAAAATAACGGCTGTAAAAGCCTGACTCGCTCAGAGAAGGCGGCACCTTTTCTATAGCCCCTTTGCACAGCAGCTTTGCTATTTCTGCGTGAAGTAGGTGTGCTACTTCCGCATTCACTATCGTCGCGGTCCGGGCTCGAAAGCGCTGGGGACGGCAAATGAATTGAAGTGTATAGCCCTGCTTATTGTGCTCAGAACCCATTCTGAAATCCCTGGGATAGTTTCCCACGCAGCTATGTGAGCCGCTAGGGGGCGAATGGCCTCCGGGTTCAGATCGCCGCCATTTGCGGGCTTGTGAAACTGAGCCGGAGCCGAAAGTGCGGCGCGCGCGCTCTCGGTTCTGGGCAATGGCTTCTCGCTGAAAGCCGAGACCGTCTGATTTATGTGAGGTGTCCCAATCATAAGGGATGGGGAGCATTTTATTCTCACTGTTTGACGCGCCAGCAGCGCTTCGGGTGGAAAAGCTTTTTGTAAGCGTGAGCGCGTGTGCGCGGGCATGAGACTTACAAGTGTATTTGACGCCCCGATCATAACGGATGGGGAGCGTCTTATCAATGCCCTGCGTTTTGTGATAACATTTAAACGCGCGGGCGGCGCCCGGGGGGAGGTGTGTGTCAGTAAGCGTGAACGCTCTCCGGCGGGCACGAGACTTACATTCATAACCGGTTTTATTGACCGTGTAACAGAGCGGGCAGATAGTGGGCACATACCTGTGGACACACTCCTTATATTCAACACTCTAGCGGCCTTTCTGCGCTTTCTGAGAGTGTGCTCTGTGAGTGACACGAGATTTGATGTGCTTGTGTGTAGGGGTGAACACTGGGGCGTGGGCACTTTCACTACACTTAAAACACCAACGGCGTGAGCCGGACCAGACATTATACTCTTTTGAGATTTTCTCTGGGTCGCCGTGAAGACGGCGTATATGTGTGCAGGCGAGAGGGCAAATGAGCCGGCTCGTTGGCTGCTAAATGGACCACTGTAGTAGCCTGATTGAAGGGGACTGACAGGGAAATAAACTTGAATACGGCGGCTCGCTGAGGAGAGCCGCGTAAATTTTATCTGCTGCGGGAGCCGGAATCGAACACGGGTCTCCGGGGCAAAAAGCTTAAGGTTTAGCCCCTGAGCCACAGGGGAAACAACATAAGCTTTAGTTGGCGCGATCAGATAAAAGAGAGAGCGTCATCACAGTTTTCGTGTGCGTGTCGGCATTGTCTGCAGGCGTGCGTGTTATAACAGGCTCTCTACTGCAGTATAGACATTACCAGCCGCTCGAAGTAGGAGGAGCTGGAAAATGTTTGAGAAAAAAGAGGGGGTTTGTCAGGCCTCGGCGGGACAAAAAACCACACTCTCTCCTTCTTTCGCCGGTGACGCATGCGCTCGGGGGCGCGCGCTCGCTCTCTGTACGTAAGAAAGCTGGTCGCGAGCACAGAGAGGGGAGCTGCAAAAAATTGTTTTTTTTTGTTGTTTTTTTTTTTTTGCTGCGAGAGCCGGGAATCGAACACGGGTCTCTGGCACGAAAGCTTAGGGTTTAACCAGTGAGCCACAGGGGAAACAACATAAGCTTTAGTTGGCGCGATCAGATAAAAGAGAGAGCGTCATCACAGTTTTCGTGTGCGTGTCGGCATTGTCTGCAGGCGTGCGTGTTATAACAGGCTCTCTACTGCAGTATAGACATTACCAGCCGCTCGAAGTAGGAGGAGCTGGAAAATGTTTGAGAAAAAGAGGGGGTTTGTCAGGCCTCGGCGGGACAAAAAACCACACTCTCTCCTTCCTTCGCCGGTGACGCATGCGCTCGGGGGCACACGCTCGCTTTCTGTTCGTAAGGAAGCTGGTCGCGAGCTCATAGAGGAGAGCTGCATAAATTTTTTCTGCTGCGAGAGCCGGGATCGAACACGGGTCTCTGGCGCGAATGCTTTGAGTTTAGCCACTGAGCCATGGGGGAAACTACGAAAGCTTAAGTAGTGCGAGCAGATAAGAGCGCGCGCGGCAGCTTCCTTGTAACGTAAAGGAAGCTAGCCGCGGTTAGAACAGCAGTCCATAGCGTGTCCCTCGACCTCATCCTCAGACGCGACGGCAGTGAGGCTCGTGAGCGGCAGCTGCGCGTCGGTGAAGGGAGGCGGGGAAGGTGAAAAGCGAGGCTCGAGGGAGGCTTTCCGGCGAGCGTGTCGCTGTGGCTACAGGCTCCGGCTGCCTTTGGGAACGGCGCTTATCACTGCGCGGTCCCACAAAGGGCGGAGTGACTGCTTCTATGGTGGGCGCGGTAGCTTCCTTGTAACGTAAAGGAAGCTAGCCGCAGTTAGAACAGCAGACCCTTGTGGCGTGTCCCTCAACCTCATCCTCAGACGCGACGGCAGTGAGGCTCGTGAGCGGCAGCTGCGCGTCGGTGAAGAGAGGCGGGGAAGGCGAGAGCGAGGCTCGAGGGAGATTCTCCGGCGAGCGCGTCGCAGTGGCCACAGGTTCCGGCTGTCTCCGGGGCCCTACACGAGCCGCAGGAAATGCGAGGCATCTTTAAAAAGACACTCGCGCTCTTTTAGGAGTAAGCTAGAAGAGAATACAACAGTGTAAAAAGGATACGTCGCCGGATAGCGTAGCTCGCACGGATGGCTGAAGGTGGCGAAGGCGGCCGGCTTCCTCAGCGCTGTCCTAAGCTGGCTGTTCGCTGTTCGACGGCGGCGGTGGCTTCTCTCTGATCCAGCGATGCGGAGAGCTCGCTGAAGAGTCGAAAAATCAGGGAAGTCAGCCTACAGCCCCTTCTTTTATACGCTAAGCCATGCCCATTCTGGCGGGCTGTGACCCTATGAAGGCGCGAGCGCCCTTCATTGGGCGTGACGTCACGCGGGGCTCACTGGTAGGCTGCAGCAGATGCCAGCAGGGCAGCCAATAAGCACGCGAGATGGCCTGCTCTAGGTCTGCTAGCTGCTGCACTGCGTTGACAATGAATACAAAATTAAGGATAATTTTTTGGCTTCAATATCTCGAGAAGATGAATCTTTCCCCGTAGCGTAAGCTAAACTTACGCAATACGAGAGAACCTCTCGTAAGAGAAACACAACATCATGGCCTTGAACTAAATTAAAATGAAGAAACAAATCAATTCCACAAAATCTAATTTTTCTTCTGCATGTCAGAGGTACAACACTGTGTACTAAACATTTAATGAGGGAATGAACTACAGCCCCACTAAGCATTGTGAATAAAGTCAAATGTGAAATATTGCATATTGTGCAATGCATTTCTTAAAAATATAAAGATACATTTGGAGAGTGCAAGGAAACTGACTTGATTACATCATTCGCAGTGATTTATGGGAACTGGGCAGTCAATTCGGTCATTCCAATTCTCTGATTGTGGGACAAAAATAAGTCTCCCCTCCAGCAACCTTGGGGATTGGCCCTAAAAATTACCCTATGGAGAAAATGTATATAATTTTTTACTTCTTGAACAAATTGTTGTGCCTTTTTTTTTACATTCAAAGCAACATACCGTCATTTACTATGGTAGTTGTTATAGAAGGTATTGGGGCAAGCGACAACTTCATTTTTGAGAGCGTATATTGTCCCTAAAGAAAATTTAATCAACTAACACTAGTACTAACACTAGTACACTAGCATTGAAAGTACATTTTTCTAGGCTAGCAGACATGGACTAAAATCCAGAAATGGATCATTTAAATTTAATTGGATCTTTACAGTATAATACAGGCACCTCATAGTTTAATTCCTCTATGTAACTTTATAAGTTGAATATAGCACACACATACACACCACCAATCACCATTCACATCAACTGCTGCATATAAGATCAGTCTGAGATGTTTCTATGTGCGAGTATCTGATACAAAAACCGACTGTTTCCACTGAGACAGAGCTGACTTTGTGTGTGAATGTTTGTTTGTGCGAAACAAAAAAATGACTGGTTCCACTGAGACAGTACTGGCGGTTTATTGAGTTGATGATTTATGTGCTTGCTGCTGCTCTTTCCACATCCTGCACTAAGAATGCAAAGCACAGGTAGGTTGCAGCTTTTTAGGGAGCACTCGCAATGTATTTGTGTTTCTGTGTGTGTGTGTGTGTGTGTGTGTGTGTGTGTGTCTGTGTACATACCCTCTGCTGAAATTCTGATGCAACATTGTGCCTCGGGCAGTCAGGACTATGTTCTCAAATCTAGGCAGTTCATCACTGGCACCTTGGTAGACATCTTACCAGAGAACTGCTTTGACACTCTGCATGTGCAGGTAGAATGTGGCTTCGTATGTCCATTAGCATTAGTGTATTTATACAGTATGTTACAACACAAAATGTGCGGAAATTAGAAGATCAGTGGCGGAACATTCTATACAGAGGGAACATTGAAGTAGGAAAAATAAAACACTGATGCAATTACTGTAAGTTAGTCAATCCCTTTCAGAGAAATTAGTTCACAAAGCTTTAAGAAATAAAATTAATCGGCACTTTTGATACTTTAACATGTTATGAAGGTTACATATTTTAAGAATCTGTATTTGCATCTGTTGTTCTCAACAGTAGAATTGGAAGCAAACAAAGCCTTACCCTTGTTATATAATTTTATATACTATATTACAATTAATTGAGAGGCTATATGGAATATTTGTGACCAGTTACAGCATCTAAATTACGCACTTTGCCTTATATCAAAGGATATACAAAGACGGGGCACTCACATTACTATGAATGGAAGAAAGTGCAACGCACAATATGGCAGAATAAGTACTGCCTTTAAAAAGTAAGAGCCAATCGGCAATTGGCCAAAAGTCATTGCTTCACTGCAGCTACCTTCAGAAGGTCTGTTTGCTATAGAAGGACTGCACATTGGCTGGTCCAACCTGAAAAATTTTTTTTGTCATGTTTTGAGTGTTTAGAAACAAAATTTATGAGACTGCTGTTGTCAGATTTCATTGGTGATTTCAAATGTGAAATGTAATCGTAAGCTTGGTGAACAGCTTTGGAGAATTTAATGTGTCCCCTTTAAAAGAGACAGGAGCTGGGCTTGCATGACTGAAAGAGCTGCCCAAGAGGTGCTTCAAATATGTACTAGTGTTTAAAAGTTTGGGGTCAGTATGATTTTTTGGTTTCACTTTATTTTGATGGTCCCTCTAACACATTCTGTTGACTATAAGTAACGTTATACCTACATGTCTACTAACTCTCATTAGATTGAATTTTTTTTTGTATTTTTATTCAGCAAGGATGCAATAAATTGATCGTCTTTTTTACATTTTTATAAAAAGTTTTCATTAAAAAAATGCTGTTCTTTCTATTCTTGAAAGAATCCTGGGGGAAAACTGTATCACTTTTTCATTTTATAATATATTCAAATAGAAAACAGTTATTTTAATCTGTAATGATATTTTACAATACTACTGTTTGACTGTGATTTTGCAAATATATGCAGTCTTGGTGAGCATAAGACAACTTTTGCCCCCTTTTATCCAGGCCAGCCTGCGCCACCCCCTCTGCCCCCGGGCTATCTGATGTTCTCCACAAACACCGTTCTAAACTCAGGCTGCAGAGAGGAAGTGGTATAAATCGAAAGATCCCACTGACCTTGTTTTGTATCAGTCCCTCCTCTCTTCCTTCTCTGCTAATGTCTCTACTGCTAAAATGACATACTACCACAACAAAATTAACAATTCTTGCAGACTCCTCTCTTCTTAAAACAACACCTCCCCATCCTTCATCAACCCTAACAGCTGACGACTTTGCCACATTCTTCATAAATAAAACAACAATCACCAGCTGTTCATTTTCCACACCATAAACTGACACAAACATATTAACAGCTAACACACATATTCTCCCCTCCTTCTCTCTGCTCTCAGAGTCAGAAGTCTCCAAACTCATCCTTTCCATTCACCCTACTACCGGTCCTCTTGATCCTATACCCACTCATCTCCTTCAAGCCATTTTTTCTTCAGTTGTACCCACACTCACTCACATCATCAACACCTCTCTTCACACTGGTACCTTTCCCACAGAATTTAAGGCTCAGATAACCCCACTGCTTGAGAAACTCTAAATCCAGCACTTCTAGACATTCATTGCTAGAACACTTGAACAAGCAAGAGCAACCTCCCGGACAACAACCAGTCTGGTTTCAAAAGCGGGCACTCAACTGAAACTGCCCTGCTCTCGGTTATTGAAGCTCTGAGACTGGTAAGAACAGCTTCCAAATCCTCAGTACTCACCTTGCTGGAGCGGTTTGCTGCTTTTGACATAGTTAACCACTAGATCATCCTGTCTTGTATAAGTCACAACATCTAGCTACTGGGGTGTCTCAGGGCTCAGTGCTTGGACCACTTCTCCATCTACATGTCACCACTAGGATCTGTCATTCAGAAACATGTTTTTCCTATCACTGCTACACTGATGACAAACAGCTCTACCTCTCATACCATCCAGATGATCCGACAGTAGCTTCTTGCATCTCGGCCTGCCTGACATTCATTTCTTGCTGGATGAAGACCACCTTCATGTCAACCTTGCAAAGACAGAACTGCTTGTGCTCTCAGTCACCCCAACACTTCATCACAACTTCTCTATTCAGCTTGGTTCGTCAACCATAACTCCATCCAGGACAGCCAGAAACCTTGGAGTTGTGATTGATGATCAGTTAAACTTCACAGACCACATTGCTAGAACTGCCCGATCCTGCAGACTTCCCTTATACAGTACAACATTAGGAGGATCGGGCCCTTCCTGTCGGAGAATGCTACACAACTGCTTGTCAAAGCTCTTGTTCTATGCAGACTGGACTATTGTAAAGCTCTCTTTGAAGGCCTTCCAGCTTGCACTGTCAAACCTCAGCAAATAATCCAGAATGCTGCAGCAAGAGTGGTCTTTAATGAGCCTGAAGAAAGCGCACGTCACACCTCTCCTCATAAAATGGCACTGGTTGCCAATAACCGCTCACATCAAATTCAAGGCACTGATGTTTACCTACAGAACAACCACTTGATCTGCACCCCTATACCTAAACTCACTTACACCTATGTGCCCTCCAGAAGCTTGCGTTCTGCAAGTCAACGGCTAACCATTCATATACACTATAAAAAATAAAAAAAAACTAACAAATCTTGCTTCGTGTGCTGTGCGAGATTAATTGGGACCAGTTACAGCACTTGCATATTGTTGCCCTATTGTTGCTTCTATCGCTCTCCTCATTTGTAAGTCACTTTGGATAAAAGCGTCTGCTAAATGATTAAATGTAAATAAGAGATTTCTTTCAAAAACAAATCTTTCCGACCACAAACTTTTGCAAAGATTTGTATAAATTTTAAATTAATAATCTAGATATTGATTAAAAAAAAATCTCATGGTCATGATATGCATCCTCTACCCATGTGCGTATCGATTTTAAAATGATCTTCTTTCTAATATATATTATAAGATCATCCAACCTTGTTTTTATATTCTGAAAAAAAGAAAAATTAAATGGGAAAAAGAGAGAATTGTCAAGAAATGCACCCCAATTTAGATAAGATATTACACTCTTCACAGTAATTATAGTCATGAGGTCTGTGGGCTTTTTTTTTTGCTATGGGCTACCATTGTACTCTATAGATGGAATCCACAAAGATACAGAGAAAGAATTAGAACAGCAATAAGTTCAGGATATCTTATCTTAAACCTTTTTTATACAATATTTACGTTATATTGCTCTTCTATGTTGTTAGGTCATTCCTAGTTGAATTACAACACAAAATGTGCGGGAATTAGAAGATCAGTGGCGGAACATTCTATACAGAGGGAACATTGAAGTAGGAAAAATAAAACACTGATGCAATTACTGTAAGTTAGTCAATCCCTTTCAGAGAAATTAGTTCACATATAGCTTTAAGAAATAAAATTAATCGGCACTTTTGATACTTTAATATGTTTGTTACCAAAGCAGAATATAAACTTTTGACTTTGTGCCTTAAAGGAACACTTCACCCATTTCAACATTAATCTTTATTAAAAGTGGGTCATATATGTAGTCGAAATGTAAAAGAATTTTTGAATTTGGTGCCCTCTTGACTGAGAAAAGACAGAAAATAACTTTAGGGCGCATTTGTATGTAAGACAACAACTCCCACAATGCACCACATTACACAGCTCCGCAAGCCACTCCCACTAATCCAGAACAGCGCAAACATCAGAGAAATAATTATTTCGTCTAAAAGGCTAACGTTAGCTGCCACCAGAGTTAGAAATTCATTTCACACAAAATTTCTAGTTAGTTGGCTGTGACGAGCAGGACGAGGGCGAGGGACGTGAGAGGACGGGGCGAGGCCGGTGGCGGGAGTGATAATGAACGCTTAGACGCACCGGTCTCTCTCGCATCTCTCACGGAGCAGCGGACGCATAAAATGAGGAGCGACGACAGGGCAGATCGAGAGAGGAACAGGCCTGATTTTATGTTGTGTTTTGTTTCTGTTGTGTGTGGCTGCTGGCTTATACTTTTGTATTTGTTTATTTTACTATTAAAATGTTTAAATGTTCGCCGGTTTCCGCCTCCTTCTTCCCACAACAACGAACCCCGTTACATTGGCAAACTCATTAGTGAATTACTCCTCGTTTGTATATCTTTCTATATGGTGAATTATTGCATGATACCTGGATGTTCAGTCAGAACATATGCGGTGCGACACTAGGATGGTTCACATCACAACACAAACGTCCGTGTGCTCGTCTGTGTGCTTGTCTGATTCAGAGATTTCGTCCAGGAGAAATTGCCATCGTTGAAATTCTCTGCAGCAGACGGACTCTATCTGTGTCCGTAGCGCACAGCGAGAGCACAGGCACCAGCAGTCCGCCCAGCTCGAGCCAGTCCGGGGCTCCTCGTCCGCGACAGGCAGCCGCCTCCTGTTCCTCCAGCAGCCTCAGCTGCTCTTCACTATATTGCGGCTCGTAAAGATAGCCACGACCAGCGGATTCGAGCAGCTGAATTTCAAAATCCTCTTCTTCCATATGTTTAGTTTCTTCCGTCATTGTCGTAACTTCCTATCTCCACAGCGCTTGTTAGCTTAGCTTGCAAACAAGATGGCTGATATTGCTTTCTGTATCTTTAAGTGAAGTCCCACCCACTGATCTGTAGCTGTAGCGTGTCTGTAGCGTGAGTGGGTTCCACACCCTGAATAAATGATGAGCTTGTGTTTGTAGTCTCAACCCTTATACAAAGAAATGGGACTTCCTGCTTTTTATGACGCAAAATGACAATTTTTACGTCATAAAAAGCAGGAAGTGGAACACTTAAATCCTTATTTCTCCCATCTCAGGGGAAAATAAGGGAATAAACCATGACCATTCAAAAATATGACTGGGTTTCTAAAGATACAAAGCTTAATGCAAATGGGTGAAGTGTCCCTTTAAAGTCTAAATTTCTTTTTGTCAGGTTGTTTTTCTATTTGTGCAGACTGTGCTTATTGGGAGCCAGATCTTTGATATGCCCCCACATTGAGCTGTGGAGTAAAAAAAAGTCATCTAATGAATACTTTGCATTTATACTGATGGAAAACCTCCACCAAGGGATTTATGAAGCCTATTGAAATTTACATGATTTGCAAGGGGCAATATAATGAAAACAATTCACAGTATCAGTGCTTTAACCTTTGGCTCTCTGTTAAAATATAAGTATATTAATTAGTTTATGGTAGATAGAGTTATGGCTAAAAAGATCAAAACATATATCTTTCAAATATTTAAGAAATGTATGCCTCCATTACACTAATGAATCTGTGTGAAATGGCTGACTGAGGGAGAAAATGCTGCCTGAAATGACAGGGAAGGCAAAAAGTTTGAGTTACCAAGAGTTCCGTGCTGTTACAGCATAAAAGTACATGTCAGAATGTCACATGTCTTGGCACTGCAGGAAGTTTCTGTACTTCAGTGCCGTACATTAATAACAGGCTCATTATTTGTGATAATGTTTAGAACTTTTGAGACTCACTGTGAGTTCTGCCTTTGCTAAACAATGGCATATACTTCTGCAGAAGCTTGAAATCAGTCTGATTTAAATTTGGTTTAAAAAAAAATCATTGCCAAAATTGTAAATTTAGGAAAATTTGAAATTTGGAAATTTATTTGCCAAATCCTTGGAAAAGTGCTGCACTACAGGGACCCATCCCACAAAATGAGGTCAGAAAATCATTCTTTTCTATATACTGTGATTCTTTTTTTGTTACATACAGTGATTAGCATAAGTGAACACACCCATGCTAAAGTTGACTAAAAAGAGGAATAAAAAATCATCTTTTGGAAATTGATCTTAATGCCTTAATTAAAAAAAAAGAGGAAAACTCTAACCTTTAAAGGGGTCATATAATGCCATTTTTGTACAAGCTAATATGATTCTCTAGGGTCTAAATTAAAAGTTTGTAATATACTTTAATTAAAAATTCTAATAGTATTGTAAGAAAACACTTATTTTACCTGGTCAAAAACAGCTCTGTTTTCAGCACGCCGTTTCAGTGTGTATGCCTTTAAATGAAAATGAGCTTCGCTCACTCCGTCCCTCTGTTCTGGGCGTACACTGTTTGTAACACAATAACACAATTACCATAACGCGTTGTTCATTATAAACGTGGGATTATGAATTATATTGAGAACGTTGTACATAGATGCATGCCGTAATGTGCCCTGAGTGTAAACCGACGCATTCATCGTGAAGCGTGCAAGCGATTTGCAAAGATTAATATAAATATTAATATAAAGGTTAATAAAACGTTACACTCACTTCAGTTCTTCTGGAGGTTCAGCAGGAACACTAATTTCTACCAGAAAGACTCGGGAGAATAAATACTGTAACAATAAATACATTTATTGATAGCCCAGCAAGCAATAAAGTTCTTTGGCGTAGGCCCCGTCCATAGCTCGCAATCCGAGGGTCCGGACTCTGCATTTCCTGCCTGAAGACGAAGGCAGGGGCGCAGCCGACCCCCAAAAATAGGTGGAAGATAATTCCACCAGGACGGAGCCCACCCCCAAAGAACGGTAAAGAAAAGTATACCCACCAGTCGTGTATCCTGTAGAGCCTAAAATAGAAAGAAAAGGGAGTTAATAATGGGCATGAACATGAAATGTGGAAAGCCTCGTAGCCAATAACTAATTAGTAAGAGATGACTTCATAGTGAGCCTGAAGGTACTATGAGAAGACGTGAATAATGCATTTATGGATTTATGTTCTGCTGCTGTATGTACATTAGCATTTATCCATACTGACGCTTTCATCCAGGCGACTTATGTTTTGAGACGCACTTACGTCTGATCGAACCAGTTTCCCTGAGAATGAGTTGGAGGGAAGCAAGTGTTGTGGAATAGTGACTTAACTGAGAACGAGGCTAACTTAGGACATAGGGACAGGTCATGGAACAAAAGCTGTTATAGGACCACAGAGAAAAGGCCACCTTGGGCATACAGAACCGGCCATATGGGACAAGGCCGTAACAGACCGCACAGAGACAAGGCCTCGATGGACCACACAAAACAGAGCCACATTGGCCAGGCCTCATTGGACCACACAGAGACAAGGCCGCGATGGACCACACAGACAATGCCACATTGGGCCAGGCCTCATTGGACCACACAGAGACAAGGCCGCGATGGACCACACAGACAATGCCACATTGGGCCAGGCCTCATTGGACCACACAGAGACAAAGCCGCGATGGACCACACGAAACAGAGCCGCATTGGCCAGGCCTCATTGGACCACACAGAGACAAGGCCGCGATGGACCACACAGACAATGCCACCTTGGGCCAGGCCTCATTGGACCACACGGAGCAGGCCACCTAGGGCCATACACAGAGCAGGCCTCCTTAGACCGCAAACTGGCCACATTGGACCACACGGCCATGATAGAC
This sequence comes from Tiaroga cobitis, assembly GCA_030578255.1. Taxonomy (NCBI): domain Eukaryota; kingdom Metazoa; phylum Chordata; class Actinopteri; order Cypriniformes; family Leuciscidae; genus Tiaroga; species Tiaroga cobitis. The sequence continues at coordinate 20,530,056 of CM060598.1, forward strand.
CACAGACACAAGGCCGCCCGGCCACATGGCCTTGCTAGACCACAGAGACAAGGCCGCAATGAGCCACAACGGCCTCTAATGCCACACATAGAACGAGGTAGACTGGACAAGGCCGCAAGGCCACACAAAACCAGGCCGCAAGAACCACAAGACCACATGGCCTTTTTTTTTTAATTTATTTATTTTTTTTATTTATAACGAGGCAACAATGCCTCAAGGCCGCTTGGCCACACGACAACGGCCGCTTGGCCACATTGAACCGTGCCACTAAAGGCCACAGACCACTGGCCATTTTTTACATACAGGACAAGGCAACTTGTGCCACAAGGCCACTATAGACCACACAGAGCAAGCCACACAGACAACGGCCACTAGGCCACATTGAACCGCGCCACTAAGGGCCACAGACCACTGGCCATTTTTTACATACAGGACAAGGCAACTTGTGCCACAAGGCCTCTGGACCCACATAGAGACAAGGCCCGCTGGGCCACAAGGCTGCTAAAGCCATACAGAGACAGAATCACTCATAGACCAGGCCTTAGGCCACATAGAACCAATGCCATAACTGGCCACAAGACCACGGGACAAGGCCACATTAGGCTACACGGTCACAGTAGACCACACTGAACATAGAATGAGGCCGCAAGGGCCGCGATATCGTAAGCCCACACTGAGACGAGGTCACACAGGGACAACGGCCACTAGGCCACACAGAACCGAGGCCATAAGGGCCACAAGACCATGTAGGCCACACATAGGACAAGGCAACATTATGCCACAAGGCCTTGAGACCCGCACAGAGACAAGGCCCGCTGGGCCACAAGGCTGCTAATGCCACACGGATACAAGGCCAACGAGACACAGCCACTAGGCCACACAGAACCATGCCATAACTGGCCACAAGACCACGGGACAAGGCCACATTAGGCTACACGGTCACAGTAGACCACACTGAACATGTATATCATACACTTGCATGATTTTTTATTTTTTATTTTTTTTTATTAAGACCATAAAGACCACATGGAACAAGACCACGACGGCTACTACTGCCACATAGAGACAAGGCCACATTAAGACAAGGCCACTTGGCCACATATAGACAATGACTCATTGACCATTGTAAATGCAAGCAGAATTTAAAGCAGCACTCAGTAGGAATTCTGTTTTTGTCAAACGGCGACCCCTAGAGTCGCTGTGGAGTACTTGTACTGTCGTGAATAGCACTCACGCAGAGATGGCTCGCACTCACGGCCGAATCCCCCCCCCCTGTACACCGGTACCTGTTCAGTAGGATGGACGCTGTAACGAGTGGAAATAAGGTATGGCCCCTTTAAGAGCTGCACGCGCCCAACACCACATGTATACGGCACCGGGTTATTTCTGTTTGATGCTCATTTTATCAGATCTGTGTTTTTTTTTTTTTTTTTTTTGGCCGTAAAGCAATTCGTTACCTCGCGAGACCTGATATCACACGATACTTCCTAACACTGAGGCCGGCGGCCCGCCGGCCCAAAGTTGCAAGGGTGTTTTTGCGGCTCACGGGCACCAGGGGGGGTGCGAGACGACCACCATTCAACACGAAATCAGTAATATAAACATTACAATTACTCCAAAGCTGTTCGGTTAAGGTAAAAAAGTTACTTAGTTCACCTTTAAGACTAATTGTGAGAATGGAATATCATGGCACCACCACCAGTAGTTGCAAAGGTTATTTACCTGAACAGTTTTAGTGAAGAGCTTGCTGAGCTTCGAGGATGATTTTGAATCGGGACTTATATAGACTCTAATGTAGAAGACCATTTGCCCAGGATCTTAATCGCTGAAGTAGAAATGCCATGATCAGCTGCTGTAGTGGCTGCCCCGATCCTGAAGGAATAACCAGTATACTGGGAGGGAGATAGACTGCAGCTTTGAGGACAGAAACTGATGAGTCCTGAACTAGGCTTAGAGAGAAGTGCTCCGGTAGTTAGGATAAATGGAGGGGAATTTAAAGAAATTAATCATAGATGAGAAGGGACAGAATTTATAACTAATTAATAAATTGATAAGTGAAACAGAGCCTTGAGAGTCATTCTTAGAGTTCTTAGAAAGAGAGTAAAGAAATTAGGTGAGAAACGCTAATCAGAAAAGACCATGGGGAAATCGGAGTATTTAGCTCCTGGAGTGAATCCCCCTGGATGCATGAGCCATGATGCTGTAACAGACAGCTACAATCTGAATACCAATAGAAAAGAGACCATTGCGGACATGAAGTAATAAAAAGGAGGTTGGATGGATTTTGCTTTTTCTAACTTACTTAGTGTGAAATGTTGCCGTATAAGCATAATCAACATCTTCAAGGTTACAACACTCAAAGTTCAAGCAATGGGAGAAATTCATTTAAGAATTGCTTTTTAAAGACTACAACAGCGTTGAGAGGAGCTAACGAAATTCCTCCTGGGTTAGTGCATCACAACCTAAATTTACATGAATCCTGCCCACGGGACATGATTTAAAGAAAATCGAGACAGAATAAGCCAATTAGTGACTAGAGATAGCTACATAATTCAACGACCATCCGGAATGTTGTCTATATGTTGACACTTCTTGAGTCTCTCCATCTTGAATGATCCCGGTTGAATGAAGCGAAAAGTTTAAAATTGTTGGTGAGAGGTAATCGAAGCTGCAAAACGAGCTGTTGAAACTCCGACCCCTGTGCCGGGAGTAGCAGCCCTGCCACATCCAAAGGGATAGACAAACGATATGCTTATTCACCTTCGAAATAACCATTCCAAAATGCTATTCAAAATTATCTGTGGGCATTCCGAGCTAAACCCCACATACACACTGGAGACCCACCACATATCCTGCGAAAAGGGCACAATTATACTCATTTTTATCTTTGATACAATGTGATTGGCAGGCGTTTATCGGAGGTTTACTACAGGTCTTGGCTATGCCTTAAGTAGCAAACAAAGAGAAGGTATGGTGAACATACTTGGATAATTAGTATTAAAATACTTGCGTGAATTTGAATGCCTGCGAGCAAACTATGAATGGAAGAATATTAAATTACGATTTCATAATTGTAGACGAGGAAGGAACAATCGGCCGTGATCAGGATGTGAAAACAGGAATCTGAAAAGAAAAGCAAAACATTACTAATTTAACAAACTCTGTTAGAAGAGGGCAGGGTGATGGATCCGGGTTGCTGAACGGCAAAAGCCGTCTGAAAGCCTGTAACAAAGAATGAAAGCGCGTAGCTATGGCTTTGCATTGGCAGGAATAAGCACAACCTTAATTATGAAATTGAAGACGACTGATAGCCAAATTAACGTCTCAGGAATGGCATGATCGCCTAACAATAAGATCTGCCTTGATGACAACCATGCTTTGTTAGCACAGCGATATAATATATTTTGCGACCACGTCAAATCCCTAAGGACGCTAACGACCGCTATAGGATGATTTTTTGAAGAGCGGACGAAACAAACCTTGTGTAAGCTTAAAATATTCATCTAGCCTTTACTGATCTAGATATCCGAATCTGAGATTGTGTGTGTTTTTTTTTTATATAAATTCTTAAACCGGCTAAATCTGACTTCTTAATACGGTACCTACCTGAAGTAAGGTGACGGCGTCCTGTCAAGAAGCTACTATCATTACCTAAATGATACTTGATCTGTTGTCTTTTGAGCGTAGAATCCTTTTCTCAGATGCGGAGCATATGCCTGACATGGCTCCCAAGTTGCTCTTTGCAGAAATAGCCCCATTCGTCGCTGGCCACAACAACAGTTGAGACTCTTGAATAGAAAGATACATGAACATGTGAATCATACAGTTGAGGAAAGACAATGCCACTCAAGTCTCCTTCACTGATTAGTTCTGTTGATTGGTTTGACTTGATAAAACTAATATGACTGTTAGTTCTACTGAGTTAAGTTTTTTTCTTTTTTTTTTCTTCTAAGGATATTGACAGGAGTATCCTTAGTCTGCATTTTCTTGTACATTAATGTGGAAATACCCATCACATAAAATATTTCTATCACACATATCAGTGGATTAAGTAGTCACCAGAAAAGGTTAAATATTACAGCAATTGTACACATTTCCAATATTGTAGATCTAATTTTCATTAAGGGACTTATAATATGATTTTAAAGTAGGCCTAAATATGTTAAATAGTTGTTTGTGAAATTACAACACTTATGTAAGTATGTAATTAACTGCCATTGTAGAGATATCCACTACAGAATGTATAACAGTCAAATGAACAACTTGCTCTCTTTAGCTCAGGGTTTTTTTTTTTTTTTTTTTTTTTTTTTTTTTTTATCAGTTACTCAGTTGTTAGTGGGTATTTGCAAACTGCCCACGAGAGCGTGGTATCGACAACGCTGATATATATATATATATATATATATATATATATATATATTTTTTTTTTTTTTTTCTTCAACAATTGCACAGTTTACAGGAACGTTCATCTCCATTGTAAAAATAATACATTGTGCAGTTTCCAACATAGCGGGTATTTTGACAACAATGATATTATTAGATCACTGTAGCTACTGTGGCGGTGACACGAAACTTGCTTACACTTGCTATGAACATTTCCCCTTTAAGGCGAGCTAACCGGCCCCATTGCAGTCTGCAGATCAGTAACGTTAGTAATTATGAACACGTACGCCACGTCACCGTGGACACCAATTTGAACTCTGCCGCTGGTATAGGAAGCAACGGAGAAATACTTACCTGGATGAAGTTGAATCATGATAGAGGTGACATATTAACAGTGGCTGGTGGAAGCGCCTACCAAACTTGAAAAACCAACTTGAAAGCCTTGGAAGTGGAGCTTGAACTTGAACCAGCGAGAGAAGATCCTCTCGTGATTTGAGTTGTTGATCCATGTCGGTGGATCGGTGATCTGCGGGATAATGCACCCGTGCAGACAGCGAGGTTCTTTTGCTGGACAAGTTGTTGAGAATGACATAGTTCTCTTCCTGCCGGATTATCCTGACTGAGCTGACGCTGTTTGAGGCGTTTGATGACGTGAAAATGGAAACTGATTGGTTACCCAGGGTGTTTTAGGCCTAGAGAGCAGAACTTCTCATGAGAGGCCTCGGCTGATCAAAAACTCTCCGAAGACCACTGTGCATACGGGGAGATGCGGCACTGAACGCGGGAACCTCGACGTGTAGCAGGAGATACGGCGGGACATATCCATCGTCGGAACTCAATAATAGAACAATATGCGTGTCCTGAAACATGTTGGCTGGCGACTGAACGAGAGCATGAATGAAAGCGTCAGCATCTGCGAACTCAAACATGTGTAAGTACTGGTCTTTTATACCGCAATTATTAGACACGATTGGATAGATGAGAAGGTAATAAGTGACGTAACAATTGAGTCTTCCCGGCAGAACTTAACGCTAAAGCTTCCATATCTGGAACCGATCCTTTATTGAGGAGCAGCTTCTTAGCAAAACCAGCTTTATACTGACCCTCCTTTATAAAGCAGTCTGGTGAGAAATGATTCGCGCAAACATGAAAGCATTGACGTTGCTCGTGGGGAATATTCCCTTCGAAAACAAAACGCCACTGCGTCTTCAGCGGTTCGGATTTAGGAACATAAAAATGACTGCTCTGTTCCTTATTGCTTCCAAGAACAGAACACCACAATCGCTTAGACGCCATTCTGCTCATAGACAGTGCTCCAGCATATCAACAATGGCCGCGCCGGTCCGCGCGGACTATGATTGACAGCTCACGAGCGAGCGAGAGCGGGTCTGTGTTTAAACGCTGCTGTCAATCAACAATCGTGGGAGGAGCGTCCGACCGTGTGACGTCACACGGTCGAACGGCTTGATTTGAGACAGGGGAAAACATATAAGGAGATTAAAACAAAAACACTGGATGGATTTTTATCATTTCATGATGGTTGTGTACAGGCACTGCCAACACACATTTCAGTACAATCAACTTGTAAAAGTGCATGTTCCATTATATAACCCCTTTAAGGACACCGATTTTCTTTGTGATTGAATAATGTATCGTAAATAAATAAATCTTCTTCCTTAAAATACAGGGTGCATAAGTCAGGACACCCCTATGTTAAATTTCCATATAGAGGCAGGTAGATTTTCTGCATCCTGATAAAGTTCCCTTGGCCTTTGGAATTAATACCTAGAGATTGGCATGGTTTTATTTCAGTTAGCCTAATAGCTGTATTGATTTGCATTTAGAGATGATCTTATGGAAACTACCCCATGCCAATCTCTAGGTATGGTGAAGGGTATGTGATGATGTGGGGATATTTTAATTCCAAAGGCCAAGGGAACTTTATGAGGATGCATAGTGTCCTGGATCCATGAATTAACTGGCCTTTAAAAAGAAAAATCTACCTGCCTCTATATGGAAATTTAACATAGGGGTGTCCTGACTTATGCACCCTGTATTTTAAGGAAGAACATTTATTTATTTACGATACATTATTCATTCACAAAGAAAATTGATGTCCTTAAAGGGATACTCCACCCAAAAATGAAAATGTTGTCATCATCTTGAGGGTGAGTAAATGATGACAGAATTTTCATTTTTGGGTGGAGTATCCCTTTAAAGGTTGGCGTTTTCCTCGTTTTTTTAATTAGGACATTAAGATCAATTTCCAAAAGATGATTTTTTTTTATGCCTCTTTTTTGTCAACTTTAGCATGGTCGTGTTCACTTATGCTAAGCACTGTATATATTTATGTGGCCGTTTTGTAATTATGGAATGAGCAGTTTTTCCCCCATGAAAGAATGAAAGATGTTAAGTTACCTTTGTCTTTTTTTCAGTTTTAAAATTACATTCTTGTCTCAAATTAAATGTTGTAATGTTGTGTTTAAGAATTCTCTGTAATTCTCAGATCTGGTTAGTTTCGTTGAAAGCTAATAACTCTTTTGAAATGCATATAGAGAAAATGAATAGGAAAAATACTTGAATGAGAAAAAATACAAGAAACGTACTCGGTTACTAACGTAACCTCGGTTCTCTCTAGAGAGGGAACGAGTACTGCGTAATATCTTACGCTACGGGAAAAAACTCTTTTCCACAAGATATTGAAGCCAAAAATTATCCTTAATTTTGAATTAATGTAAAACGCTGTGCAGCAGCATGCAGACATAGGCAGGACAGCTCGCGCGCCTATTGGCTGCCCTGCGGCAACAGCAGCAGCCTATCGAGAGAGGCGCTGCGTGACACATATCCAATGGGGGCATTTCGCGCCCATTTCGTCACGTCCCGCCAGAAAGGGCGTGGTCTCGCCCTACAAATATAGCTCGATAAGGCTGGTACACTGGTTTTCATCGCCGAAGCGAACCAGCGCTGTTGTATGCACGGCAAGATACGCAGTACTCGTTCCCTCTCTAGAGAGAACCGAGGTTACGTTAGTAACCGAGTACGTTCTCTTACGAGAGTATCTCTCGTACTGCGTAATATCTTACGCTATGGGGAACACAATGCAAAACGCCGTGCGTACTGGGATCCGACACCAAAGTCCCAAGGGCAGTAGCCCGAGGCTCATGTAGTGCATAATCACCATAGACTCACAGAGAGTCGGAGAAGAGAGGCTGCAAGCATCATTCCCCATGAAATAGCATCCTATAGGAGCTAGTTATGTTAATAGTGTTTCACACAGACAGGGTGAACGTGTTCAGCCTGAACTGGGTAATAGTACAGGTTATTCAACACCCATGGAGCAGTGTTATCGCCCAGTGAGTGTTGCACAAGCAAAACTCAGCATCTGGGCCGGCACAGCGGGGCAGATAGTACTGAATTCTATACCGACAGAAGCTTGGCTTGTAAGGCGGGAACCTCTAGGTTATAAAACCTTATAAATGTAGACGGCGAGGCCCAGCCCGCGGCCGTACAGATATCTTGCAAGGTAACCCCCTATACCACGCCCACGACGAGGCCATGCCTCTCGTGGAGTGCGCTCTGACACCCAAAGGACACTGCAGGCCCTTAGAAGTGTAAGCCAGTGCTATGGCGTCGACTATCCATCTGGATAGGCTCTGTTTTGATGCGGCCAGTCCCTTGGATCGTCCGCCAAACAAAATGAAGAGCTGCTCGGTCTGTCTGAAGGCAGACGAGCGGGACACATAAGCTCTCAGTGCCCTGACAGGGCAAAAGGAGACTCGCATCCTCCTCCTCGTTATGAACCGAGAGAGCGCACAGGGAAATAACCTGGGCCCTGAACGGTGTGTTGAGGGATTTGGGCACGTACCTGTGCCTTGGTTTGAGTATGACTTTTGAGTCATTAGGCCCAAACTCCATGCATGACGCGCTTACCGAAAGCGCTTGCAAGTCCCCTACGCTCTTCACTGAAGCGAGAGCCATAAGGAATACCGTTTTGAGAGACAGATGTTTCATGTCTGACAAATGGATTGGCTCGAATGGGGCATCTTTCATGGCTTCCAAAACCGTAGAAAGGTCCCACACAGGGACTGAGGGGGGGTCTGGGAGGATTCAGCCTCCGAGCTCCCCTGAGGAATCCCACGACCAGGTCGTTTTCCCCAGTGACTGGCCATACGTCGGTTTTGCAAACGCCGCTATGGCCGCCACGTATACTTTGAGCGTGTATGGGGTTCTGCCCTTATCCAGCGGCCCCTGAAGGAAGGAGAGCACTTCCGTAACCTCGCAGTCTGCGGGTGAAAAGCCCTGAGCTTGACACCAGGCAGAGAACACTGACCACTTTGAGGAATAGAGCCGTCTAGTAGACGGGGCTCTAGCCTGCGTGATTGTATTTAACACTCCCTCTGGGAGGTTAGCGGGTACCCGTTGATGGCCCATGCATGTAGGGACCATAATTCCGGGCGAGGATGCCAAATCGAGCCCTTTGCCTGAGAGAGGAGGTCTCTCCTCACCGGTATCGGCCATGGGGCAGTGCTGGTCCGCCGCATTAGGACTGGGAACCAATTCTGGTTTGTCCAGAGCGGAGCCACGAGTAGCACTGGGCATCCGTTTTCCCTGATTCGTTCCAGCACTTGAGGCTGGAGCGAGACGGGGGGAAAAACATAGAGGGGGCAGCGGGGCCATACGTGGGCCAGCGCATCCCTGCTCTTGGAGAAAAAGGTTCGGACAGTGAGCGTTTTCTTGGGGCGCGAACAGGTCCACCTGCGCTCTGCCGAATGTCTCCCACCGCAGTTGGATCGTCTGCAGGTGCAGCGACCATTCCCCTGCTGGGACATTGTTTCTGGACAGATGGTCTGGTCCCAGATTCAGGCGACCAGGCACATGTGCTGTTTTCAGTGAAAGCAGGTTGTGCTGAGCCCAGACCAGGAAGCGTTCCGTCAGCCTGTAAGGTTTCGGGACCTGACGCCACCCTGGTGATTTATGTATGCTACCACTGACATGTTGTCCGACCGGACTAAGACGTGGCGGCCTTTTATCTGGGGACAAAAACGCCATAGCGCGTTGTCGACTGCCAGCATTTGCGTAGGAGCTTTTCCCGTTCTGACCACTGGCCGAAGAACGGTCTGCCCTCGAGCAGCGCTCCCCATCCCGAGGTGGAGGCGTCCGTGGACACCACAGTCACACTCGAGGGAGTCCCCAGACCCACGCTGACACCAGTCAGCTATTTTCCAAGGTTCCAGAGCCGAAACACATTTCATGTCGACCCTGAGGCGAAACAGACCAGAGGTCCATGCCCGGGGTGGAACTCGCACTTTCAGCCATAACTGCAGTGGGCGTATGCGAAGCAGGCCCAGCTGGAGTACTGAAGATGCCGAGGCCATGAGGCCCCACGTTTTCTGAAATCTTTGAGCGGGACTATAGAGCCGCGGCGAAAAGATTTCGCGGCGCGCTGAATGTCCAGTTCTCACTCTGGCGACAGACGTGCTGTCATAGACAGCGAGTCCAGTACTGTTCCCAGAAAAGAGATTTTCTGGCTGGGAAACAGCGAACTCTTCACCCAATTGACTGTGAGACCCAGATTCTCGAGATGCTTGAGTAATGTGGTTCTGTGAGCTCTGAATGTGATCGAGCTAGAATCAGCCAATCGTCCAAGTAGTTCAAAAACTCGCATGCCCTGAAGTCTCAGGGGTGCGAGGGCCGCGTCCATGCACTTCGTAAATGTACGGGGTGCTAGGGGCCGAACGGTAGGACTGTGTATTGATATGCCTGGCCCTCGAAGGCGAATCTCAAGAATCGCCTGTGACGTGACGCTATTTGTATTTGGAAATAGGCGTCTTTCAGATCTATTGACATAAACCAGTCTCCCCGGCGCACTTGCGTGAGGATTTTCCTGGTTGTCAGCATTCTGAACTGGCGCTTCATAAGCACTCTGTTCAGCTGTCGCAGATCTAGAATGGGTCTGAGACCCCTGTCTTTTTTCGGTACCAGAAAATATCTGCTCTATAGCCCCCCTTCGCTCTGAGCCTGAGATAAAGGTTCTATGGCCCCTTTGCTCAGCAGTTTCGCTATTTCGGCTCGAAGTAGATGTGATACTTCACTGTTTACCGTGGTTTCGACTCGCGCCGTGTAACGGCAGGGACGTCGAGCGAACTGTAGCGAATAGCCTCTTTTTATAGTGTTCAACACCCATTCTGATACCCCGGGAAGCTTTGCCCACGCATCTGCGTGAATAGCTAGGGGTAGAATGAAATCCGGGCTCTGGCCGCGGCATAGCGGCGGCTGCAGAGCTTCGGTGTGCTGTGACATAAACACTGTGTTTATAGTGTGCGAGGCGGGAGGCGCGCTGATCATGGCGGGCAGCCTGGTCGCGCTCAAATTCTCTATGACAGGTTGTGGAGAGAGAGCAAGCGGGACAAACCCCGTGGGTTGAGCGTGTCTGAAGGAATGTGGGCGCGGGACGGCGGGCACATTCACTGCACTGAGAACACCGTCAGCTTGTGCTGACTGAATGCGTGTCGGTTCCGTTTTTACAGAAAGCGAGGGACACGCATCGTGTAGTGTTTGTGGGCACTGTGTCGTGGGCACATTCACTACATTTTTGCACAATCGCCATGAGTCGATTTTATTTGTGCTAGCCCTGAACTGTGGCGGGCTGTGTCTGTGTGTGGGAATGGGCACTGAGACGTGGGCATTCTTACAACACTCATAACACCATCGGCCGTGGCCGGAATACCAGAAAATACACTCTTTTGGGATTTATCTGGGTGACCGTAAAAATGGCATTTGTGTGCAGGCAAGCGGGCTGTGGTGCCAGCTTGTTTACTGCGAAATACACTGGAACAGTCACATTGTTTGGAACTGAACGAGCGAGAAGTTTTGGTGGAGTCTGGCCGCGGCGAGACTTAAACACCGTGGGTTTTAGCTGACTGTATGTGTGTTGGTTTCGTTTTACAGAAAACGTGGCACATGCAGTGTGTAGTGTTTGTGGGCACTGGGTTGTGGGCACATTCACTACATTTAATGCACAATGACATGAGTCGATCTCATTTGTGCGTGCCCTGCACTGTGGCGGGCTGCGTTTGTGTGTAGAAATGAACACTGGGCTGTGGGCATTTTTATTACACTCATAACACCATCGGCTGTGGCCGGAATACCGGAAAATACACTGCTTAAATGATTTTTCTGGGTCGCCTTGGAAACGGCATTTTTGTGCAGGCAAGCGGGCCATGGTACCGGCTTGTTTACTGCAAAATACACTGGAACAGTCGCATTTTCTTGGAACTGAACGAGCGAAATGTTTCGGTGCAAGTCTGGCCGCGGCGAGACTAAATTTTTATCTGCTGCGAGACCTGGGATCGAACACGGGTCTCCCGTGCAAAGGCTTTGGGTTTCGCCGCTGAGCCACAGGGGGAAACGACAAAAGCTTAAAATAGCTTGAGCAGATAAGAGAGCGTCATCACAGTTTGTGTGTGTTGGCGTTTGTTTGCAGGCGTGCGTGTTATACAACAGGCTCATTGCTGCAATATTGACATTTTCAGCTGCTCAAACTAAGAGGAGCTGAGAAATGTTTGAGAAATGGAGATTAGTCCGGCCTCGGCGGGACTACAAACACACTTTTCCTTATTTCGCCGGTGACGCATGCCCACGGGGGGCGGGGGCGGGGTAGCTTTCTTATAACGTAAAGAAAGCTAGCTGCGGTTTTGAAGCTGGCCTTCTCTACAGATGCAGCTATCTCGTCGTCATTAATGGCGGAAGCGGCGGCGCGCGGCGGCCGTTGTCCGTCAGCGAGCGACTCGAGTGAAGCTGGTGAAGCTGGCGGGCGAACCGGAGAGCTATCACGGGCTGGAGAAGGCTCAGGGCTGTTTCGTCGACCTCAATGGCGGAAGCGGCGGCAGACGGCAGCCGCTGTCCGTCGGTGAGGGACTCGAGCGATGCCGGCGAAGCTGGCGGGCGAACCGGCGAGCTTTGGCGGGCAGGAGAAGGCTCGGGGCCGCGCTGGGCACGGCGCTTTTACGGCGCGGCGCTACAGCGGGTTGAAGTGTAGGCTCTGAGAAAGATGCCAGGCGAGTCCTCAGAGTCACCATACAAGGCAGTAGCTCACAGTGAGGGCATCCGCCGTCGACGAGAGCGAGAGCCGCATGATCCTCACCCAGGCAGGAAACGCAGATGACATGACGGTCCCCGTCGCTGAGTGTGGCTCGGCACGAGCCGCAGGATCTTTGCATCTTGAAAAAGACGCAGCTCTTTTAGCAGAGAGAGAGACAGTGAAAAAATGTGTGTCGCAGCGGCGAACACACACACACAGTTTGAAAAGGATATAACGCCGGAAAGCGTAGCAGGTACGGCGGCTAAAGGCGGCGATGCCAGCGACTTCAGACTCAATGGCTCGTCCCGCTGTGTGCTTTTCCTCAGACGGCGTGGCTTCTCACTCCGGATCCAGCGATGCTTGATGCTTCGCTGAAGAGATGAAAATCAGTGTACCAGCCTTATCGAGCTATATTTGTAGGGCGAGACCACGCCCTTTCTGGCGGGATGTGACGAAATGGGCGCGAAATGCCCCCATTGGATATGTGTCACGCAGCGCCTCTCTCGATAGGCTGCTGCTGTTGCCGCAGGGCAGCCAATAGGCGCGCGAGCTGTCCTGCCTATGTCTGCATGCTGCTGCACAGCGTTTTACATTAATTCAAAATTAAGGATAATTTTTGGCTTCAATATCTCGTGGAAAAGAGGTTTTCCCCGTAGCGTAAGATATTACGCAGTACGAGAGATACTCTCCTAAGAGAACCAAGGACTCTAAAAAAGTGGGCAGTCACTGATGCACTTAACAACCCTGTCAGACACGTCTCAGTAGCTGTTCTAACACTGGGTCCTAACCTTGTGCGACATGATAAAATCACAAGCAGTATAGATCCTATGTTCTCCTTGTTATTCTGAGTCGTGACCCTAACCAACCATGACAAGCAATGAACAACAAGTCATTGTTAGTGGCTTGGTTTCTATTTTTGTTGTGTTTTGCTGCATTTTTTTGTTGTGTTGTGTGCTTCACCCACAATGAAATGTCATTGGTCTACAGATCAAATCTCATATTTTCTGATTGGCTGTGATTTTGTTGCTGTGCAGCAGTGTTTTTCTTTCTTAGTTAGCATAGAAATATTTGTTGGAAAATTGTATGGTTAGAACACAGCAGGGTTAAAGTGAGATTAAAAATGGTCATGTAAACATAAAATACCAAGTTCGGTAACACTTTACAATAAGGTTCCATTAGTTAACATGAACTGACTATGAACAACATCTCTGTTCAGCATTAGTTAATATTTGTTAACGTTAACTCACACATGTACTAATGCATCAATTCTCATTAACAGCACGGTTAGTTAACATTAGTTAAAGGGTTAGTTCACCCAAAAATGAAAATTATGTAATTAATGACTCACCCTCATGTCGTCCCAAGCCCGTAAGACCTCCGTTCATCTTCGGAACACAGTTTAAGATATTTTAGATTTAGTCCGAGAGTTTTCTGTCCCTCCATTGAAAATGTATGTACGGTATACTGTCCTTGTCCAGAAAGGAAATAAAGACATCATCAAAGTAGTCCATGTGACATCAGTGGGTTAGTTAGAATGTTTTGAAGCATCGAAAAAACATTTTAGTCCAAAAATAATAAAAACTACGACTTTATTCAGCATTGTATTGTCTTCCAGTTCTGTTTTCAATCCGCGTTCACGAGTCCGCAGTGACGTAAGACGCTAATGACGTAAGACGCTGCTGACGTGTTATCTGGTGCATCCGTGTATTCGGGTTCAAATAAATATGGCTGGGTAAAAAAATGCAAGTCTTCCTCTGTGTCGAAATCCTTAGACATGTTTGCGAAGATTGTTTTGTTTACAGCGTGCGTCTCCCTCAGACTCTAAACGAGGCTCGGGCGCACCAGATGTATTTTCGGTGCTTCAAAACATTCCAACTAACCCACTGATGTCACATGGACTACTTTGATGATGTCTTTATTTCCTTTCTGGACAAGGACAGTATACCGTACATAGATTTTCAGTGGAGGGACAGAAATCTCTCGGACTAAATCTAAATATCTTAAACTGTGTTAAGAAGATGAATGGAGGTCTTACGGGCTTGGAGCGACATGAGGGTGAGTCATTAATGACATAATTTTCATTTTTGGGTGAACTAACCCTTTAATGCATTAGTTAACATGAACTAACCATGAACAACATCTCTGTTCAGCATTAGTTAATATTTGTTAACGTTAACTCACTAATGCATCAATTTTCATTAACAGCACGGTGAGTTAACCTTACAAAACAGTAAAGCTATTTACAGGCACTGTTCGTGGTTAGTTCATGTTAACTAATGCATCAACTAATGTTAACTAACCGTGCTGTTAATGTGAATTGATGCATTATTATGTGTGAGTTAACGTTAACAAATATTAACTAATGCTGAACAGAGATGTTGTTCATGGTTAGTTCATGTTAACTAATGCATTAACTAATGTTAACTAATGGAACCTTATTGTAAAGTGTTACCAGATAAATTAACGTTCTTTTAGTCCTTATCTTGATGCGTTATTGCGTACATCAGCCATTTAAGTATCGCACTGTTATTGAATATTATCTAGATATTATATGTATGTATGTATCAGTCAAATGTTGAAGGTGTCAACATGAAGTTACTAAGCAAAATTAATTGAATATATGTGGCACATTTCCACTGTGACAGTAAAATGAATAACATCCTATTTGCCCACAATTCAGTTTCTTATGTTTCTCTGAGGCTTCTTCAGTAAAATTACAATAAATGATGAGTGACAGAGGAAAAAAATCATTTGACAGTTCTGGAACTAATTGAAAGTACTGTCTATTTAACAATTTAGCTGCATGACGAGAGTTGAGAGGAGACTGCAATGGCGTCTTTACATTGCAAAGTGGCGTAGATATACCACAAAAAGGCTTATTTACCCTTAATGAGATTAATCAAATTACACCGAAAAATTGCGAAAATAATGATATGAAATTCACTCAAGCACCTTATTCAAATGTTGTTTTGGCTACTAAGCCTTATTTGCCATCTTGAACAGAAGCTGTCATCCAAACATGATCCAATTATTCAATACCAATCCTCACCTATTATTTAAAAAATGTAAAATAAATAAGATGAATCTACAAACTAGCAATGATTTCACTACCCTTTCCTACTCAAAACATGCTATGCAATGCTAATTTTACACTAAACAATTCAATAACATGCTTTCCACCGAGGTAATTTGTTACCTTACGCTACTGTTTTAACATGATAAGGGGCATGTAACAATATTCATACTTTTTGGTTTGTCAACAGGCTTATTTAATTCAGTGGAAATGAATGAGCGTATGCTAACAAGCATTGTTGTTGCTAGCACTCAAATGAAACACCACTAGCCCAAGATTGTATAGAGGTAATCATTCATGCTGAAGTTCTGTCAGTAGACAAACAAATAATTGGGTCTGTTCTGGAACTCTGTGTCATAGGGCGAAACATGATTTAGAATGAGCACTGTTTAGTGCTGCTTCCTGTTATGAAAAAAATCACATACTACAACCCTGCAGCTACAGGTTACACACACACACACACACACACGCACGCATGCACGCACGCACGCACAAACAAACAAACTGAAAACCACTAACTTAGAAAACAGTGAAGCACAGAATCTTGAAATGTGCTGAATTGTCATTGTATAGAACTAATGAAGAATGACACATTATAAATTCACTTTAGAGTGAGGTGATGAGCTCCATTTTATAATGATGATGAAGAAAATCATCTTAGACTCATTATCTCGCAAAACAAGTTTGTTTTTGTCTAGCAATAGTGCACTCCATGCAACTATTATACAGATCCTTCATATTGAGGGATAAGGATAAAGTTATATTATGCCTTATTCTAGTGTATGCTCATGAGCTGTGTGTTGTAGAAACCAAACAGTTACAATGGACTAAATTCTAATCTATAGTAGTAGTAATATAGTAGTCAATTTCCCTGTTGTGGTTATTCAATGCAATCTATTGTTAATTCACACAGAAGGAGACTTCTGATTAACAGAGTCCTGGTGGACCACCAAGCTCCTCACCACACGCATGCAGCTCTTTTCAATTAGGACACAACACTCAATGATACATTTCTCAGAAATTCATTAGAATTCAAGTAGCCTTGAGTCTGTGTCCCTATTCATTTTCAATAGGTGGCTTTACACCAGGGCAATCAATCGATTCAGAAGTAGAGAGCCCATACTGCTACATGTGGCCTAATACTGGGTATGTAAGTGTGTTGAAATTACACATTAAATGGGTGATTTTTGTGAACACTTTTTGTTTAATTTACAGAATTTTAGTTTTTAAGTGTTGTACCTTAAAGGATTAGTTCACCTCAAAATGAAAATTTCCTGATAATTTACTCAACCCAATGCCATCCTAGATGTTCATGTCTTTCTTCAGTGAAGAAGAAATTAAGTTTTTTTGAGGAAAACAGATTTCAGGATTTTTCTCCACACAATGGACTTCAAGCGCAACCAACATGTTCAAGTCCAAATCAATGCAGTTTCAAAGGGCTTTGAAGTGCTTCAAAGGGCTCTGCACGTTCCCAGCTGAGGAATAGGGTCTTATCTAGCGAAACGATTGGTCATTTACAAAAATAAAAACATTTATATACTTTTTAATCACAATTGTTCTTCTTGTGCTGTTCGGCGACGCGACAGGCATTACGTCATCACGCTGGAAACGTGCTTTTTTCCCCTAAAAATTATCAGGAAATTTTTATTTTGAACTAATCCTTTAAAAAATATAATCTGTACTGCAGTGCTATTCACTCAGGATGGGGTGTTTATTGGAAATCATAATAGTGATTCCTTGTTTATTTGATTTTCTTAGTCTTGTTTTCCAGTACAAATATCTAAACATTTAAAATAAAGATACATTTACTTGAGAAAAAAAAAAAAAAAAAAACTTAAGCATAAAATAATTTCAGAAAAGCAAGATCTATCTTAAGAGTAGAATACATATTTGCCAATGGTCTAAGAAAAATATATTTTAAATCTCCAATGGTGGATAATTTTCTTGTTTTAAGCTTTCTACTCACTTTCTAACAGCTTTCCTTTGTGAAACACAAAGATATTTTGTGTGTGTGTGTGTTTTCATATCTCAGTGTTTTTTTGTCCGTACAATGAAAGTCTGTGGGATCCAAGACATGGTTTTGCACACCAATGACTTTTATTGTTCGATCAAAATCATTCAAAACGTTCTTCAAAATATATCTTCAAAATACCATGTTGTGCCAAAAAAGGTTTGGAACGACATGAGTGTGACTAAATGTTCTCGGTTAAATGGTCTCGGCCTCTGGTCTTGCCAAATATGGCTTTTGGTCACGACCGAGTCCAGGTGTATTTTTATTATGTTAATAATATTGAAGGAAAAGTGAAACACTGGCCACCTAATAACCAATCACACTAGATTATCCTCGCACGTCACGCTCTGCGTCTGCATGCCCGTTAATTTTGCATTTGTAAACTTTGCATCAGCCTAACGTCATAAAGTTATAAGTTCGATTACGTATGGTGGTAGTAGCTAGCTGTGTGGGTGTGTGTATCATATGCGTTAAAGGTGGTTAATTTGGGTAACGTTAATGTTATCTGACATCGGTGATGATTTCTTCAGTTTTAAATTGTGAAAATGTGTTCAGGACGAACAGAAATATTATCCAGGACGCCTACAGAACGAAAGACATTTTTGTATGTGTGTTCATTTATTACTAGCCTATTAGGGTAACGTTAACTTAGAAAATGCCAAAATTACCGACCAAGTGCTAACTACAACGGCACGCGCCTTTTCTTGCTGTTACTATAGTTACTATCTTACTAGCTACTACTTAAAAATCCTGGGTGTTGTGACACTTTTGCTTTTAGATCAACAAATAATAACCCCAAATTACTGTCTTGATAATGTCATGCATAAGACTTTTTTTTTTTCCCTGTCCTGGACTCGGTCTTGACTCGGACTCGAACCTTTTTGGACTCGGTCTTGTCTTGGACTCGAACTAGGGTTGCGGCGGTGAGGAAAATTTCCCACCGGTTAATCGACGTGTGACAACACCGGTAATCCCGGTGTCACCGTGGGGGGCGGGGCGGGGCGGGGGGGTTAAATAGCTTTTACAGAGCTGCCAACTCTCACGCATCTCACGCCACACCCCCGATTTCTCACGCATGAAGTGTCAACCTGGTCGGTCAAATGCCTGGAAGATGAGTTTATCTATATATCTACCTGTTGAGCCACTCGTGATCGACTAGTTATGCCGCAAAATAGTTAAAATCTCCTGGAATCTAGAGCGAGCGCGCACGCGAGACAGAGATTGTGCTTCAAACCGCGTAGCGCGCGCGTACGGGAGAGAGGGAAAGCGAGCGAGAGACCTTGCGTGTGCAAGCACACCCGTCAGAAAAGTCTCACTCCAAGCTAAACTCAAAAGTTGGCAGCTCTGGCTTTTAAATGCGTGCGCGTTATACTTTCACTTTCGAAATAAGCTTTTCTGTAATTTGACTCGTTCTTATCTCCACACGTGCTAAATGGAATCCTGATGCTTGCTGATCTGTGACGTGACTGGCTCTTGGCACGCACTGCGCAGTTCAGTTTTTAATTATAATATATGCTCTCTTCTGAACTAAATAATTGATCATTATTATTTTTAATTAATTCAAATAAATATTTTAGCAAAAACGAATACTTTAAAAAAGTCAAGACATCGCGGTGTCACGGTGGGAAAGTGATGTCACCGGTGATGGGGCTTAAAACCGGTAACACCGTCAACACCGTCTATCGCGGCAAGCCTAACTCGAACCTCTTTGGACTCGGTCTTGACTTGGATTTGACTAGTCCTGGTCTTGGACTTGTCTTGGACTCAACAAAGGTGGTCTTGACTACAGCCCTACCTTTTGAACATTCTGTTGACTATAAGTAACTTTGCAACGACATGTCAACTAACTCTCACTAGAGTATTAGACTATCTGCTTAATATCTGCTAACACTTTGTTTTGGTCCCCCAACAGACATTCTACTGACTATGAGTAACCTATTCTAACCCTACCATACTAATACTCTACTAAAACTCTAATGAGAGTTAGTGGATGCAACGTTACTTATAGTCAACAGAATGTGTTAATCTAGGGACCATCAAAAAAAAGTGAAACTGGACATTCTCTTGAAGAAATTCACTTATGTAAGAAAATGTGTTCTTGAATTTCTGGAAATGTCCTCTTGTACCTGATGTTGTCTCCTGCAATAGGACTGCTCCTTAAGGATAGTCCTTGGATGTCTGTCTTCTGTGAACAGTTTTGGCTAAAAGGGATTAAATTAAGATGTATTACTTGGAAAAAGCTGTTGGGAAGTGATATGCAGGTGTTGTAGGTCATACATGCTGCTATCCGACATCAAAGACATCCTTCAATCCTTATACCTTTTGGACGAGAATGTCAACATATTTACCTGATATGCAAGAGTAATGTGAGGAAGCTTTGATATTATTCCAAGACAAATTGTTGCTGTTGGTTTGTTGACATCAGTGACGGGTATCTTTTGTATATATTCAGGTCCAAAAGTCGTGACCGCTAATACAAATTATTCTATTTAGCATTTATTGGAATTTCATTTACCTTATTTCAAGATATTAGCATACAAATTGAGTGTAAATTGGACAGAAAAACTAACATGAATTTCATGTCTTTAGTATTTGGGTTATCAGCAGTCAAGCAGTGTTGCACTCTACAAGTGTGTCAAACCTGGGGTACGAGTGGTCAAACATTCTTAACTCTTTAGATTATATTCCCAGATTCCCAATGCGGTCTCAGATATATATGGATCCCACTATCCTCATTACACAATGGCTTCCTGTTCTCAATACTTGTGAGAGGTTCGTCAACAAAGCAATAGCAAAAATGGGATGAATCAGATGATCTGCACATAGCTGTCCATATGTGGGCATTCAGTCTACCCTTGTTGTGGGTTTCAGTATTGTACAAACACGAGGACATACCCACGGCTTGCCAAGAAGACAATGAAAAATATGAGCTTATAGAGTTTTGGCTCAGTGAGTGATGAAAAGGAGGGAAAAGTGTGTACGTGCACAGGTTCTCAGATGCCTGCGAGAGAAATCTGTCCACAGCATGGGATCAAAAAGAGTGAGAGAAAAAGCAGGAAAGGTGAAAAAGCATAGGATGAATCTATCTCTTCAGTACACAGAGGAGATGAAACAATCGATCCTTTGCTCTTGAGCAGAGCCTGTTGATGATGATGAACCTTTGCAGAACTTTCCTGCTGGCCACAGCACTGCGGCCCTGTTCATCCCAGTCCCCAAACCCAGCCGACTGCAACCCATCATTCTCTGACAGCCTGCCTCTACGCTGCTTAAAGCCCACTCTCGCCTCAGATATACAAGGCTGGAGAGAAGCTACTGGAGATGTGTAGCAGTGTGTTTTTTTTAAGGGGCAGTTCAGTCAGATATGAAAATCCGTCATCGATTGATCCACCTTAAAAAGAAGTAGAAAGGTCAAGTGTTGTTTTTATTAGGTAATGTTGAATTTCAGTCACAGCGTTAAAGCTCAAAGCTGTATTAAACATTTTGGATGCGATCTGGCACATTTGGTCTCTTCACTCTCCCAAAGAGATCATCTAATTGCGAATCAGTGGAGCTTGCGTGGCCAATATTATGATAAAAGTGTCCATTACTTTTCAAGAGTATGTCATAATTTTCTCAGAGGACGGTGTGAAATGAAAGGATGCGCATGGCCAATGAAATTTAATCGTGTCTTTTGTGGCATTTAAATTATTTTCATCCTTGTCATTTTGAAAAAACGTGTCTGGTTTTGAAACATTAGGCCTTGTTGCTCAGTATGTTCTGCAAGTTTCCCTTCTCTCTTTAAATCAAATTTATATTTAATTTTCAGTTTCTGCAGGTGTGCACTATGACATATTCATTAGGGGTGTAAATCGGACAGTTAATCACGATACGATACGATATCGATTCTCTCAGCCAACGATACGATATTTGCCGATACCTCAAAAAATTCTACGATACGATTACGATTCGATTCGATTCAGGGCTATATCGATCGATTAATCGATATTTAGATATTATGTGCCAAGTGTACACAACCAGTCATATTTATTAACTCACAATACATTAAAAAATATATTACATGAAAGTTTAATTAAACTCTGAAAATTGCACACCCTCTCCCAATTGGGACATTTACAAGTTGTTTGTTACAAGTTAAAAAAAAAAACATGATGAAAAGGAACAAGAACGGGGTTATCTGTTTTTGCAAATGAACTCTTCTGTTATATTAAAGTTAATTTAAAGGATTTTTATATATATTTATTGTGTGGTAAAAGCAGATAACTCTACATTTCATGTTTCAGAGTTAAACAAAGCCAAGTAACACTTGGTTAATCTATAACGTTAATCTCCTCAGTTGACATAATTTCGATGCCTGTCAAACTCTGTTGTTGTGATTAACGTACACGCAATACAGAGAGCTTTTCACTCACCACTAAACGTGCTGTTTTAGCAAGATTCCGTGAAAAACTTTCAGCTTTTATTTTCTTTTTACGAGCCGAAGAAGATATCACGGGTTCATGAAGTTCGCTGAAATCCATCCTCGATCACTTTTAGTAACCTTTGACGAAACTCCTCTCAGTAGCGCGTCTTTTCAAAGTGACAAGCAGCCTTGTCACCTGACCTGAATACTGCGCACTGATTTGCTAAAACAGACTTTTCGGGGCTTGTCGTTTCTGCTGTAAAACATAAACTCGCGATGCGATGCCTTTACAGTGGAAAATACCAGCTTTTGTGACAAAGGTTTCAGTCAATCTTGTCAGGCGTCTATTTCAGCGGAGAAAAGTTCCGTGAGGATATGGAGTGTGTCAAAATAAAGGTACCGTACATCGATATTTTATGTGTGGTATCGATGCATCGTATCGTTAGTCATTTGATCGATGCATCGATCCATATCGATGTATTGTTACACCCCTAATATTCATTCCTTTTGGCTAAACTTTAATATGTGCTTTTCTACGGGACGCCCACAATCACACAGACTTCACATGAAGTTATTCCATGCAGCACATCTTTGAAATAGTTTGTTTGTGCAGTGCTCCTGTGCTTATTTAGGCAATCTTTGCGTGACAGGGATTCGGAAAGTCCATTTATTCGGCTGACATTTATTCTGTCATGCACATTGCAGGGGCATTTAAATGTTTGCAAATAGACACGAACAACTATTTTTTTTTTTTTTTTTATCTGACGTGATTATGGTAGCAAGTCATGCTTGTTCTCAATGAGTGTTGGACTCCAGCAGGGGTGTCCTTTTTCTCAGATTCTGTTCGTAGTGTTCATGGACAGGATCTCAAGGCGCAGCTGGGGGCGGGGGTTGGCATCGCTGCTATTTGTGGATGATGTTGTCCTGATGGCCTTGTCGGGCTGTGATCTCCAGCGCTTACTTGGGTGGTTTGTGACCAAGTGTGAAGTGGTGGGAATGAGAGTCAGCACCATCAAATATAAAGCCATGGTTCTCAGTCAGAAAAAGGTGAATTACCCACTCTGGGTAAGGAGTGATTTGCTTCCCCAAGTGCAGGAGTTCAAGCATCTCGGGGTCTTGTTCACAAGTGAGGATAGGTTGAAGCAGGAGTTTGATAGGTATAGAAGCAGCAGTAATGCGGCCGTTGTACTGGACCGTTGTGGTCGTCGCTTGAAGCGCTCGATTCACCAGTTGATCTGTGTACCAACACTCACCTATGGTCATGAACTCTGGGTAGTGACTGAAAGAACGAGATTGTAGGTACAAACAGCTATAACTAGTTTTCTTCACAGGGTGGATGGGCTAAGGGTGCAAGCCTTGATATCAGGGAAGGACTTGGAGCTGCTGCTCCTTCACATTGAAAGGAGCCAGTTGAGGTGGTTTAGGCATCTGAGCTACATGTGTTTAAATCCAACTTTGTATGCCCTTCCCTTGCTAACTCCCATCAGTCTCGTTCACTTGGGTGTACATCATTGCTTATGCTGCATGAGTGCCCACTACTGCCAGAACCATTGAAATGTGTTTAACCTTCATCCTTCCCACGCATCCTGTAACAAACCCCTCCCTAAACAAAAATTATACTTTTTTTTCCCCGAACAAATGAACCAGAAATGATTTATGCGTGAAAGAAGGCGAACCCTCCGCGGACACCTACCTATTACGTAATCGCCACAGACCAATGGCACTACAAAGGTGTTTACCCTTGCGGAGCTAACTTTTCTGGAAAGTTCGCTTTAGCAAACTGTTTCGAATTCCCAAATCGAACTCCAAACGAAGTTAGTTTTGGTCTGATTTTGTTCAAAATGACTTCACACAGTTCGTTCTTCAATTTTGCTTGAAGTATATTGGGGCCTTAAGGCCCTGATCACTTGGAATCTGCTATTATACAGTTTTTTTTCCCTTATGAATTTTTTATGCACCTTTCTATAGGCCTGCATGTATGCTTGGGCTGTTAAAAAATTGAATATAAACCAATATTAATATATAAATATATTATTATTAGTTATAAAATAAAAAAGATACACAAACGAAAATGATTTCAATACAATAAACTATAACTGTTTAAAAAAAGTCAATTTAAGGTATCTACAATAAGTTTTAAGTTTTGACATCACAATCATGGTGCACTGTGGTCTATGGATCTACCTGAAGATTACATGTTGAGTAGACTTGCTCCCTCGGTCTGAATCGAGGGGTCCAAATAAACTTCCCTTGTCCACTTGACGAAGTTGAACATCTTTTTTAAAAGTTCACGAGTTTGTCTAAAAGTGGAGTAAAAAGCAGCCCTGCTTAGGATTCCTCTCGGACGCCTTCCGGTGGAGGTGTTCCAGGTATGTGCAACTGGGAAGAGACCCTGGGGCACACTGGAGGGATTGCCTGACTGGCTTGGGAATGCCTTGGGATCTCCCAAGAAGAGCTAGAGGAAGTAGCCTGGGAAAAGGACATGCGGGCGTCCCTACTTAGCCTGCTACCACTGCGATATGTTATTATATTACATTACTAAAAACACAAAAATCTATCAAAACAGTAACATTTGATAACGTAGAGTAAACCTGTTAAAACTGTAGAGTAAGGAATCCATTTATTTTTGTGCCTTTTTCATCTTCCCATAGACATCTGTGTTTTGTTAGAGCAAGCTTTACTGTGGACTTTAGCTCCTGCTGTTCTTTTATCTCTGCTTCCCAGTTTACCTTTATCAAAGCCTTCCCTCAACACTGTCTGCCTGGGATTAGTGTGTGCGTGTGTGTGTTGACCTCATGTCTGATTGGGTGTGGGCTGAAAACAGTGTTGTGGTGGATTGGTATGTTTAAGTGTGATTGACTCTAAACTTAAAAGTGTTTCCTGAAGGTATTGGTACTGACCTAAACAAATAATGTTTGCTGATAGAAATAGGACAGAAGAGATAGGATTGGTGGCTAGGCTGTCTTTGCTTAATTTAAAAACCCTACCTGAAGAAAATATTTTTTTATATACAGTATTTATTTTCAGATACGTATTTTATTGCCCACTGTTTAGAATTCAGCATTAATTACCTGTGAGTTATGCTATTTGTCAAACATTTTTGAATGTTGACAAGCTAAACAGAAAAAAATATCAACAGTGGTTTGTTGATGTACCTCATGAATTTTGTAAGGCTAGCCTATCTAAAAATATAATGTTGTGGGGTTTCTTGTCTTGTTTCGTTCTGCTGTCGCACAATATAATCAAAGTAGGTTTTGGCACTTGGATTTTTGACAAGACGTGAGCTGTTGTCAACCAATAAAGTGTTTTCTGTAGCACAACATGTCAGACTTCATCAAACATGTTTGCTCTTGCCAAACTGACAAGAAAAATAAATTAATCTTTAGGCTCCAATTCCTCTCTGGTGTAGTTTGGGGAGCCTATTGGGCTTCAATAATCTGCAATCAATATCTGACAGTCCCTGACTCTGATATACAGTTCTCTGACGGAGATTCATCAGTTTTGACATGCTAGCAGTGACAAGACAGATAAGACAGATCTGTTGAATATAAAAGTGCATTTATAAAAACTCATTGTGTAACCAAACACTATAGTTAAATAGCTTCAGTTTAGCTTTAATTATTTTGATGGTCTTAGTCATCATTGTTAGACAAGAATTGATGCCTAAAGGCCCGTTCACACCAAGGACAATCACTAACGATTGACCTACAAATCGTTATAAATGTAAAAGAATAGCAGAGTTCACACCACAACAATAATGATAACTGCACAGAGAAACAATGTAGTTGGAGTCATTTTCAGAACGATTTTTTTTGAGCCGATGAACGATAAAAATGGCAGACAATCAGAATATCCTGTTTTAAAGAGATCAGTGACATAACTGCGTGCTTAGAATAAACAGTCCATCAGTGTGGATGCTAATATAGTTATCATTATCTTTATAGTTATCGTTCTTGCCATGAACGGGTCTTAACCAACCTAATCTGTCAGCATAGTCTAAAATGTTTTGACATGTGAATTCCTTCTTTGTTTATTTCCTAAGGCTGTCAGTTTAATCAATGTGTTTAGTACAATTAATTATTAAAAAATAATCTAATATCAATTACGTCATTTAATCATGTACCGGGACCTGTAAATATTCATCAAAAAATCCTGAAAAAAAATGTTTTTGAGCACCAAATCCGTATTAAATAATTTCAATGTGACATTGGCTGCTGAAAATTCAGCTTACATCATATTCAAATAGAAAACAATTAATTTAAATTGTAATAATATATTTCACAATATTACTGCTTTAATGTTTTTCTGATCAAATTCAGTGAACATAAGAGACTTCTAACTGTCTAAAATTTCTGCACGATAGTGTAGATTTTAAGCTTCTTCATTTTGGGGGACTTTTAAAAAATCGAATATTAATAATATGATTGATTCTGATTAATTGCATTCAGGATTTAATTAAACAATCAGCATACCATGTCATTAATTCGTGTGCATTTTTGATCAGTTGAAGTTTTCTCCAACCTAAAAAAATAGTTTTGAGACGGATTGTTTTCTTAATGTCAATCTTCAAACCCATATTAATCCATTATACTAATGAGCTGTAATGGCAGCAGTAAAGATGAGATTAGATAACAAACCAGTCTAAGTATACCTCCAGGTGTTAGTTTGTTCATTAAACATTCCCACGACTGTTAAACACTATTTTAGTGCAGCGTCAGTGAGATTAGGTGAATGTGGGCTCCCACCGCCCCTCCTCAGTGAAGTTTTCCTCTCCTCTGTGAGTGCACATACACCTACACTCCTCTCATTAATCAGAATTCTGCCCCTCTTCTCCAATCCAATTACAGGCTCTTGCAGGAGGGCCTGATCAGGGAGGAAATCAATTTGTTGAATTTCAGTATCAGGAGTTTTCCCAGGCTTTTTTTCTTTATTTATTTATTGCCAAGAGAAACTCTTCTTCAGACTTCTTCAATCATCCCTTCATATTTGTCTAGTTGCCTTGTGGTTATCACACATTTCCACGCTGTTCTTCTGTAAGAGATCAAGTCATTGCAGGCTCAACTGTGATATGTTGTATTCCTTTAGAAGTTCTTCTGTCATTTTCAAATATTTTTACAAGACAGTAAGAAATAGTTCCTTCACCTAGTGCTTCCATAAATCATCACCAATACCAAACTCCAATAGTATTTTAAAAATACTTTTTGACCTCACAGCCATGATACAATGAAAAGCTGTCAAATGACTAACCTTGAGGGGAGTGTAGCACTAAGATGTGCGATAAGGGGGTTACTTTTTTTTATTTTAATTTGTTTCATTTGAGAATATTTTGTGTGAGAGGTGAAACAGCCGTGTGTCTGCTCTGGTCTGCACCATTCTTGAGCTGAAGCTGCTGCAATGTCTTCACTTATTCAACTGAGCCTTTCATTATGCATCAGCTCAGGCTAATACAAACCTCTCGAGAAACCTGTGAAGAACACAACTGATATTTGAGGCATTACAACTGAGATTTCTTGGGTAGACTCAGAAAGCTCTAACACTGGTTCCCTTTCGAGGGAACTCGCGCTGCGTCGAGAATCGACACATAGGGGAACGCCTTCAGCGTGATGCGTCTGAAGCCTGTATGGAACTAGTTCTATCTTGATTAGTGTTGCGTCATGACGCCGGATCATAACAGCTTCAGCTTCTGTTCTTCAGCAAGCGCTCTGTGTGACTGTGTGTCGTATTTGGTGTTGTATTGTACGCAGTGTTGGGGAGTAGTTAACTACAAGTAGCGACGCTACTAACTTAACTACATTTTTCAGTAGCTTGGCAGTAGCTCAGTTGCTTTTTAAACAGTGTAGCTTTTCCAGTAGCTAACTACTTTTTGCAGGAAGTAGCGGTGTAGCGTGAGCAAAAGCTACATTGCGTGTTGTTGAGCCTTCGCGAGTCAGCGCGATGCAGGGATATTCTTCTTCTTGTTAGATTACAAACTAATTTTTTTGCCATTACCGCCACCTGTTGTTTAATCACACATCTTGCGGCTAACGGTTCACTGACGTACAGAAGACCTCAAGCAAAAATTGAAGGATGCACATGCAGGTGATTAATGGCCATTTTAAATGTATTAATTATCCTGCTTTGTTGCTCTCTATGTTACATCAAATTTCTATTTCTGATTTAATTACATTGCACCGCCATGATCTGTCCGCCAGTTTGGTAATGAACATAAAAGACCACTAAAGTTTGCGTCATCGTGTTTGTCAGTTGAACAAAAAATGTAATCTTAGTTTTTTTATCTCACGACAAAGGCTTTGATCTAATTAAATTGCTGTATAGATTTGTTGTGACTGGTTTCAGAGCGAACCGAACTGTGCTCACAAGCAGCTTGTGATTCAGGTTCTTCTTTTTACAGTAAATTCTGCGAGCTCCATCACTGCATGTGAGCGAGTTTAACGTGCATTGTCAGTGCCACATGTGAGCGGTTGTTCAATGTATTTTCTTTCCAAAATGCAACCATCTCACAATCGGTATTTTTGAGAAAATGTCTATACATGCAATTTACGTTGGATGTATATTTTGT
Organism: Tiaroga cobitis; assembly: GCA_030578255.1. Lineage (NCBI taxonomy): Eukaryota > Metazoa > Chordata > Actinopteri > Cypriniformes > Leuciscidae > Tiaroga > Tiaroga cobitis. The sequence goes on from CM060598.1 coordinate 20,558,561, forward strand.
TCTTGCAATGTTGTATTTGTTGCAATTTTGCACTTTTGACAAACAGTCTGAGATATTTGAGTGTTGTGTGTAATAAAACAATAAAAATCATAATTGTATTGCATTGTTTTAAACACTAAATATTTTACTTAAAACATTCCTCAGACACTTATTCAGTTATTTATAATATATGTTGTTCAAAAAAAGCAAAAGTAGTTTCAATGTAGCTAGCTACTTTTTGATCGTAACTTGTAGTGTAGCTAACTACTTTTCCAAAAGGGTAGCTTGACTGTAGTTTAACTACTTTAACTTACGAGTAGCTTGTAGCTTGTCAAACTACAGTTTCAAAGTAGCTTCCCCAACACTGATTGTACCTTTATCCCTTTATATATTTCAACATGGCAAGCAAAGAGAAACAAGACAGGCAGTGTGCGTCCCCTTGCCTGCGCTATTTGAGCGAGGGTGTTACACTCTCGCTTTGTGTTATTTGTCTGGGAGTGGAGCATGCACAGGCAGCGCTCGAGGGCGCTGTCTGTGCTAACTGTGATCTAACTGTGATCTAATGCCCCTGAGAACACTCCTCCCACCTGAGCCTGTTCGATGAATCAGGCCAGGCAAGCGGTCCCCGTGGATCAGGTCCCGTGTCTGTCGAGGCAGCGCGGTGCTTGCATTCATGGGGATCGCAGAGGGAGTTGGCTGATGATGTTGAGACGGCCTCAACCCTTTCTCCGCTCCATGGCAGCTTTGGTAGCTATGGAGAGACATTTGTGGCTGAATTTGTCGGGCATTGGGGACAAGGACAGGGCCTTCCTCCTCGATGCCCCGATTTCGTCTTCTGACCTCTTCGGCGACGCAGTCAATACTGTCGTCGAGAGGTTTCAGGAGACGAAACTACAGTCAGCCGCATTCAAGCAGCTTATCCCCGCTGTCATCCTAGGTCTCGTGGGTCTGCTTCCTCTCACGAGGCCTGCAGAAAAATTTAATCGGTTAGTTCCTGCCAGTCAACTGCTTCAGGTCACCGAAATCCCAAATATAACACCAGAGGTCAGTCTCGAAAGACTGGTCCCCTTAGTAGATTATCTAGACACCTTGGAAGGTCTTCGAAATATATCTCAGTGGGTCCTTCGCACAGTGGAAAAGGGGTACAGAATTAAGTTTGAGTATCGTCCACCAAAGTACAGCGGGATTGTGCACACTCTGGTCAGCCCCGAGCAGGGTCAGGTCATGGAACAAGAAGTTCAGTCCCTCTTAGTAAAGGAAGCCATAGAGCAGGTTCCTCTTCAAGAGAGGGAAGCAGGCTTCTACAGCCGGTACTTCATAGTTCCCAAGAAGGATGGGGGGGTTACGTCCTATAATAGATCTCAGGGTATTGAACCGGTCTCTGAGGAGATACAGGTTCAAAATGTTAACTATACCTATTATCGTGAGTCAGATCAGGTCTGAGGACTGGTTTGTCACGATAGATCTTAAATATGCTTACTTCCACATATCCATCCTTCCCCAACACAGGAAGCTTCTAAGGTTCACTTTTGGGGGAAAAGCGTATCTGTCACCTCACACCTTCATGAAATGCATGGATGCTGCCCTTGCTCCTTTGAGAATTCAAGGCATTCGCATCCTCAACTAAATCGATGACTGGCTCATTCTTGCACAGTCAGAGGAGATGGCGGTTCAACATCGAAATGTTGTTCTGAATCATCTAAGGTGCTTGGGATTAAGACTCAATGTCAAGAAGAGTTCATCAATTCCTCTACAGAGAACTATTTTCCTGGGGGTAGTATGGGACTCAGTCACGATGCGGGCACAGTTGTCTCCTGCTCATATAAACACCATCTTGACCACAGTAATGAGTATCAAGCTAGGCCAGGACATCACTGTCAGACACTTTCAAAGGGGACTGGGTCCTGACAGCAGCGTCCAACATGATTCCTTTTGGCCTGCTGTAAATAAGGGCCCTGCCGTGGTGGCTCAGGACCGGAGGGTTTTCCCCGTGGGAGAACCCATTTCACACGATCAAAGTAACGCGCAGATGCCTTCGTTCTTTGGTCATGTGGAAGAAACCGTGCTTCCTGTCCCTTGGTCCTGTGTTGGGGACACCGTGTCAGAGAAAAATTTTGACCACAGATGCATCCCTCACAGGCTGGGGTGCGGTCATGGAAGGCCGCTACACCAGGGGTCTTTGGAAGGACCATCATCTTTCATGGCACATCAATTGCCTGGAGATGTTGGCAGTATTTCTGGCCCTCAGACATTTCCTTCTGGACCTCAGAGGCCATCATGTTCTAGTGCAAACAGACAATACGCTGGTGGTCTCATATATAAATCGACAGGGGGGCCTGAGATCACGCCCTCTATGCTGATTGGCACATCAGGTTCTTCTGTGGTCCTGGGGCAAACTTCTCTCAGTCAGAGCCATGTTTATTCCCGGGGACAACAATGTGGGAGCAGACATCCTGTCGAGGCAGGGGCCGAGGCCCGGGGAATGGAGACTCCACCTCGAGACGGTGGAGTTGATATGGAGGGAGTTTGGTCAGGCGGAAGTCGATCTGTTCGCCGCTCACGAGAACACTCACTGTCCGTTCTGAAGGTTTTGCCTTCACTGCTTAATGTTTAAAAAAAGTTTTAGTTTTTTTTAAAATAATTATTAACCTTTATACAATATTATACATTAACATTACACTCAATGTTTTTTTTACTCTACACTTGATGGTTACATGACGTGACATTTTTGATTGAAAATGGTTTAAAGGTTTTTCAAAACATATAAAACCAACATAAATATGAAGTGTACATTTGTTTTAAAGGTCTCATGACATGAAATTTTCACTCTCTGAGGTTTTTTAACATTAATATGAGTTCCCCTAGCCTGTATATGGTCCCCCAGTGGCTAGAAATTTCAATCGGTGTAAACCAAGCTTTGGCTATATTTCTCTGCCTTTGAGAAAATGAACGCTCAGACGGGCTGGTCTTGAATCTCCTTTGAAGGTAACCTCCCCTTTCTCTGCTTTGGCCGCCCAGAGAATTTGGCTCACCCATGAGAAAATGAGCTAGGAAGTACGAACGCGCGAGCGCGATTTGAGTTTTTCCTTGAGAGATATCATGGCTTGCAAACGAGCGAAGCATGGCAGTTGATCAGTGTTCAAATGAACACAAAAGTACTTTTTAGTTCCTTCTTCCGCGCCTCTGAAGTAACAATGGGTTCATTTTATTTTCTCTGGAAATGCGCCGACAAACATTTCAAACATGTTATGGAATTTTTCCTATTATTGCTCTGATTTCAGTGATTCCTAATGATGGCCTCATCTGTTCTCACGAATGTAGTGAGAGGGGGCCTTTGATTGATAATTTACTGTGGTTGGGAGTCAGTGGAGGTAAGGAAAAGCAGGTGGTCAAGGGGTCATCTTGAGTGCATTTGTACGTTATAGCCTAAAGGGTTAAGGGGGCATTTACCTCTCAGGGCCAGGGAGAAATAGGAAAAAACAAAGTATATCTCTCCTGTGAGGGGAGGGCAGAAATAAGGCCTTGGAGGACACAAGATATAAAAAAGACAGACACTGCTTCTCCTTATCTCTCCTCACTGACTCACGAATGTGTATGAGTGACGAAGATCTCTCTTGCAAGAGAATAAATACTTTTTAAACTATTAAATTGGACTCAGAGTGTCTCTTACTCAGTGATGATGTTTGTTAATAAGAAAAAAAGCCACAACAGTTTTGGTGTCAGAGTGGGATTCCTTGGTAAGTGCTTTCTGGACCTGAGAGCGGACGGTGTTTGGCCACCTGGACTGAGCAGTTCCAGCTCTACCTCGTAAGCTTGAGAGAGAGGGGCCGACCGCTATCGGGTCCGGGAGGGGCTCCACTGGAATCAAAAGAAAGCGAACCCGTGGCAACCAACATATCGCTGGTAAGAGACGTCTAAAATATTTTCTTTTGGGGAAAAGTATTTTGTTTCGGGTAAGAAATGTGAGTGAACCATATTGGCTGAGGGCTGTTTCTGTGGTACGTAATCTGAGATTAATTGAGATCTATATATAGATCAAGAGGTTTCAAACAGATACGAGAGAAAATTATCTGAGATTAATTGAGGTCTGTAACAGATCAAGAGATTTCAAACAGATAGGTACCCTGAAAATCAGTTGTTCCACCACGGAGCAAATTGTTTTTAGGTGCTGAGGCTAATTAGGGGGAGCCAGAAAAGATTTTTTTTTTGGTAAACCTTAATTAGGAGGGTACTAATAGTGCAACCCGACCGATTTGGGTTAAAAGGAAAAATCGGGTCTGTTGGGGACGCCTAACAGATCAGGAAAACGCGCGTTGAAGAGAAATCCACAGAGAACAGAGAAGCAGCCAATATGGGGAAGTCTCAAGGTAAGCATGCCAAATTTGATACACCGGTTTTCTATCAAATGAGAAAATTATGAGGGAAAATTTATGTTTTAGATATTGAAAAACTGAGGAAATACCATGATTTCCCCAGGGAGGGAACACTGAGCACAACTAGACTAAGAGTGTTGCGAGAATCAGTTGCACAGGGCAGTGAGAGACAAAAAGGTTGTTATGGCTGTGTTCAACGTGGGTAAGCAATGTGGGCAAACAATGGATGGTTGTCTTAAAGGGGCAGATAAAAAAGAACTGTCGAGAGAAATAATGTTTTTACTTCTTCATCCAGTAAATGGATGCATGACATTAGATGTCTATAGAACTTAGATTTATATGATAAGGATTGAAGTAGCAAGCAGAAATAAGGCTGTCTGTGTGAAATAGAGGGAACTGTAAGTGAGAGACTTGATGGAAGAGGGAAGTGAAAAACAAAAGGTTGAGACACGTGTGTGTGAGGATTGTGCAAACAATCATGTACTGGTTAGATAATGAAGGAACTGGCATGTAGGGAAAATAAAGGAGAGGATACAGAAGGAACTGGCATGTAGGGAAAGATTGAGAAGATATATAGTAGAAAACTATATGTGATGAAAATAAAATGTCTGACAGAATTTATGGAAGTCAAATTAACTGTTTAAATGGTATGAAAAGTCAGTTTTAGAATAAAATAAGGCATTGTATGATTGACGGATTAACATGATATGAAGAATGTTTTAAGCAGATAAAATAATGATTGAAATGATGATATATCTGCTTTATTTTATTAATGTTAAGAAAATATGGGTATTGAAGCAAATAGCTATAATGGTTGTCTGTGTAATTTACGGACTGAGTAATATAATCTGCTTTGGAGAAACAGTAGAGATAAGACTGAGACAATAATGATAATATTAAGTTGAATCTGCAGGCTAACCATGTGATGGGAAAAAAAGGCTTCAAACCAGTTGTAATGAAAATAATGATGTACAAATTGTTACACTTTAAAAGTACTTTCTGGAATTAGTGTTGTTGATGACAATACCAAATTAGTCAAATGATGAAGATTATTATTTGGCTATTGTGATTAAATCCGCCAATGGTGGACTGTAAAATAATACAGAGAACTGCTTATCAGTGGCTCTGTTTACATTCCTGAAGGTGTTTGAAAATGTGATAGAATGGGACACACACTGATTCAAGAGTGTGCAGTAAGTTGGAGCCGTTTGCAAGCTCACAGTGATCAAACTATAGTCAAGGTGTCTGATGCTGTAATTGAGGCTGACACATGAACCCACCAGATGACAGAGAGTGTTTTTAATGGTGGTCATCAGGACCATTTAATACGTAACTGTAAATGCCCACCGAGAAGGTGTTTAAAAAATGTGATAGTGACACATTTCTGATAATAATGTGGGTTTGAAAGTAGATCAGTGTTTAAATGACGACAGTAACATTTTTCGTCTGAGAAATAAGAGATAAAAACAAGGTCAAAAGATTGAAGTCTTAAAGTGAATCCTATAAGAAAGAAAAGATCTATAATAGTAATTTTTAAAAGTGAATTGATGAATACAGGTTGATGTAAAATTAATGACTCCAACAAATGTGAGTTGCAAAATATATCAAAGTAACTAACAGGATGATTGTGTTTTAATTAAACATTTTAGAAAGGGTTTAGATTAAGGAGAGAGACTAATCTCACGAATGATTTATAATAATTGCAAAAGATGTATCAAGCAGAGAGTGCTAGCCTTGTCAAAGTTAACGTAATTGAGAACTTGACAACTAAAATGCTGATTGAGAAATGTGAAACGTTATTGAGAACTGGAATAATTATTTTTATTTAAGATCAAGTAAGCAGTAGGCTACTGGATTAACAGTTGCTAAATGCTGATTAAACAAACAGCTTGAAAAGTTGACCATGAAAGAACTAGAAGCTGATGTTTTGCTTTCAAAAAATAAGTTTGTTATTGGCTGTAATGAAACAGTTTGCTTATCTGGATCTGATGTGTACTGTGGCTGAAACTGCCAGTGCAACAGAGACTCAATCTGAGTGGAAATTTGTAATGTCTAAATAAAGACAACTATAAAAATTATGTTTATTTGGAAACACATGTAATTTCTGGCAAATATCTCTTAAGCTGGGATAGAGCTATAGGATGGTAGATAAAAGTTTGATGTTAGAAGTTTATGAGAGTGCAGTGTGCCAGTCCTGAATGTCTCAGAGTCTCTCTCATTCAATGTCAGCTCAAAGCTGTTATCTGTGATAAGCTATTTGTAAAGCACAGTTTCAGTTGAAGAATCATAGACACAGAGATGTTTAAAGAAACAATTGCCATAAAGGGCAATTTGTATTTGTAAATGTTTTAAATGTAAAACTGAATGACTTTAAAGAAGTCTTTAAAATAATAATGCAGAACTTGAAGACATTTTATTTTATTTTAGGACCAGTAACTTCTTTGTCTCATTTAGTCTCCACCATTCAGGACCGATGGCTCCGTCTACAGATAAAGTTCACCGAACGTACGGATGATCTAAATTCGCTGAGTATAGTCTAAGCAGCTAGGTTTCTGATTTTAAGATGGTTAATGGATTTAAGTGATTAAATACAGCTGTTATTAACCTGTCTCCCTGTGTGAACACTATTAGGCAATGGGAATGGCTCTGGTGACTCTTGAACGTGCCTTTCCTAAGCTCCAGAAAGCAGCTAAGTTCTGTTGAAGAAAACCGATTGTGTGATGGGAGAGAGCGGTCACCAGTGTGTACGTGGCTACTCAATGACGGGATGATCTTCCTGGCCAGGGGACAGCCCTACCCAGGGGGTCACGAACACTGGGCATCTCCAGATGGAGGTGTTATATGCGAGAAAGGTATGAGAGTTGAGCGCTGATTACTGGAGGCCACCGGGGTCAGCAGAGCATTGAGAGGTGAGATGCGCGGTAAGAAGTTACTGTATTCTGACCCAGAAAGTGTGAGTTTCCTCCATACCACTCGCCAGAAGAAACCGCATTAGTTGTATGGCTTGTTTTTCATTGTGACAAGTGTCTGCAACTATACCAGGGGGGACAACACCCTGAGGAGAAGAAAATTATAGATAAAGAGCTAATGGCAATGGGCTTTCAAGAGCCAGCTGAGACCGTGAGGGGATTGCCATCAGTTGTTGTGGAGACAGTAATAAAACTTTTGATGTCGGTTGCCTTATGGGCAAGGAAAATGTATAGAAGTTTATAACATAGTTCTAACTCCTGAAGGTCGTTAGACATGGTGGTGACTAAAGATGAAGACAGCTTTTGTAGATTTAAGTCTGGATAACAAAGGTGGATGGTCAAAGGTTATTGTAATGAATTTAATATTACATTTTGTATAAGTTACAGTCTTAGAAATGTATTTATAGTGAGAGAGACTGCTTGAGGGGAGGAAGGAATGGTAACTGTGTCTGTCGTTCTGTTATCGGCCTGCTAGAGCAAGCTGAAGAAAAATAATGATAATGAAACAAAACAACCCAGCTGACTTGTCTAAAAATCTAATGAATAATGAACAAGACATGCTTTGAAAGTGGTTAAGAGACCATGTAAAATTAGATAGAAGCTACAGGAAAATGGAAAGGTTAAAATCTTATTTAAAATTTAAATATTTTAGCAATAATATAAAGAAAAGTGAACATTGAGAATGAGCAGTTAACATATGTGTGTCTAGTGTGAGTGTGTGTGATGGTGACAGCACTTTCAGTCTTGTATGTATTAGTTTGGGGTACTAATATTAGAACAGAAATTAGAACAGAACAGTTTTATCATTACAGATGGGTTAAGGCAAATGACAAATTTTAAAGAAGCCGATAATTCTGAGATTATTGTGAACAAAGGGGGAGAAATGATTGACTGACATTGACCAAGTCTGTACAGCACGACCTGACCGGATAGGGAAAATTGATGACTTTAGAAATGTTTGTAGATGGCTGACTTGAGAGACCAAACAACAGGCCTGAAAAGCAGGATTCGCTGTGAGACTCAGGGCCGTTGCCCTTCAAATACTTCGATAAGAAGATGAGATTGGGCTTTAAGTGAAGAATGTAATATTTTGTTTCAGAGGCAGAGAAGGATGTCTGGGCAAAATTTGGCTGAATGACGCCGGTTTGGGTTGGTGTTGATGGCAAATCAAATTAGTTTAAATTGATGAATGAGCGGGGTCATGCATCAAAAGGGGGATGGTAACAATTGCCAAATATGGTTTACTTGGGTCCCAAACAAAATTTGCTGTCTGTACATGTATTTGCAGGACTGTTTCAACAGGAAACGCCAGGGAAGGCCGTGGCAGCACAGCAGACAAAAGAAACTACGTATTTTACTATCTGAAAATAACCTCGACATTGTTTTTCTCTACAGAGCATGCAGACTTTTGATACAGGGGAAAATGGGCCCAGTAAAATGATGGCTATGGATGGATTTGGCTAACTATCCTGGCCTGGATTGTTATTGTGGCAGAAAGAAACAAGGCCACACCTGTGCAGCGCATAACTTAAATTTTCCTTTTACAGAATGCCAGGATGGATTGGATCAAACAGAACTGATTCTGTTCCAAATGTATTATTATTGTTTTTCAGGGGAAAAGGACCCCGAGTGCTATTAAGTGAGCAAGAAATTATCCGGTGATAATGTTTCAGGTTGTTGAATCCACAGGTCACACCAAAAGGGACGAGCGGCTAGACAAGCAGTCACTAACAAAATACTTAAGGTCTCCATTCACAGGTGAAAGCAGGCAAGAAATGGTTCACTCCAGTGGGGGTGCGGTCGTGATTTAAGGGGAAACCTTATAAGGATCAGAAAATGGTTGGAGAATGTGACACCTGTGTCCAAGCCTCTCACCTTAGTCCGTGGGGCGAACAAGATGATCAACACACCTGGAGGAACCAACTGCCAACTGATGGTTTAAGTTTAACAGAAGAATCTGTTTTTGTGATGATTTTGATGATTTTGTTTGATTGAATCAAACTAGGTATTGATTTGATTGGTGCAAATGTAGAAAATCTATTAATTTATGTGTAACAAGCAAAAAGACGGACCGTAATGGAGATATTAGAGTTAATTTTGAACAACTAATTTGGTTAGAGGAATGGGAAAAATTATAAGACTTCTCTGGTTAGATTTGTTAAACAGTGCGTTCAATAGAGCCTACTAAATTGAATTAGAAGTGAATGAAATATGGAGATGGGCGTAGATTATTGGAAAAGGCTTAATGATAGGAGTTAGGATTGTGTGTGTTATTCTGATAATTTTGTTATTCATGGATGAATATGATTACAGAGACAGGTGAAAACCTGCTGTCTGTTCAATTGGTGAAAATGACAGTCTATCCCAAGGATGAACAAAATGATGCGACGATACAGTTAGCAGGAGCTACAGTGAGATATGTGTTAAATGTATGTTCTGTTTGTTTTTCTTCTATTTGTTTATTTTCTGAGAAAGATTAAGGGCAAAAGATTTAAAGAAGGTAACAAGCAGCGGTCATCCGTGTTACGAGGTGGCGTACAAGGACAGGGTTTGAAACTGAGGGATTTTTATTCTGTTTGTTTTCTTACTGTGTTATAACTATTTATTCCTTACTGGTGTGACTGAGGGTCTGCTTGCAGGAGCGCAGAAACAGTGATTTCTCGTTTAGCCCGACCCAGTAAAAATGTTTACTTGCTTGCTAAATAATTATGGGGCTTTCCCCCACAAAAAAAAAAAAAAAAACAGCCTTATGCTTCTTCATTCTAAACTTTTTCTTCACAGGTTCAAGGAGAGATTTGTATGTAATGACTTGAACTTGCATTTATTATTACTATTATTACAATGTTTGATTAATCAGTTATCAGACTATGATAAACAGAGAGGAATTGTTATGGAATTTTTCCTATTATTGCTCTGATTTCAGTGATTCCTAATGATGGCCTCATCTGTTCTCACGAATGTAGTGAGAGGGGGCCTTTGATTGATAATTTACTGTGGTTGGGAGTCAGTGGAGGTAAGGAAAAGCAGGTGGTCAAGGGGTCATCTTGAGTGCATTTGTACGTTATAGCCTAAAGGGTTAAGGGGGCATTTACCTCTCAGGGCCAGGGAGAAATAGGAAAAAACAAAGTATATCTCTCCTGTGAGGGGAGGGCAGAAATAAGGCCTTGGAGGACACAAGATATAAAAAAGACAGACACTGCTTCTCCTTATCTCTCCTCACTGACTCACGAATGTGTATGAGTGACGAAGATCTCTCTTGCAAGAGAATAAATACTTTTTAAACTATTAAATTGGACTCAGAGTGTCTCTTACTCAGTGATGATGTTTGTTAATAAGAAAAAAGCCACAACAAACATTTTCCAAACATTTCACAGACGACTATTTCCTCAATTTGGGCCATTACAGAGCTGGCCTCGATGAACGTCTGAAAATAAATCGATCGAGCTACCAAGCAGCAATTTCTAATGTGTAGCCTAATTGTTCAAGTTCAGACAGGTAATCTTTCTCTCAAAATCGTTCAATACTGTTTATGCATCAGTAAGTCAAGCCAGTGACTAAAATATCAACTTCACATCGTTTCTTTTTGTAGGATGAAAATAATCGTATTTAAATTGTGAACAAATTATATACAGAAAGCAATCAAAGAACAATCTTTCCACACAGCGCGAGTTTATCTGGACAACTCGTTATGAAATCAATGACGCACGTTACACTGCACAACGATGCTCTTACTGTATGTACATCATCGTGTTTGCATTGGTGAAAGCATTACGCCCGTTTCATACATACTCCGTGTGCAGTGCATATGCGGTGCGTATATGGTACAGGAGCAGCACGCGCTATAGTGCTTTCACATATGCTGCGTTTGCAGTGCGTAACTAATACGCGGCTGTAACACAAACACATAGGCCTACTCACTGTTTTTATTTAAAATCCAGAAGTTATGCAACAACTTTTATAAAAAAAAAAAAAGTTTTGTCAGCATTGCGATTCTCTTTGTACACATATAGGCCTACAAACTTGAATGGACGTATGCACGTTTAAACACAATTTAAACAACGTAGGCCCGTAATTCCATGCATTACTTCTATATAAATTAAGTTGCTCAAGCAAGTGGTCAAATATTTAACCATGTAGCCTACTTATATTAAAATCGCAGTGGTTTAGTTGTTCATTATGTCCTTGTTGAGGTAAATTGTAGTTCTCCTTGCTTAACCCTGGTCTTAAAGTAAAAAGATGACTGTGAAAAAAGTAGTATTTAATGAAATACATTTATGGTGAGATTACTACATTTTATTGAATTAAATGCATTTATGGTGAAACTACTACATTTTCAGGTCAATCTGTGTTCATTTTGACCACTGTCACTTTAATTCAGCGTTTGCAGCACAGCAAAAATGGACTCGGTGCGGAAACGATCGCTGCACTGCTGTAGCTATACGCACCGCAACTGGAACGGATCGACGGACTGCATCCGCGTGCAGTGTGAAAGCTCTAACCTGTTAACATGGGTACCGGAAAAATACGCACCGCATACGCACTGCAAACGGAGTATGTGTGAAACGGGCGTTAGAGAGAGTGCAGAAACTGCGTTGCAATGATAAGATCTTCATTCTCGCGATCAACAGACTGTCATCTGCTTGCTCAATGCTCATCACGGCAACATTTTATGTGATGGGAATAGATCTAAATACTTTAAAAACTTCTCACGATTCGTTAATCTCGATACCTGTAATAGTAAAAACGTATAATAGCTGCACTAAAAGTATTCGAGAGAGTTTCACATGTAATACGTAGCTAGTTCAAATGCAAGCATGTCAGCCAATCACAGCAGTGGGCGGTTACACTGAATCCCACAGCAGACACGCCCCTTCAAACAGAGCGTTCAAATCAGAGGCTAAAATCAGGCTAGGAAAAATGCCTTTTATTTCTAAATTATGACTATTCTTGATCTAAAAAACATACTAACATTATAAGGGCAGCCCAGGAAACATTATAAAATAATAAAATAACCCCATGTCGTGGGACCTTTAAACTTGTAATTATCATTTGTTGTATTTAGCATTGTTTCTCTGTTGTCTTTGACTCTATCAGAACTAACCATTGTATTTTCTAAATTGTATAATACTTTTTATGAAAAGGCAAGGTTTGTTCAGTTTGTGATAAATAATGTTGTATGGCTCTCCAAAAACAATAATATGTATGAATAAAATAATAGTTTGTCATAATATGTCAAGTAAATAAATAAATATTTTACATTCACAAAAAATATACATTTTTAAATGCTATTAAATAATTATTTCATTCTGCACTCACATTAATTATAAATATTGTATTACTTTATAAGTTCTAAATCGTTGCAACACAACATTTTTAGAGTCATTAAATTAAAACTTGGAAAAAAAAACCCATAATAAACCAACATGAAATTAAGAAATTAATGTTTAAAAAATATATTTTTTTCTTTACCATGGACCGTATTATTAGTAAATGATACCATCGCAAATAAAGCCAGACCTTTGATTCCATTAGGCTACAGGATGTGATTTTAGCCTTCTTACAAAAACATTCTTTATCTTTCTCTCTCTCTCACTTTAATTATATAAATAATCCATCTTGTCTACATCCTCATGATGTCAAGTTTTGAATGACTGGTGTATTGTAAATTTCACATCTCGCGCAGGAGCATTAAATAAAAAATGATCAAGTTCAGAATTCTTATTGCCAATACATTTGACAGGAGCTCAATGCAAAGACCATTTAGTAAATTGCTGAGGGGAGCCGTAGTTATACACGGCTGTACCGTCGTCTCCTCTAAAAAATGTTTTCTGCTGTGGTGGCAGACCTGTACGGGGTGGGTTTATGTGCTGTCCAATCATAAAACAATAAACAAATATTATTAATGGCCCTCATTGCAGGGGTAAACATTTCAGTAAGTCTGCAATTTTAGGAAAGGCTCGAAGTCCATACTCTCATGAAGTTTTTAACCTTTAATGACTTAATCTCTCAGAGTCCATTATTCCATCCGAGACACTCTTGTTTACTGCTCCAGGTTAGTATGACTGTTGTAACTTTAGATCTGTTTAAACACCCTGACAAGTAACTAAAAATTTAAAACATGCCATTTGTCCTGGCTTTTTGTGAGAGCACACATTAAAGTCGAAAAGCTGCAGACAAATGTTTTTCCCTTCCTTCCGAGTAATTTCCATTATTTGTGGAGTCTATTCATTTCAGTCCAAAAGCAATATAACCCAAAACCGAGCCCTCACAGTTGTGCTACAGCAGCAAAACTGGTGGTTTTGAAGAAGTGCCTGTCCAGCACAGCTCTGCAATTTATTAATTGGTGATACTAATCAACTCTCTACTGTCGGCTACATTTAGTGTTGAGAACATTCAGACCGGAATGTTTTACTTCACATCACAACAGTGTACTGTGCGAGGAACTCATAAAACCACGCTGAATTGTTTTGAAATCTGTCTGTCTGTTCCATCTATCTTGAAAATAATTCTTGCACAAAATCATTGAGGATCAATTTAACAGCAATAAGCAGCATTTGAACTGCATTTCTCAAAACCCCCACAAAGCATTAAATATAAAATAAAATATATAAAAGTTATAAAGCTACTCTGTTTTGAAAACAGCATGCTACTGTTAGTGGCTACTTTTGGTTATGTACTGAATGAAATCCTGACTGAAATATTTTTAAAATATTTTATGAGATTTTAAATAATTCAGTTCTGGTCTGATCAGCAGTGTACATAATAAAGCGCCATTTGCTAAATAAATGAAGATGCTGCGGAGGCCATGATGCCAGTGGATAAGAGGCACAAGGACCGGACAAAAGGATGCAGAGATGTCACTGGGTGCGCCCGAAATTGCATACTCTCTTGAGTAGGTACTTATTTTGAATAAGTAATAACTTCACGACCGCTAAAAAAGTATGTTCTATATAGTATGAATGTTTGTAGTAATGTAATCTGGAGGTACTTCAATTGCTATGTTGTCATTATCATGTGACCTACAAGTGTCAGTTGCGTTTCTTCACTGCCATTCACAAATCCTCTCCCGTGGCCTCATGGGATAGTAAAGTGTCTATCGTATGCACATTTCAGAATCCCGCCGGAAGTCGTCATCCGGGTACTTTTTGCAAGCTTTTATGAGCACTGTGAATTCGGACATATTTCTTTTGTCACATACTGTTTTTCGCATACTATATAGTTGGAAAGTATGCGATTTCGGATTCAGCCGAAGACGCTTCCTGTAGCTTATCACTCTCTCGATTCACACAATACAATTATGGCCCCAGAATTGTACGTTGAGCTGGTACAAAAGCACAGATGACTACCATAGTTCATTTGGGGGTGCTGTTCACCTGATTCCAACAGAGCACTCTGTGACCACAGAGTCATGACCCCATGTTGCTTAACCACAGCCCTGGAAACAAGCCCAGCAGCACTCAAATGGTTCCTCAGATCTCTGATTCCAAGCAAACAACTGACAGAACCTGCCAGTAGTAGAATGGCAAATTATCCTTCCACCTGGCTAGAGTGGACACTGCACAGTTGTCATGGTTTGGGAATCAATCAAACACACACACACACACACACACACACACACACAGAGAGAGAGAGAGATCCATTCTATTAAATCCTCATCTGTCCAAACTCTATTTAAGCAGAGAGAAAATCACTCAACTTCCCCCAGAAGTAATTCCAGAATAAATTGAGGAGATTCAGAAATGGAGCGGGAGTAGACATGAGTTTTAATGTCTGTTTAAATAACAGTGACCTGTCCTGCAGAGCAGCTTTGTACTGGCTGTCGCTGATAATCCCACTGGCCATCTGATGAACTTCTCTGTTGTTTGTACGGCCGTGAAGCCTTCCAGGAAAATCGTGAGCATTTTCATGAGTTAGTCATGAGCAAACTTCCCGTCAACCATGAGTCAGACACCTGCAGCACTTTGCCACTTGGCTCTTCCCCTCTTTCATTTCTTGTTAGATTGAAAACAGAAAGAACAGGAGCTAAAAAAAAGAATTATAGGTCATCCCTGCAATGCTGTAGATGAAATTAGGGAGAGGTTACAGAAAAGGAAACCACACTTCTGGGTTCTTTATACACAAACAGCTTTTAATGTTGTGGGATTGTTAAACACTACATAACGTTGTTTGTTAATGGAATTTATTATAAAAATTATACCAACGCTACATAGTAAAGAAATATACTTAAACTATGTATACTAAACATCTTTAGTTATGACTATATGATTTTGGCATGATTTTAGCAATAATTTAGTAATATTTTTATATATACAGTATATAAAACAATCAGCTAAAATCATGCCAAAATCATATACTGTAGTCATAAATTCAAAAGTCTTTAATAATCAAACCAGATCACAGGAGATCACTGGAAAATATGCAGTAATACAAAATAGCATAAACACATTGAAAATAAAGATGATAACTGACCCCAAACTGAACAAAACAAGTAGTATACACAGAAGCTAACAAGGCCTGCGTCTGAAATCACATACTCTTTGAGTATACTTATTTTGAATAAGTAATTACTTTACGACCGCTAAGTATGTTCTATATAGTATGAATGTGTATGAATGTAATCAGGACGGTCTACATTCGCCATGTTTTTATCAGTGTCATTATCATGTGACCTAGCAGCGTCAGTTCACTTCACTACCATTCACAAATCCTCTCCCGTGGCCTCATGGAATAGTAAAGTAATGTATGCACACTTCAGAATCTCACCGGAAGAAGTAGGTCATCTGGGTACTTTTTGCCTAGTCTTTTATGAGTACTGTGAATGTAGACATATTTATTTTATCACATACTGTTTTTCGTATACTATATAGTAGGGAAGTTTGCGATTTCGGATGCAGCCAGGGATACTTAATGATAGACAGGTGTAATTAATCATAAACCAAGGAAATTGGGGATTAACAAGACTAAACTGCAAGGAAACAGACGGTGTTATGTCCCTAAAACGGCTAAGGGCATGAGGGCATCAAGGGCATCAATCTTTACTAACAGTATCCCCCTGTGCGACAGAAAGGTATCATCCAACGCAACCTCATCCTTTTTTTTTTTTACCTGTGCACGAGTAAAAACGCATGCAGAAAAAAGTTTGGGGTATGTTTGGGCTAACTCGTCTGATTCTGGAGTCAACACAGGGTTGTCAACTACTTCTAGTGCAGGTAAAACTCTCCCTCCAGCCAGGTCGTTTCCTAAAATAAATGACACCCCTGGAACTGGAAGCTCAGAACGCATCCCCCACATTGACAAATCCAGTGACTAATTCGGACTTCACATATATACGATGTAAAGGCACCTTCACAACTTCCATACAAAACCCCTGAACTAATATGCTAGATCCCAAATGTGACTGGTCAGAAAAAGTCAAGACATCAGCACATATAAATGAATAAGCAGCTCCGGTATCACGCAAAATCTGTATTTCTATGGAGGTAGTTTTGTTTCTTTATTATTCAATCAAAAAAAAAGGTTGCTACAATCCCAAAAAATATTTTCAATTAAAAAAACCTTCACTTCAATGAAAAAAAAAAATGTCAATCAAAGAAAAAAATTATTTGAATCCAAAAATATATTTGAGACTCAAAAAATACATTTGAACACTGCTTTTCTTTGATTGAAAACGTTTTCTTTGATAGAAGTCCGTTTTTTTGTTTGTTTAAAGCAACCTTTTTAATTGAAGTAACATTGTTTTTTGATTGGACCATATAATGGGTAGGACATTTGTGTCTTTATCATTCAATCAAAAAAGAAGTTGCTTCAAACAACTTGTCAGAAAGATGTCGTTGGTGTAGACACTTGTCAATCAAACATGTCTGACCAATAGAGAAGCACCCGCCTACTGCGGAACGTTTGTGTCAAAATAATTCAATCAAAAAAATTTGAACTTCAAAACTTTTTGCACTTCAAAAAAAAAAAAAAAACAACAACGAAAAAACTTCAATATTTTTTTATTCACGGGGTATTTTTTTTTTTTTTTTTTGCATTTGAACAGTTTTTTCTTTGATTGAAAATATTTGTTTTGATTGAAACAACTTTTTTGGAATTGAATGATTAAGACACATGTCCTACCCATGTATGGCCCAAACACAAGAAAGATTACTTCAATCAAAGAGAACATTTTCAATAATAAAAAAAAAGTGTTCAAATGCAATTTTTGGAGTCTCAAATATTTTATTTGCATTCAAAAACGATTTTCTATATTTGAAAATCGTCTCAGGTTACGACTGTAACCGTAGTTCCCTGAGAAAGGGAACGAGACGATGCGTCACTTGACGCCTTGGGAACGCCCCCAGCGTGAATGCGTCTGAGCATCAATGTCAACTAGTCCAATGGAAAAAATGAGCGTCACGGGCGGGTGACGTCATGACCAGGAAGGGATAAAGGCTCACCCGGTGAAACGCGGCATTAGCTTCAAAAAGTCGAAGCAAGCCGATCACGGGGAAGCAGGAAGTATGGCAGGGTGACGCATCGTCTCGTTCCCTTTCTCAGGGAACTACGGTTACAGTCGTAACCTGAGACGTTCCCTTTCGAGGGAACTCTCGATGCGTCACTTGACGCCTTGGGAACGAGAATACCCAAAACGCCAGAATTCCAAGTACCTGAGTGTCAGTCTGTTGAAACTAAGCACTAAGCACCTGAGAACCTGGGGCAGCATCCAGGTCTAAGCTGTAAAACCTAACGAATGTGAGCGGTGAGGACCAGCCTGCCGCATCACAAACGTCTTGAAGAGAAACTCCAAATAGTAAGGCTTTAGAGGCCGCCATACCCCTCGTAGAATGAGCTCTGACCGCCAAAGGACACGGCAGGTCAGAGTACTCGTATGCAAGTGAAATAGCCTCAACTATCCACTTACTAACTGTCTGTTTAGAAGCAGGAAGACCCTTCTTAGGTGATCCAAAGCAAATAAATAACTGGTCGGACTTCCTCATTGACGATGTCCGATGAACATAAGTATCCAGTGCTCGCACTGGACACAAGAGGTTCAGCCTTTCCTGGTCCGCCGATGTAAAAGGAGGAGGACAGAAAGCCTGCAGCACAATAGGCCTCGGAATCAAGGTCGGCACCTTAGGGACGTATCCCTGTTTCGGATATAAGAATGCCTTGACCATCCCCGGTGCAAACTCAAGGCAGGTGGGGGAAACCGAAAGGGCCTGAAGGTCTCCAACTCTCTTAAGGGAAGAAATAGCTAGCAGAAAGATAGTCTTGAGGGTAAGAAATTTCTCTGAAACCGAATCTAAGGGCTCGAATGGAGCCCTAGACAGGCCTTCTAGTACTATTGCCAAATCCCAAGCTGGCACCCTAGTGCGAGTTGCAGGCCTCAGCCTCAATGTGCCACGAAGGAAACGTGTAATCAGGGGGTCTCGACCCAACGATGTACCCCCCACCAGGGCGTGGTAAGCCGCAATGGCCGCCACGTAGACCTTGAGCGTGGAAGGACATAGACCTGACGTAAAGCGCTCCTGCAGGAACTCGAGTACTGTGTTCACAGAACAGTTAACTGGATCCCACTGATGTCGGTGACACCATACAGAAAAAACTCTCCATTTAAGCGCATATAGTTTCCTAGTAGCTGGAGCTCTGGAGCTTAGAATGGTCTCAGCAGCCTCAGCTGAGAGACCACTCTCTATGAGTTGGGCCCCCTCAGAGGCCAAACCCACAGGTTCCAAATTTCTGGTCGAGGGTGAAATATTGTGCCCCCGGCCTGAGACAGAAGGTCTCTCCTGATTGGGATCTCCAAGGGAGGACCGTCTAAGAGATGGATCAGGTCCGCAAACCAGATCCGACTCGGCCAGCGTGGTGCTACTAGCAGTAGGCTTATTCCGTACTGGCGGACTCGTTCCAGAACTCCTGGGAGCAGAGCAACAGGGGGAAATGCGTACAGACGTAGCCTCGGCCACGTCTGCACCATGGCATCCAGCCCCAGGGGGGCTGGGTGAGTAAGGGAGAACCAAAGTGGACAGTGCGTCGTATGCTGAGACGCAAACAGATCCACCTCTGCTTGGCCATAAAACTCCCAAATTTTCTCCACCGCCTCGGGGTGGAGTCTCCAGTCCCCTGGCCTCAGCTCCTGCCTCGACAGGATGTCTGCTCCAATATTCTGGTCCCCAGGAATATACACTGCCCTCAGGGAGAGTACCTTCCCCAGAGACCACAGGAGGATCTGGTGCGCCAGCTTGCAAAGCGGACGCGACCGCAGACCCCCCTGACGGTTCAGATAAGAGACCACCGATGTGTTGTCTGTACGGACGAGCACATGATGGCCCCTCAGGTCTGGGAGGAATTGCTTCAACGCATTGAAGACGGCCATCATCTCCAGGCAATTTATGTGCCAAGAAAGATGATGACTCCTCCACCGACCCTGAACCGAGCGGCCTTCCATTACCGCTCCCCAGCCGGTGAGGGAAGCATCTGTCGAGATCGTAACTCGATGGCAGAGAGCTCCCAACACCGGACCCTGGGTTAAGAACCAGTGTTTTCTCCATATAACCAAGGCACGAAGGCATCGCCGCGTGATCTTGATCACACGAAGTGGGTTTCCCCTCGGGGAGAACCCTCTGGTCCTGAGCCACCACTGCAAAGGTCTCATGTACAGCAGGCCAAAAGGAATCACGTTGGACGCTGCTGCCAGAAGACCCAACAGTCTCTCGAACTGTTTCACAGTGCGTGACTGGCCTAGCTTTAGCTCTTTGGTGGCTGTCAGGATAGCAGCTACACGAACGGGCGATAGAGTAGCCCGCATCGTCACTGAATCCCATACCACACCAAGGAAAGTGGTTCTCTGTACTGGAGAAAGCACACTTTTCTTGGCATTGAGCCTCAACCCCAACATCTGCATATGAGCGAGAACGACACCTCGGTGCCGAACCGCCAACTGCTCTGATTCCGCTAGAATCAGCCAGTCGTCGATGTAGTTCAGAATACGTATGCCCTGAAGCCTGAGAGGGGCTAGAGCTGCATCCACGCATTTCGTGAACGTGCGGGGTGATAAAGCTAGACCGAAAGGAAGAACCCGATATTGGTATTCTTTGCCCCCGAAAGAGAACCTTAGGAACTTCCTGTGCTGAGGGAGGATGGAGACATGGAAGTAAGCGTCCTTCAGATCTATCGTGACAAACCAGTCCTCGGATCTGATTTGAGTCACGATCTGCTTGAGTGTCAGCATCTTGAACTTGAGTTTCTGTACTGAACGATTTAACAGACGAAGATCTAAAATGGGACGCAACCCTCCATCCTTTTTTGGAACAATGAAATAACGGCTGTAAAAACCCGACTCTCTGTCGGGTGAGTACACCTGTTCTATAGCTTCCTTTGCTAACAGGGCCTTTACCTCTTGCTCCATTACCAGAGCCTGCTCGGGATGCACCACTGTGGGCAGCACCCCGTTGTAACGAGGAGGACGAGAACCAAACTGGATTCTGTATCCTTTCTCTACAATCTGCAGGACCCAACGAGAAATATTCGGCAGAAGCTTCCACGCTGCCAGAAAATTTACTAAGGGAACCAGCCTCTCGAGGCTGGTCTCTGGTGTTATTGAGACGGCTAATTCCGGAGCCTGAAACATAATGGCAGGAACTACCTGAACTGGCCGCTCTAAGGCCCCCCTCAGAGGGCGCGAAACCAATGCTGTGCCGCAGCATAGCATCAGCGACTCGCTGGAGACCGCTGCGCCCTGAAGCACCAGGGGTGGCAGGGTTGGCAGAACGGTCTCGTGAGGACCCCGAAACGGAACGGGCACCGTATAATGAGGTGTACACCGCTCCACTTCGGTCGGGGCTGTCCTCACAGGCCTGATGCATGAACATCAGGACCTTTTTTTTTTTTCTTTTGAACCGAAGCCTTCTTCGCCTGAAGAACGGTCCTCAGATCCGGCTTCGACTTAGAAGACTTCGGTTGAGAGGGTTGCGTCTGTCTCCAGTCTCTACGTGGAGGTGCACGAGACGCAACACTCTCTTTCTGATGCACACGATATGATGAGCTCGACGGCTGGGGCTGCTCACGCCCAGCAGCCCCAGGGGGCTGGACCCGGCGAGGGAGAAACTTTTTAAAAACGTCAGCTTGTTTCTTTGACTCCTGAAATCTCTCGACGACCGCGTGGACTGCGTCGCCGAAGAGACCAGAAGGTTCAAGCGGAGCATCTAATAAAAAAGCTCGATCTTTTTCTTTAATTTCAGACAGATTTAACCATAAATGTCTCTCAGTAGCTACCAAGGCTGCCATAGACCGCCCAATTGCTCTGGCGGTCTCCTTAGTAGCCCTGAGAGAAAGATCGGTAGCCCGACGAAGTTCACGAATATCGTCATGACTGACTCCCTCACTACTATCCAGATCCCCCAGCAGGTCAGCTTGATAAGCCTGGAGCACTGCCATAGTATGCAGACATGCTCCAGCTTGACCTGCTGCCGTATAAGCTTTGCCCACTAACACCGAAGTGGCTTTAAGCGGTCTAGTGGGCAAAGCCGAGGCTTTCAGAGACGATGCGGGACCAGGGGAAAGATAACTGGCTAAATTCTCTTCCGCCTGGGGCATCGCCTCATAACCATACTCTTTCAGCCCCCTTATTCTCGAATAAGTGTTAACTTGAGGGCTGAAAAGACGAGATGAGTAAGGTTTATTCCACGATTTAGATATTTCATTGTGCAAATCGGGAAAAAATGGAAGCCCTCGTGGTGGAGATAATGTGGTGGAAGATAAAAAGCGCTCATCTAATTTGCTTTTAGGACGAGCGCCCTTCTTCTCAGATGGCCATTCAATATTTAATTTCTCTACAGCCCGCGACATAACATCCACCAGCTCATCATATGCTGGGGAAATAAATTGTGAATCTCTTTCCCCCATGTGTGTGCTTTCACTCTCCAAACTCATCGCATCAACCTCCTCGGAGGAAGAGCAATGAAGTAATGGAGGGCTCTCTCCCCGGGCGGAAGAAACCGCAGAGCGTGCTTCCGACACCGGGGGGAGAGCGCTGGATCTCTCGGGTAAGGAAGGAGAAAGAGCCCTCGGACCCGTCTCCAACCCCTCCGAAAGATCCTTTTGCGATCCCCAGGAATGCAATCTCCGCGCTGCCTCAGCAGACGCGGGTCCTGATCCCTGCGGATCGCGAGCCTGCCCACTCTCTTTATCAAAGAGTGACAGGCGAGAGCGGAGCATGCGAAGCGGTAACATCTCACAATGCTGGCACTCAGCCCCCTCGAAGGCTGAGACCGCATGCTCCACTCCCAAACAAACGACACAAAGCTCGTGTGTGTCCCCACCCGTTAAATAACGCGGGCAGGGAGAAGCACACTGTTTGTACACTTGTTTAGTTTCCATCCTTTTCCGCAACAGACAACAGTAAATAGACAGAGACAAAATGACACAGATCGCTTGCTGAGACACAGAAGCTAATGCCGCGTTTCACCGGGTGAGCCTTTATCCCTTCCTGGTCATGACGTCACCCGCCCGTGACGCTCATTTTTTCCATTGGACTAGTTGACATTGATGCTCAGACGCATTCACGCTGGGGGCGTTCCCAAGGCGTCAAGTGACGCATCGAGAGTTCCCTCGAAAGGGAAGTTTATCTTTTCATTGAAGGGACTTTTTTATTGATTCTGTTGTTTGTTTGTTTGAAGCAACTTCTTTTTTGATTGAATGATAAAGACACAAATGTCCTACCCATTATATGGTCCAATCAAAAAACAA
This sequence comes from Tiaroga cobitis, assembly GCA_030578255.1. Taxonomy (NCBI): domain Eukaryota; kingdom Metazoa; phylum Chordata; class Actinopteri; order Cypriniformes; family Leuciscidae; genus Tiaroga; species Tiaroga cobitis. The sequence continues at coordinate 20,581,608 of CM060598.1, forward strand.
TGTTACTTCAATTAAAAAGGTTGCTTTAAACAAAAAAAAAAAACGGACTTCTATCAAAGAAAACGTTTTCAATCAAAGAAAAGCAGTGTTCAAATGTATTTTTTTGAGTCTCAAATATATTTTTGGATTCAAATAATTTTTTTCTTTGATTGAAATGTTTTTTTTCATTGAAGTGAAGGTTTTTTTAATTGAAAATATTTTTTTGGATTGTAGCAACCTTTTTTTTGATTGAATAATAAAGAAACAAAACTACCTCCAAATATTTCCACCTGTTCCTCAGGCTTACCACTAAACGATACAAACCCTCTCAATAAGAAAGGTTTGTATACCATCAGGTGACACTTCTGTCAAATCCTCAGGAACCGTGTTCACAAAAGCAACAGGCTTCTGCTGTGGCGAATTCTGCTGTTTGCGTTTCAGCACTAAACAATCTGAAATAACGTGACCAGTCTTATGGCAATAATAGCACTCACGTCTCTCTTTCGATTGTTCACCAGCCATCTTCACCTGTTCGTTAGCAGGTTTCCCCTGAAACAACTGAGGCTGAGCTGCACCAACAGTCGTGTTGCTATCCGGGCGCGCATTAAAAAACACATTCTTATGTGTGAGCGCAAACGGCTGCCGTGGCAAGATCAGTGACTTTTTGCTCATTCAAATACAGAACAACGCGTTCTGGCAAGCATTTCTTAAAATCCTCAAGTAACATTAATTCTCGGAGGGAGGAAAAATCAATTAATTTACTTGATACACACCATTTATCAAACAACACCCCCTTCTCGCGTGCAAATTCCACAAACGTCTGATTCACACTCTTCCGGTGGTTTCTGAATTTTTGCCGGTAAGCCTCTGGGACCAACTTAAACGAACGAAGGATAGCTGCCTTGACGGTCTCCTACTGTAAACTATCCGCTAACGTAAGTGCAGAAAAAACTTCCAAAGCTTTACCTGACAACCGGCACTGCAACAACAATGCCCAAACATCTTTTGGCCATCCCAACGAGACCACAATCCGTTCGAACACTCCAAAATAGCTATCCACTTCCGACTCTCTGAACAAGGGCACCAAGGGAAGATTCTTACTCGCATCAAAAGCAGCGCGAACTGCACTATCTTTACCCACCGAGTTAGAGGTTACTGGGCCAGCAGTGACAGGTGCGAGCTTCCTCCCCTCCATCTCTAACCGGCGCAAGTTCACCTCCTTCTCAGCCTCTATTTCCAACCTACAGATTTTGAGCCGCAGATCAAATTCGCCCTGGCGTGTTTGCGCTCTCTCCTCCGCTTCCATACGAAGTCGGGCGAGACGAACCTTCAGTTTCGACTCCCCTATCGATCCCGGCGTGGCCGGAGAAAACGGCTCGGAGAGTGGCAAAGCTGCTTGGCTTTCGACCTCGGTCTCCGTCCCAGCGAGTTTCACCACTTCCTCCCCAGCCTTTATACTTTGCGCATCCTCGGCGATTTGATCTGCTTCTCCCTCCGCCTCAGGTAAAACCAAAATATCCAATTCCACTAATCGATGCAATAAAAAATCTTTAATTTCCCTTTTTAATAATTGTTGCCTAACAGAAATTCGAAAGTGGTCAGCTATGACGATCAATTCGTCTTTTCGACACCTCTCAAATGCCTCAAGCGAAGGATTCTCAATGAAATCCTGCGCGTATGATGTCATAATGAAATCTACAAACGAACAACAGGCTACCCAACCTACCAAATCTCTAAATCGTTCTCTAATGTACCCAACAACTTGAACAAGGCACCCTAACAACGTCTCCAGGCTTTAAGGAACGGACGAGCCCCCACATTTATGTTACGTCCCTAAAACGGCTAAGGGCATGAGGGTACACAACATAAATACACGCCGTCGGTGTATGAATGAGTGAGTGAATGGGTGAATGTGAGGCAATGTGTAAAGCGCTTTGGTGGCAATTGGGTCTATGAAAGCGCTATGTAAATGCAGTCCATTTACCATAAAGAAATATAATTAATTCCCAGATTAGTTATCCCTGTTAACGGGATTAAGGTGCTGGAGCAACAGGACACGAAGACAAAATGGGGTTTGAATCAAGTAAATGAATATATTTATTCATTGCAACAACGTGTACAAATGAGAGAGAGACAAAAAAACAACAACAACACAAATACCGTGCCCAGGGAGTAGGAACCTGAGCGGGGCTAAATTAAAGAAATAAACAAAACAAAACCCACAATCTAACTACATTCCCATCCCCGCTAAACTACTACACCAAGAAAATAAAACAAAAACAAAGTCGACGGCGCTCAACACGCCCTACCTAATCTACACTTCGTAAAAACTCAAAACATACAGGAGTAGCACCCGCTCCTTACCTGGTGTATTACCAACGTGCTTCCCTAGATGTTGCATGAATGGAAGTCACGTGACATGCTTGCCTGATCACTACTCCCGGGCCGGTTGTAAAGCAATACAAAAGAAACACAAGAAAATATAAAGACTCAAGTTTCCAACGCAATCCAAAATTAACGTTAACAAATTGTTAACTCCAAAATATAAACTTTAGATAACAAAACGGAAAAAAAAAAAACAGCCAGAGGGAGCGCGGACCAAGGCAGAACCAGAAGAAAGGAGGAACCTGGTGGAGCCGAAGGGGTGGAGGAAGTCTACAGAGACAGCGGAGACAACGGGAACAACGGGGCAGGCAGGATATCAGATGGCACCAGATCATCCAGAAAGTTACCAGGGACAGGTTAATGAGCAGAGAGTTTGAGGCTGGGACATTAGCTGGGGACTGGCTCCATCGACAGGTCACTGAGCCAGTGCTCCCATTCTGGCTCTAGGTTGACTGTTCTAAAGGTGCTGACTCCTGGGGGACCTTACAGTAGGCTCCGGCCTCAGGACGGATGCGGCGACCGGCTTTAACTCCTGGGTGGACTCTGTGGCTGGCTCTGGCTCCTGGGATGGAGGGGGCATTAGCTTGTGGTCTACAGTTGCTGCTGACGTGGTGGGCATGGGTGTTGTCTTATGGTCCACGGCAAACAATCTCTCTGGTTTGTCCGGGGCCCTCTGGGCTGGGACGATGTGTCCTATATCTGAAGCAGGCTGAGAGATGGCTGCCGAAGGTGTTAAAGGTCCTGGGGAGTCGGAGATGGTTTCATCATCCCAGTGCACCTCATCAGTGGCGCAAAAAGTGAGTATGCGCAATATGCTTCGCATAGGGGCGCAGCACCATGGGGGGCGCCAAAGCGATGGTAAAAAAAATAAAATAAAATGTTTTATTTAATTAATTTTTTTTTAACATATATTGTATTTTCTATATGTAGCTTCTGTTGTGCATTTCTAAATCATTTCTGCATTTCTTAAATGTTATATAAAATTTTTGAGGACTAACAGGCTAGAGTAGGCCTCATGGAGAAGGGGGGCGGGGTAATATCGCGAGCGGGCGGGGGCGCCGTGAGCGCTGAGCGAGCAGGTACGAGTAGTGAGTTGTCGTCGAAAAAGATGGATAAAACAAAATGCTGGGGGGCTAAAAATAGAAAAAGAAAGAGGGAAAAGGAGATGGCATGTCAATTGATGCGACAGCAGCTAAATAAGTGCATGCTGAAAGCCAACAGGTAGGATTTAAAGTGTGACATCCAGGCATGTAGGTTATCTATATATCTGTGGCCATCGGGACTACCGGGAGATTCCCGGTGGACCGACGTGCTTTTTCGGCCGATACATCTCATACTTTTTTTTTGTTTTTGTCTTAACGGCCCATAAAACTCGTACATCGGCGGCCATTGGTAAAAAAAGTCAGCGTTAGTTTTTTTCCTGACACACCGGCCCATGAAACATGTCATCATGTGCTTGTATCTTTATAGAAATTAGTACAAAACTAATTATGAAAGTTTCCTTTATTTTTTCAGTCCATTTGTTTTACAATATATGGCTATTACTATCATGGGATTAATATTATAACTATTATTATGTAGTAGTGTAATATAGACACTAACTAAAAGAGGTTTGAATTTTTCTTTGTTTAATTTGCACCCTGAATATGGGTTGGAGCTTTTAATTTTGAACTCTCAAAGTGCAGCAGACTGCTGAATTTAACATTAAAGAACACACAATTTTCTTACGGGGGGCATGCCCCCGAACCCCCCTAGAGAAACAGAGCTCCACCTACCACAGTTTTACCTAAAATCCTGTGAGAAACACTGGTATTGCTGTTCCAATGGAGCTTATAGTTTTTTGGGGGGGGTTCATCACGGTGGAGTTATAGTTTAATTGTATTAATAAATGACAATTTTGCACTTATTTTATGTTAGCTCTCACTCGTTCCTACTCACTTATTACATGGCACACTTATTTATTTATTTTTCTTTTTTTTGGGGGGGCGCAAAAATGGTTGCTGCATAGCCCTCTGACACTGGGTAGTTGCACCCCTGCACCTCATTGTAGACCTCCGGGATGTCCTCTACAAGTTCCTCCAGTGTGCGACCGTTCTGTGAGTAACACTTCATATTTTTACTCATTTGAGGGTCGGTTGTTTTGTCACGTTCTTGGTGTTCTACACGCATGAAGTACTAATTTAAAAGACGTTTGAAAAAAGCACTAATTAAAGTACCAATTCAAAAGTTAGACAATAAAAAAATTCAATAATAATAATAAAATAAAGTCTAAATGCTTCTTTTCAAGAATTTTATTCTTTAAATAGTTTTCTTTTTCATTATGATATCAGGACAGTTGTTTCACCATATACTGTGTGTGTGTATATATATATATATATATATATATATTTTTTTTTTTTTTTTTTTTTTTACTTTATCCTATTTCTTTTAAAAACAATTCTAAATGAAATTGTCATAGAAAAAAATGTCATAGAAAATATGTATTTAAGTCATTGTATGTCTGCATTACATTTTAATTTTTAATTTTTATGAAACATACTTTCCTAAAAAATTGCCAGTTTTGATGCCTGGGGACATGAAAAAAATCCATTCAAACTGAAGCAGTTAAATTAAATGAGTTCACTTAATTGCAATACTGAGATAAAATAAAACAAACTGACATGACTTGCGTCTTTAAACGCTGTGAATTTAATACTTTATCAAACATAATTAAAACATTATAGCTTTAATCACAAAAAAAGCATCGGTTTGGTATCGTGATATAAATAACTATTGATATTTTAAAGGAATATTTTTCATTTGAGTGAACAACCATTTTAACATAAATTTTCCAAAGTAACTAAGGACAAGAAAACTCTAAAGCGCTATATACAGTAAAATAGATTCTTACTTTAGATGCTATGAAATATGCATCCGATGTAAACGGACTGCACGTGTAGAGTGTGGATTATTTTCACTGGTGCGGTATTATTAAAGGTGAGAAGAGAGGTGACTGAAAGCCAGGCGATGTGGAGAGTGATAAATGACAATAAGCCTTTTTGTTTCTCCAGTGAAATCTGATGAAACGATGCACAGAGTCATTTATATCCTCTCAGGATGATAGAAACAAGTCCTGAGAGATCTTAAGCATTTGTCTCAGTACTCAGTACCATCTTGTTAAGAGGCAGTTTACTGTGGCTCAGAAATGCTTATTTGATTTATGATTGCCTAATTACAATCCTCTGAGCAATAGTTGACATGTACTGTTGCAAAGTTACTTAGGTAGTAGAATATCTAAAGTGGACCATTGAAATAAAATGTAACCCACATTTTTTTTTTTAAAGATTCATTACATATTGTCCGGCATGCAGCTATTCCATTGGAACATTATGCTTATCTTAATGCAAGACAGGCAGTGACAAATGGAAGCAGGAATCCAGAAGAGCAAACCGCATCTCAGATATGATTCATACACAGTGGAATTACAGGGATAAAGAAAATATAGCAATCATTATGAAACACAGATGATGGTGAGAGGATTGCACTCAGGTTCATCATCATTCTCCAGATCAATGTTTTCATCTCCTTTGTGCAAATGTGGGATGAAACTTTTATTTGTTCTTTTCACACTTGCACTGGGCTTTTTTTTCCTGACCAATTATTTGCTCCTTTCTTTCTATTTTCTTATGTAAGCTCTGCTTGAGCTTGTGAGTTTGTTCAGGTATTTAGACTTCCCTTCAGGAGATGTGTACCTCACACTACACAGGTTGATAACAAAAGATTATCTGAATCTTTACTCTTTCTCAAGACATGATTGACAGGCCGTTCGATATTTATGGTAAAGAAAACATTATAAACAATTATTTTGAGAAGTCATATTTCTATGGATATGCTATAATTGACTAGATATACATCCTGTGAGAATGATGCCTCTCTTATACCAGGTGATAAGTATTTTATAATCATCTCATGATTTGCCTGAAACACATTACTGTTCAAAAATTTGGTTTCAGCAAGAAAGACATTTATAATGTTTCAACAGATTTGTATTTCAAATAAATGCTGTTCTTTCTGAACTTTCTACTCATCAAAGAATCCTGAAAAAGAAATCACAGTTTCCACAAAAATATTAACAGCATGACTGTTTCTGAAGGATCATGTGACACTGAGGACTGAAGTAATGATGCTGAAAATCGTCTCAGGTTACGAGTGTAACATTTGCTCTCTGAGAAGGGAACGAGACGCTGCGTCGTGGACACTTTGGGAACGCCTCTGCATGATTGCGTCTGAAGCCCGTGTGTTAAATATTCCAATGGCGAGACAGAACGTCACGGGCGTGTGACGTCACGACCAGGAAAGCATAAAAGTACATCATGAATGACCGGCGTTAGCTTCAATTAGCCGAAGCAAGTCGATCACAGGGATGAAGGAAACAAGGGTTACAGTTGTAACCTGAGACATTCCCTTTCGAGGGAACTCACGCTGCTTCAAGGACGCTTTGGGAACGACAATGCCCAAACGCCATGCTTACAAGTGCCTGTCCGTGTGAATACTGAGAGCACAACTAAGACATGAGCACCTGTGAACCTGGGTTAGCGCCCAGGTCCAGGTTGAAGAACCTCATGAATGTGAGTGGAGAGGACCAGCCCACCGCATCACAAACATCTTGAAGGGAGACGAAATTAAGGCCTCATCATCGTCCAGGTAGCAGATCAGCCTGGTGTGCCTGCAGAATGGACATTGTGTGCAGACATGTGGCAGCCTGACCTGCCGCCGTGTACGCTTTACCCACTAGCGCCAATGTTCTTAATGGCTTAGTGGGAAGTGCCGGGGTCTTCAGGGACAATGCTGAGCAAGGGGACCGATAGCTCACAACCGTCGCTTCCACCTTAGGCATTGCTCCATAGCCATATCTTTCAGCACCCTAATATCTGAATTAACAAGCACTTGGGGGCTGAAAAGACGGTATGAGGCTTGTTCCATGACCTCGATAATTCTTTGTGGAGGTCAGGAAATAATGGAAAGAAAGTCCCTGTGGTGGAGGTGTCTTGTTTGGTAACAAAGCGCTCGTCCAGTTTGCAAACTGGACGAGCACCCTGTTTCTCGGCTGACCAATCAATGTTTAACTTGACACAGCACGAGTATGACCTTCACCAGCTCCTCATATACTGGGGATATGGGTGGCGAATCCTCTAAATTCCCAGCCTCAGTGCTCAACACATCACCCTCCTCAGAACTGGATAGCTGAAGCACCAGGCTATCCCCCTGGGCAGAAGAAGCCGCATCGTGGGCTTCCGATCCCAGAGAGAGAGCGCTGGATCCCCCGGGTAAAGGCAGAAATAGGGCGGCACCCATCTCTAATTCCTCTGAGAGATCCATTTGCAAACACCATGATCTCAGCTTCCGTGCTGCCTCGGCAGCAGCGGGGCCAGAACTGCAGGGAATGCGAGCCTGAACACTCTCCTCAAAGAGTGACAGACTGGAGCGGAGCGTGTGAAGCGGCAGCCTTTCACAATGCTCGCAGTCAGCCCCCTCAAAGGCTGAAAGAGCATGCTCCGCTCCCAAACATATAACACGCAAATCGTGTGAATCCCCAGCCTTAAGGAAATGAGGGCATGGAGGATCACATGATTTGAATGTCTGCTTATTTGCTATTTTTCTTCTCATATGTACTGCACTTTATCGGGACAGACAAAAATAAATAAGACAAACAGACAAACATAGCGCTTGCTGAGGCAAAGAAGCTAACATCGGTCATTCTGGATGTGCTTTTTTGCTTCTCTGGTCGTGACATCACCCGTCCGTGACGTTCCGCCTTGCTATTGGACTAGTTTACACACGTGCTTGAGACGCAATCATGCAGAGGCGTTCCAAAGCTTCCTTAAATTACAGGAATTAATTATCATTTTTAAAATATATACCATTTTAAATTGCAATAATATCTCACAATATTACTGTTTTTACTGTATTTTGGAAAAAAAGGCAGCCTTGGTGAGCAAAAGAACATTACACAAACATTTAAAAAATCTTACTCCAAACTTTTTAATGGTAATTTTTCTTTGTGCATTGTATATTTCTTATTCTAAATTGCTAGTGTTATGAAATACAACAAAAAGAATCGGCTATACACAACAGTTATACGACACTTTCATTTTCAAATTTATGGGATGCTGGATATTTATTAGAAATACTAATAATATAGTAAGGAAATTATTCTACATTAGATACTTATTGGTCATGGGAATTACTCATGCAATGACTGTAATGTAAAAACGACTTTTAATTTTAGTTTTATTTAATAAACTTGTTCAAAACTGAGCATACAGTAGACAAATGAAATATGCAGTGCTTTATATGCAATCTCGCAACACTAGTGAAAATTAATATTGTCACATATCAGAATAGTATTATATTTCATGTGTTTAAGCATGCTGGACATCAGGCCCGGCTCCATGGGGAATCCATCTTAGTCTATAAGCAGATTTGTACCAATGGTGAACATTTGAAAACATCACAAACCTTCTGCAGGTGACCTGTTACAAGAGGCACTTTCCTTAAAAAGAGAGTGTTGTATGGAATTAAAAACCTCTTCATACTCAAATAGTTTCATTGCTGGATCCATGCAGAGAGATATTTTCAGCCACTGAGATTGTTTCATGTGGCTTTTTGTTTCCTCATATCAGGAGGCTGTATGCTCACCACAAAAGGACATTATCTGGATTTCTCTTTAGGGACTGTAAAACTCTCCTGATAGATACTACTCCTTCCTCCAGGGGGGGCCCTCTCACAGAGAGATCACATCAAGGCAGAAGATGTGCTCAGCATGCTAGCCTCAAGTAATGTTTAATTATTCAAATTACACATTGCACTTAGCTGTCAGGGCTGGGTATGTCTCTGTGCAACTTTTACCCTGCAAACTAAGAAAAAGACTTTTTGTTGTCATCAAATAGCCTTTATAGACTTTATGCTGTTTTATATGTAAGGAATAATGAACATTCAGGGTTTATTTTGCAATAACAACTGACTTCTGCTTATTAAATGGCTACTTGGCACAGAAGAAAATATTTTGACATAAGATATTGATTTGAGTTGAAATACTTTATTAGCTTGTTAAACGCAAGTTTCCTCAAAGAAAAACAGTTCCTAGCAAGCAGCTTTGAGCCTAGACAAACAAACAAGTTCAAACGAGGTGGACATTTAAGGGATAATATACAGTCATATCACTTACTACACAGTTTTTCTCTACATAAATAATGACAGGGACATGAAATATTGATTTGAATATCGCTTTAAATTTTTTTTTTTATCTTTTAAAATGATTTTATAATCCATAATAGTTTACAAAAAACAATTGTTCTAGCAACAAGAGGGACACGAGAGGGAATGATTGTTTGTGTCATGTGAGAGACATAAAAGAAGCGGCGCCCTCGGACACCCAGATTGAGCGGTCATGCTATTGGCAACGGTACTTATCGAGGAATAACTGACCTTGGAATCTTGCAACTGACCAATCAGAATCAAGCATTTCAGAGAGCCGTGTAATAAGTTAAATTAAACCTTTGCCCCTCTTTTGTAGCAATGAAGAGAATTCCTTTGGACCCAGCACAGATTATAATTTCATTAATTACAAACTGAATATCTGGAGTGGGTTAAAACACTTCATTGCATTATAAATTCATGATATTCATAATTAATGTGGTTGGTTATAATTGATGCCAGTGAACTCCCAAGACATCTCGACTATGTAAATATACAATTTTAACCACAATTACTTACTAATATATCATAGGCAGCATGTTTTAATGGCATCACATAAAATCTGCATATTGAGCCTTTTAAAGTTGAAATGTGCTAACATATGATTTATGAATACTTTTTAGATGTTTACTTTTTCACATATTTTCCACTTTTGCCCTTTGCAATCCCCTCTAAACCTTGTTATAGCTAAATTTCATGTGGTTTTTCCCAGTCAGCTGAGCAGCAGGATGTTTCAGTGGTGCGTTCGACCAAATGCAGCTCCTCACAGGAGGTGGAGAGCTTCCACCGCAAGTCAGTAATAGATAGCCTACATTCACAGCGTGAACACACGGCACTAAATGAGAGAGATTCTCGCCTGAGGATGTTACGTATGTAGCGGGACAGATCTGTATATTGACACCATGGGATTAAACACATGGGCAAAAGTCCAGATAATTTTACTGGCTAGTGGGTCAGATTGATGCATTAGGCCAGCGCTGCACCATTAAAAGCAAATACTGTACGGTTTTTATCACAGAGACATTTCCGTGTTAAATGTTACTTTTGTCTTGCTAATGTTTGTTGACTCATTAACAGGTCTCATGTGACATCCATAACCTTGAGAAAAACTCAAAGACGGGCAAGCCAGACTGCATTTGGTTTTCACTCATCTCTTAAACTGGGTTAAATCACCTAATTCTCTCAGTTTTACAGATTACATCAGCTGGGGTACTGATGTTGTAAATAGGAGCCATTAGTAAAGCTGTAAATGTTTCCTTTTAAAATTGAAATGTGCAAAAATTCTTAACTACATTTACTTTAACACATCTGACAGCTCTTTTGAAAACATGAAAGTAGAGTTTTTGTATCCCAGAATTGGAAATGTACATGCCTGTGGCGATATATCTGCAAAATGATATTACGTTGCTTCTTGCACACTTCACAACACTTTTACAGTGAAATGTCCAGTGATTGGGTCTAAAATCATGTTCAGTTTTATCCGAACCAGATGAATGTTAGTCTGGCAATATATTATTACTTTAGATAAGTTGTATCGCAAGTGGCTCTAAAAGGTAACCACACCATAAAGCTAATTGATAGTCTCAACTAAAGCAAATGTAAGATAAAAAGGCATTTGCTGAAGCAACCATACCATTTTAGCTTGCTTCAAGACTTTCAGTTCTTTTATCGTGACTTGTGTTTCACAGAACACGTACTCGAATGCTTCACATATCAAGTGTAGTGCTGTACCAGGTGAGCCATAGAGCAAGTTTACTGTCAGGAAAGCTATATTTATGCAGCTGGATATGTAACGCAAGCACCAAAATGTATTAGTTTTGGTAAAAGTTAGCTATGGAAAAAGCCTTTTGAGGTCATGTGCAAAAGTAAGTCTTTATTAATCAATAATCTGCCTTGTAACCATCATTTGTGTGAAAGGGAACACTGTACAAGCTGTTGTCGTTTTACTGCCTCGTGTTCGTTTCAGAGTTCAGAATTGTATAGTTACGTTTTTAGAGTCTTGCAAAACACATTTTTCCAATGAACCTATGTTGCATAGAATTTATTATACAAAATCACTGGTAAATGGCAGCTTCAGTTCATCATTGACCACACAGCACACAATGTAACTTTCCTAAAGATGTAGAGTTTAGTTACAAGTCTGTTCTAACATTTATTCCTGTATAAAATCTTCAAAGACTTTGATTAAGTGCTTCAGGTGTGTTTGATCAGTCACGATGTAAATGACCATGAGCTGAGTTAAGCACTCCTGCCACAAGTAATCTGTTCCTCTGACACCTAAATCTATTTACATTATGAATGTGCTGAATATATATAAAGCAGTGACTGGATGGGAAAGATGTGTTTGAACGGATGTAAATATACATGAGACAGGCTTATGTGCCAATTTAATTCCAATAAAAGTCTTTAAATTCAGTTCCGCATATTGAATTAATTTGGAAAAACAAACAGGAGACACATTTGCAATTCAAATTAGAATTCCAAAGTATATTTTATATACACAGTAGGTAGGGTCAGTAATATATATTTTTTTCTTTAGAAATAAATTAATATGTTTAGTATTTATTATAAGGACAACATTAAATTAATCAAAAGGGACAGTAGGCATTTATAATGTTACAAAAGATTTCTGAATAAATGCTGTTCTTTCGAATTCATCAAAGAACACTTGTTTCACAAAAATATTAAGCAGTAAAAACTGTTTTCTATATCACATAAGAAATGTTTATAGAGCAGCATATTAGAAAGATTTCTGAAGAATCATGTGACACTGAAGAATGAAGTAATGATGCTGAAAGTTAAGCTTTGCCATCACAGGAACATACATTCAAGTAGAAAGCATCTCAGTTAACACTGTAACCTTGGGACTCTGAAAAGGGAATAAGATTCTGCATCGAGAATGACGCTGTGAATGCCTCTACATGATTGCGTTTTAACCGCTTCAGATTTAACCAAACCCAAAACCAGTCATACAACTTTTAAAAGGAAACCTGCTGTAATAACATAGTTCGTTTAACAAAACATAAACATAATCAGAGACTCTTATTGAATGCAAAATATTGGTTGTTTATATTTAGTAAAAACATTCAAGAAATAGTCATAGTAATAGTCACTTAATTTCAACCTTTCATCCAAATTATTCACACCAAAACAAACAAACAAAAACAACAACAACAACAACAAAAAATAGGTAGATAGAGTTCAAGAAAGACCAATGTCTGTGGGTGATGAATTAAGTGGAATGAATTGAATAAAGTCTTATCTGAATTCCTTCGAGGTCTCAAATGCCCAGTATATCCTCCAGCATAACTGTCAGTGTTAATCCATTTGCCTATACTCAATATCAAAGTTCATGGAAGATCCGTATAAAGGTGATAGTCGAATGATAGGTTGAAGAGCTTTTTGGCACAAATTAAATCATGAAACTTCCCCACACAATCTTGACCTCAAGGATCATAATCCTCCAGAAAACATAAAAAAGTCCTTCTAAAAAAATCAAAAGAAGCCATACTAAATAATACCAAACAAATAATATAGTTCAATCACTTCCAAAACAAAATGCAAGAAATAAGTTAGACATACTAACTTTCATACATTTCATACACAAATATAGCATCACTTACTTTCATTTGAGCATAAAACAAATGTTTCTCAACAAGGCCTCAACGAGCACATGGCAAGGCTATAGCTGTGTCCCAATGTGAAGGCTGCATCCTTCGAAGGCCGTGGACTTCGAAGGATGCAGCCTATTCGTCCTTCGAATGATGCACCATGTAGCCCTCGTAGGATGTGCTAATTGCGCAACCAGGTGTTCCCTATTACCGCTCCTGGCGCCAAGCAACGGTGCGAGAGTACATAATTCATTTGTTATAATGACATGGTAGTATGGTAGGACATGGTAGTATGTTTCAGCCCCGGCGCCGCCGAGTCATGTATTTTCGGCTTAGCCCAGACCATGGCCAGAGCTGGTTAACTGCGTTCCTATTCAGAGGCTGCGTCCTGAATGGCCGGATTACACTTTAAACTGTTCAAGTATTGGGTGTTAACTTACGTAAATAATGTAATGAAATATGAAAAGAAAAGAAAACATACATAGGCACACACACACACACATATATATATATATATTTAAATGTTCACTTATATCGTGGGCTACCTAGATGTGATTTTGTTGGCTAGTGTATTATTTTTATTGTGTACAGAAATGGACCATGGTGAATATATTTACACAGGTTTTCAACCCTATTTGAATATTTAAAACCAGTTGAATATAAAAAAGTCCAGTGCAATGTTACTCCCGCTCGTCATCGGCAGCTGTCAGTCACAGTTGCTAGGCGACAAGAACAATCCGTAAGCTAGACCGGTCCGAGCGCTTCAGATGTGCACTTTGATATGGGACACAGCTGTAGTTAGCAATAGACCTACATTTTGTTACTTTAATTTTCAAAATAATCAGTGATGGGATGTAAGGAATTACATACTTCGTTAAGTATGCATGTACAAATGTAGCCTGACTACGTCAGACTTCCTACTTCTGCTAATTTCATTTCGCTCCTGTAGTCAGTCTGAGATAGCAGCCTATCTCTCAGTTTTCCTCCGGCCTGAAAACAGCCGGCCAAGCAACAAACAGAGGCCGGGCTGAGAACCGTGACGTAGACGCTAAGCACCGAGTTTTACATTGTAGGTTAGAGAAATCGAAAACCGAAACGACCGCGGAAATGGGAAACGAGACGGGATGCAATTCGCTCTGTTATGGAGAACATTCCGGGGTTTTTCAAACATTATCATATGAAAAAAAGTGACGGAAAACAAATGCTAATTTTAAATTTAGTAGATTTGTAAACAGGTAGTTGTAGTGTTTAACCCACCTCGGTGACACTGTTCCGTGATCGCAACTCCATGGACTTCCATGGCTTTTTTATGGTCCTTGGACCATAAAAGGTCTGGACCTCGGTCATTTTTTTACATTAAAAAATAAAATGTCAAGCTCTCTGAATGATTAATTAGCCGTGTTTAAACCACCTCATATGAGTGTTTGCAATTCATGTTGCTGCGAGAAGCTGCCTAGCGCAGTGGACGGGGCTTGTGAGCGCGTTGTGAATGAGGGCGCGGGTGCAGCCTCCGTGTTGCCAGATCCACCTAATTGAAAGGTGGCAGTAGTCTCCTGGACCTGTTTTTCTGATTTAATGTGACACTTTAGGAAGTTATTAAAGTGGAAAGTTGCATGTTAAGGTTAGTGATATATTTCCAAAACACAAGCTTTGAACTTATTTCGGATTATTTATTATTTTGTTTTGTTTTGCTTGTTTTTCGTAGCAATATCTGGCAACATTTTACTGTCGGCATTAATAAAAAAATAAAAAAGATTTAATCCTAAATTTGAGAGTTGGCTACAGATATTTTCTTGTTTCACCCTGGCAAAAATTAGTTTAGAGGCCGCGATTGTACCGTGGATGTGTAGATTAACTTCGCATAATCTGCAAAAGTCGTTTACAGCCATAGATTTGAGTTCGATGCATGATGTCTGTGGTTCGATGCGGCTGTGTCGGCGCATAACATATGTCATAAATAAACTTATCTGATTGGCTTACGGGTAACCAATGATTTTAAACTTCAGACAAGCGCCCCCTAGCGAGAGAGAAAACACTTCTCTATTATGCCATTCCAGATTCTGTCTAAGAAGCAAAGTGAAGTAGCAGAGTCTGGTATGACCAGGCTAGTACAAATGTGAAGTAGCCTAGTTTTTTCCCTCACAGGACAGCAACACTACGCATTATTTTACATTAAACTACACAAATGTATATAGTTTAAATGTATCAACCTTGCAAACACAAAATAAACAATGTCCAGAGCCATGAATTCTCTTTTATTTACACATTTAAAGTTGCATAAAATAATGAATAATAAAGAAATAATGTGCAGAAATATTTTTTTTCCTTTTAAACAAATATAAGTGAAAAAAAGTTAAACTACACTCTACACCAAGTGACAAATACATTCCAATTGAGGCCATATAATCTCCTAGTAAACGGAGCCCTAGAGCTAAGTATGGTTTCAACCACCCCGGCTGATAGACCAGCATTTAGGTACTGAACCCCCTCAGAGGCCAGACCCACAGTTTCCACAGCTCTGGGTGAGGGTGGAAGATTATGCCCTCCGCCTGAGACAACAGATCCCTCCTCAGAGGAATCTGCAGTGTCGGACCTATCAGGAGTGAAATTATGTCCGAAAACCATACTCGGGCCGGCCACATCGGGGCAACCAGAAGTAGACTGATGGCCTCCTGACGGACCCTTTCCAGGACTCCTGGGAGCAGAGCGATCGGGGGAAATGCGTACAGGCGAAGCCTCGGCCAGGCCTGTACCATAGCGTCCAACCCCAGCCCTCAGAGGTCCTACTACTCCAGCTAGGACCTCTTTCCTGAAGCCCTCCTAGCCTGAAGGACGTCCCTCAAGTCGCCCTTCTGGTTAGAAGACTTCTGCTGAGAGCGTTTCCTCTGTTGCCAAGCTCCCGGAGGAGGGGCTCTGGAGGAAACACTCTCTCACTGTTATTGTCGGTGTGAGGAGCTTGATGACGGCTGGGGCTGACCACTTTACCCCACCCTACTCAATTTGGCTTTAGAGCGGCGAGGGAGATATTGCTGGAATGCCGCCGATTGTTTCCTCATCTCCTGGAACCTGTCGACGACAGTAGTAACTGCGTCACCGAACAGGCCAGAAGACGAGAGCGGCGCATACAGGAGAAAGGATTTGTCTTTCTCCTTAATGCCAGATAAATTCAGCCACAGATGCCTCTCAGTGGCTACCATAGCTGCCATGGAGCGGCCGATAGCGCGGGCCGTCTCCTTAGTCTCCCGGAGAGACAAATCTGTGGCTCTACGTAATTCCGCAATATCTTGAGGTGTTGGTCCCTCACCCTCATCCAAATCTTTCAGGAGATTGGCCTGGTATGCCTGCAAGATAGCCATCGAGTGCAGACATGAACCAGCCCGACCTATATTTGCCCTGCCAACCAGTGCCGAGGTGTCTCTGCATGGCTTGCTGGGCAGCGCCGGGGCTTTAAGAGAGGAAGCTGCTTCAGGCGAGAGGTAACCAGCTAGTGCCTCTTCCACCTTTGCCATTTTCCCATACCCCATCTCTCTTGCACCCACAACATCGCTATAATCCACGACTGATGGATTAGAGACGCGGGAAGAGTGGGGTTTTTACCCATGATTTTGAAATCTCTTTATGTAAATCAGGGAAAAAAGGTAAGCCCCGGCGCTGAGGTTGTGCTCTGTGCTGCAGGAAACGCTCATCTAACTTGCTCTTATTCTGAGCTTCCTGCACATCATGTGGCCAGCTGATGTTGAGTCTGGCCACAGCACGAGTCACAACCTCGATAAGCTCCTCATAGGCGTGAACGTGAACCGGCGAGTCTGGTTCGTCATGACGCAACACCAATCAGGACGCAAATGTCATGACGCAGCACCAATCAGGATTGGAATAGTTTCATTCATACTTCAGAGGTGCACGCTAAGAGAGCGTCCCCAAAGAGTCGTTTTTCAACGACGCAGTGCGAGTTCCCTCGAAAGGGAACCAAGGTTACAGTCGTTACAGAGACGTTCCCTGTCAAGGGAACTTGTGCTGTGTTGAGAATGACGCTGTGGGGACATTTAGACCAGTTATTGTCTTGTGTGAAATCAGGCGAGCACAACGAAGACAGAAGCGCCTGAGACCCATGGGTGAAGCCCAAATCTAGGTTGTAAAACGTACTCGGTTACTAACGTAACCTCGGTTCTCTCTAGAAGAGGGAACGAGTACTGTGTAATATCTTACGCTAGGGGAAAACCTTAATTTTGAATTAATGTAAAACGCGTTGCGGCAGCATGCAGACATAGGCAAGACGGCTCGCGTGCCTATTAGCTGCCTATCGAGAGAGGCTCTTGGTGACGTCAGATCCAATTGGGGCGCTTCGCGCCCCCTACGTCACGTCCCGCCGAGACAGGCGTGGCCTGAGCCTATAAATACAGCTCGATGGGCTGATATAATCTGGTTTTTCATCGCCGAAGCGAACCAGAGAGTGTTGCATGCACGCCAAAGATACACAGTACTCGTTCCCTCTTCTAGAGAGAACCGAGGTTACGTTAGTAACCTCTTACGAGAGGTTCTCTCGTACTGCATAATATCTTACACTAGGGGAACACAGTGTAAAGCGCAGTGCGTGCTGGGATCCAACACCAAAGTCCCAAGAGCAGGTGCCCGGGGCTCATATAGTGCATAAACACCAGGGACTCACAGAGAGTCTGAGAAGAGAGGCTATAAGCGTCATTCCCAATAAGTAGCATCCTAAGGGAGCTAATCACATCAACAGTGTTCCACACAGTCAGGGTGAAAATGTTCGGTCTGAACTGGGTAACAGTATGGGTCTTACTCATTGCCCATGGAGTTATTTTATCGATCAGCGAGCGGTGCTCAAGCGGTCTCAGTATTCTGAGCCGAAGCAGACGAGCGAGACACATAAGCTCTTAATGCCCTTCAGATCTATTGACATAAACCAGTCCTCTTGGCAAATCTGCGCAAGGATTTTCCTGGTTGTGAGCATTCTGAACTGGCGTTTCACAAGTATTTTGTTCAGCTGTCTTAGATCTAGAATGGGTCTGAGACTCCCGTCTTTTTTCAGTACCAGAAAAAGACCCCCTATATAGGTATAGACCCCCTCCTGTATAGACCCCCTTCGCTCTGAGCTTGAGATAAAGGCCCCTTTGCTCCGCTTAGTTTCGCTATTTCGGCTCGAAGTAGATGAGCAAACTGCAGCGAATAGCCTCTTTTTATAATGTTCAGCACCCATTCTGATACCCCGGGAAGCTTTGCCCACGCATTTGCATGAATAGCTAGGGGTAGAATGAGATCTGGGCTCTGGCCGCAACATAGTGAAACCGCAAACCTTTTCATCATATTTAATAACTTCAGGATTTTGTGAACAATGGTGGAATAGCACTTCCTTTCCAAGAATTCTCTAATTGACCCCATAATTTGATTTATTATTTTTTAATAATGTTCAACTCACATTGTGGTGGATATTTTATAATGTTTCAGGCAGGGGCGTGGCCACAAGGGTGGCACGGGGTGGCAGCTGCCACCCTAAAAATAGCTTTGCCACCCCAAAAAATAGCTTTGCCACCCCAGATGACAGCTCGGATACGGAGGGGCGTCGGCTTAACTTCCCCCCATCTTAGGCTACTTCAATCGATTTGGGTCACGAAAAGTACTTATCAAATATGATCTATAATTCACAATAGTTTTAGTTTTAAGTCTGATGTCTTTATTATGTAGATAAAGTGCATTTCTGCCCCGGCAGCAGGCTAGTGTAAACGGCAGATCGGTAAATCCACGGGTGACGGAGCGCAGCGAGCGCTGCTGCAGTAGCCTAACTGGAGTGCGCGCGGACTCGTCTCGGAGGAAGAATGCGCTCGTCTTGTCCAGACTGGACTCCGAGTAGCCTATAGTTGTGAGAATCTCCTCGAATACGAAAGCAAATTTTTCATTTGAATCGCATATTCTGACAGGTGTAATGGTATTGAAATTGTCATTCAAATCACAGTGATTTCAGGAGACAAAACTTGACAAAAAAAAGCATGTGGGGAAATTATATGTGTTAACTATATAAATGTTTTTAAATTAATATATTAAAAGCTTTTTATTTAATTTTACATAAACATAATTAAAACATATATTCAACATTTAACATATCTCCAAGATGATCTTACTTGGTTTGGGATTAATTACTAATTGCTATTAAAATGTAAATATATCAAAAGCAAAAATAGCCTAAGCAAATATTAAAATGGCAAAGCAATAGAATGTCTGTGCAAACTAAATAATATTTATTGGGACAGTGTTCGTCATATAGTGATGTCACTGGCATATCTTCATTCTTCACCCCTCCCCCATTCTTTAATCTTTTTTTCACCAAAAATACAACATGTGGCAGGCCCGTGACCACCAGGCTGAATCCGTTTAGACTTTTCTCTTTTTAATGCACAGAAACAGGTAAAGTCAATCATGTGTCTATCTTGCTCGTTAATCTAAAAAAGTTACCTGAGTGGTGGTTGTTGTAATGACTTATGTATATTTTCAATCAATGCAAAGTTGCTATCGTTAGCTCATTAGGCCTACGACGACATTGTCCGCGGCGACACAAGTGGATTTTTTTGAAAGGGCATGTAAAAGACATTTACTTCCCTGACCGGACAAGTAGCCTGATTAAAACTTCAGTGAGAAAAATAACTAGGAGAAAAGCGAGAACGGTTCTGATTTTATTACATTTAGACAGCGATTACAAATGGATAACAGTGTATTTCTGGTACATGAAAGATAATGCATACATTAAATAAGGGTTTAAAATAGGCCTTCATAAAAATAATTACCGCCATTGGATAAATATAAAAAATATGCACATTTTCAGAAGTAAAAGCTGATAGCATAATTTAATTTAATGCAAGTTTTATTGTTTGGTAATCAAAATATTATGGATTCCTTATCTTTTTGAACAATATTAATAAATAAATGCACTTTGAGTACAAATTAAGGAATCAATTTATTTTATTTACAAGTGTTTGTTTCTACCAGTAATCTCCACTAAAGCAAGGGCATTTTTTCCATGATTACCCCATTAATATGCTTACACACACATTTTCATGCACACTCATACACACTCATACACACTCTCTCACTCTATCTCTCACACATACACTCAAAAACATACTCCTACACACAATGTTAGAAACAGATTGAAAACGATTGTACTTTAAAGATTTCTTATCCAACGTTAGTATTACAGCCTTCATCTTTCAGTTGAAATGGCTGATAGTTCAGAATTTACTGTATAACACTTTTTTTTTTTTACATATATCATGGGAAGCCTAGTTGCCACCCCTCATTCAGCTCTTGCCCCCCCTTTTCCACCCCAAATATAAAATCCTGGACATGCCACTGGTTTCAGGGCCGGTTCTAAACATTTGGAGGCCCTAGATAAATTTATGTTGGAGGCCCCCCCCGCACCACACCCCTCCTAATAAAAAGAGCTTGAAACAACAAGGTTTGCCTACTCTATACAGTAAAATGAAAAACAAAACAGAACAAAAAAACAGAAGACAACATTACATTGACAAAATATAATTACAGACACTCTCTGGACACCACTTCACTAAATGAACATTAGCGCTTTTATTTATATTTTCCTAGCTGGGTACAGACAGAATTTATGATTTGAAATCTAAGTATTATGTTAGAGCAGTAATGTAATCATCAGCAGAATTTAGAAGATGAGGTACTACAGCTGAGGTACTTTTTTTAAACATTAAACATGTTTGCTCTTTAAGTTTGAATACAAACTTCTTTACTTTTACTTTAGTATTTTGCTAGTCAGCTCCCGACACAATGTCATTCATTGTACGAATGTATGTGTCTGCGCTCGTGCTCTTTTAAACTCATAACAAACCAGCAAAATATATATTCCGAAATGAAGTTTATTTTTGGAATACATTACAATCACTCCAAAATAGACAAAGTCAACTTGCACACCTACATTACGAGCTGCACTTCTTTACATGCCTGCTTACCCTTTCGCTTAACTCAATTCAATTACTTAAACTGAAGTCAGTCAGCTGCTGAAAAGTTGCATTTTTGCATTTTCGTACCCTACCTTTTCATACATTCAGAAGGTGGGACCCATTTTGAAACGGTGACATTGATTGGTTTAATTACAGGTGAGTGTCAATTCATCTATATCCAATGGACAAAAAGCCTAGTATTTTGCTGTCCGTCTTAATTGGTGGGCTAGTGAATAGGGGAATGTGACGGTTATGGAGGCACTGCATCCAAACCCGAAGCCCTAGGACATTTCCTACTCTGCAATTAGCACCGACCCTGTATAATGTTTTATTTCAATATAAATTATTTTCAATAATAACAATAATAATAACAACAACATTAAAATTTG
Organism: Tiaroga cobitis; assembly: GCA_030578255.1. NCBI lineage: Eukaryota > Metazoa > Chordata > Actinopteri > Cypriniformes > Leuciscidae > Tiaroga > Tiaroga cobitis. The sequence goes on from CM060598.1 coordinate 20,603,190, forward strand.
TTAATGTTAATTGCTGCGACAGTATTTAACTTATTTCAAATTGTCTAATCAATTGAGAGAAAAAAATATTTCATTTTAAATTCATATTCATATATTTTAATGTGTTGTTGCTTGTAAACTAATGTACTTAGCAGTTCATTAAATTCCTCTTGCCATTCCTCATCAACATCCTGTTGGGTGTGTCCAATTGAACTAAAATTCTAAATCATTAATTGAAAAGAAGCCAATACTTAGATTTTGAATTTCGCCCCAATATTGTCTGAAATTCGAGACAATCGAGATAAAGAGAGGTGTTACATTTGCTCTCACAGCGCAGCCTGTATTCTTCAACATGATTACAGTGAGGGCTGCAGAGGTCATACATGTCAGTGATGTTTCTAGCTTCCCCTCATAGCAAACATGATTTATTGTCTCTAGTGTGACAGTATTCTGTTAGTGGTCACATGACTCTGACACATTCTGTGAACTTTTACCTGCAGAGACAGTCCCTGAACTACTGCCATGAACAAAAACTGTAATGTGTGCATTCCTGTCAATCCCAGGGACAAGCAATAGGGCTTAAAATAAAAATACTCACCAGATGATTTTTTTGACAGACAATTTTACAAGCTTGGCCTTTGTTTGTTGGCGTTGTTGTCGGGATGTGTGTGCTATGTGTTACACAAAGTCTTACAAATCTGTGGTTCTCGAAACAGTATTTTATGACAGTGGTATAAAAGTCTGTGAAATACACATATGCATACACATGATAATCCCCTCACTGCACTATAATAGTCTCTCACTCTAATAGTCTAATAGTGACAGCTTGTATGCAAAGAAAAAAAATATGAAGTGCTGTTGACTAAATATTTTCAGTGGTTCAAACAACACATGCACATCTATGGTAAGATGACCGTCCCACATTGATTTTTCTATTGATCATAGACTGCACAGAATATTATCTCAACACTTGATGAATGCTATATGCTATTTTAAGTGTGTCAATTATTAAAATATCTAAACGTCTATAAATATTGCCTCGGTTACGACTGTAACCTCGGTTCCCTGAAGAGGGAATGAGACGCTGCATCGATTGACGCTAAGGGAACGCTTTGCGTGATGATGTCTTGAAGCACATGTGAAATCAGTCCAATGGTGTGGCGGAACGTCAGAGGCGGGTGACGTCATGAACCAGGAAACTATAAAGCCTGCCCAAACAAAGCAGCGCTACCTTCTTAAGGTCTGAGCAAGTTGCTTACAGGCACATAGGAGATATGGCAGGTGACACAGCGTCTCGTTCCCTCTTCAGGGAACCAAGGTTCCAGTCGTAACTGAGGCGTTCCCTTTCAAGGGAACTCGTGCTGCGTCGATTGACGCTAAGGGAACATCTAAACCAACGCCACCATAGCGAGAAGTGTCTGTCCTGTGTGAAATCACAAGAGCAGCAAGTCCAAAGAGTAAAACCTGACGAATGTATGCGGTGAGGACCACCCTGCCGCATCACAAACGTCCTGGAGGGGCACTCCTGACATTAGAGCCTTAGAGGCCACCACACTCCTAGTAGAGTGGGACCAGACAGCCATAGGTGAAGGCTGTCTGGTCGACTCATAAGCAAGTGGGATAGCCTCGACCACCCACTTGCTCATTCTCTGTTTAGATGCTGGGGACCCTTTGTTAGGGGGCCCAAAACATACGAACAGTTGTTTAGCTTTACGCCATAGGGCAGCTCTGTGGACATAGGCATCCAGTGCCCTAACTCGCCATAGCAGATTGTTCTTTTCCTGCTCCGAATCTTGAAGTGGATGAGGACAGAAGGCCTGCAGTACTATTGATCTAGCCACATTAGTGGGGACCTTGGTAATATAGCCTGGTCTTGGTCGAAGGGGTGCTTTAACCATGCCAGGCACAAATTCTAAGCATGAGGGTACAACCGACAATGCCTGTAGATTTCCTATTCTTTTAAGAGATTAGATGGTGAGGAGGAACAGGGCTTTTAATGTAAGAAACCTAGCTGCCACCTCCTCCAAAGGCTCAAAGGGAGCCTGGGAAAGGCCTTGAAGGACAATGGCCAGATCCCATGTCAGCACCCTGGCTTGAGCTGCAGGCCTCATTCTCAAAGTACCACGGAGGAAACGAGATACCAAGGGGTCTTTACCCAAACACATTCCACCCATACAGCCCCATTGACTTCCCTGTGCCAATGCATTGATGAAGTAAACAGTTGGATGTGCCAAAACTTTCTTCAGTTAAACAAAGACAAAACTGAAGTCATTGCGTTTGGAAACAAAGATGAAATTCTCAAGGTGAATGTATACCTTGACGCTAGGGGTCTAACAACTAAAAATAAAGTCAGGAATCTTGGTGTATCTCTAGAGTCAGACCTTAGGTTCAGTAGTCATGTCAAAGCAATAACTAAATCAGCATACTATCATCTGAAAAATATTGCAAGAATTAGATGCTTTGTTTCCAGTCAAGACTTAGAGAAACTTGTGCATGCTTTTATCACCAGCAGGGTGGATTATTGTAATGGACTTCTCACTGGCCTTCCTAAAAAGACCATAAGACAGTTGCAGCTCATACAGAACGCTGCTGCCAGGATTCTGCGCAGAACCAGAAAATATGAACATATCACACCAGTCCTCAGGTCTTTACACTGGCTCCAAGTTACATTTAGGATTGATTTTAAAGTATTATTACTGGTATATAAATAATTTAATGGGCTAGGACCTCAATATATTGCAGATATGCTCACTGAATATAAACCTAACAGATCACTCAGATCATAAGGATCACATCAGCTAGAAATACCAAGGGTTCCCTCTAAGCACGGAGAGTCTGCTTTTAGCTATTATGCCAGCCACAGCTGGAACCAGCTTCCAGAGGGGATCAGGGGCCGTATTCACAAAGCATTTTATCTTACCACTAGGAGTACTCCTAAATCGCACTAAAAGATTTTAGTAAAAGTTTTCTCTTAAAAGTTATTCACAACGCCCTTTAGTTACTCTTAGTAAAGAAAAATTACAACTCCTAAACTCAGAGTGAGTCTTCGTTGCTATGGATGACGTCATTACTCATGCACGAGCTTGACTGAAGTGACCACCTTGATTGGCTGATGATTGTAACGCGGGAATAATTCCAAACACCTCCCCTATGATGATGAGTGACAGGTGACAGGTCTGAGAATGCGTGCGCTACACAAGTAGTGCGAAGGACGGAAGATGATAAATAACTGAATTAATAGCCTAAATGAATAAAGAGTAAGGAATAGACAAATAGCCTAGTAGCCTAATGAAACATGGATTGATGCAATATCTTTGCAACATTATTGAATTAATCTGTCACTATATGCCTCTGCCTACGTTTGCAAAGAGAAGAACATTTTAATTTGATTCACAATGAAACGTTACAATTAGTTTACATGCAGTGAGTAGTTTTGGTTGTTGTTGGTGGCGTTGTTGCATCCCTAGTTATGCCTACAATGCAAAATTGTTCCCTCGCGATTGGAAGCTCCTGTAGCCGCCGCATACGCATTTCAAAACATCGCAACGTGAAATGCCACAAAAAGCGGTTTGTGAATAGGTCTTAGTGAGTTAGGAGTCCTCTCGACTTCTTTTAAGCTGTCCCAGGCTTAGGTGCTACTTTTAGGGCTAAAATGCTTCGTGAATTACTCTTAGTCAAAAAAATTAGGAGTCCTAAAGTTACGAATGACACGCCCATTATTTTTAGGAATTGCTCCTAAATTCGCCAGTTAGGAGCTACTTTTAGCCTTAAAATTCTTTGTGAATACAGCCCCAGATGTGCTCCTACAGTAGTCACAGTCAAATCCAGACTCAAAACACATCTGTTTAGCTATGCATTTACTGAATGAGCACTGTGCCACTGTTCATCCGACTGTTTTTACTGTACTTTATTTTATTTTTATTTTATTTTTAATTATTCTTATTTGTTTTGATTATTTTAATTTCTTCTATGTAAAGCACTTTGAATTACCATTGTGTATGAAATGTGCTATATAAATAAACTTGCCTTGCCTTTCCTAAAGGAATGTGGTAAGCACCTATGGCCGCCACATAAACCTTTAAAGTGGATGGGGATAGACCTGCAGTGAACCGCTCCTGCAGAAAGTCCAGCACTGTAACAACCGGGCAGTTAACTGGTTCCAACTGACGGTCACTACACCATGAAGTGAAGACTCTCCACTTCAGAGCATAAAGTTTCCTTGTGGACGGCGCTCTGGATTGTAAAATGGTCTCCACAACCTCGTTTGAGAGACCTGTCCCTATGAGCTGGGCTCCCTCAGAGGCCAAGCCCACAGGTTCCACAGTTCTGGTCGAGGGTGAATAATTGAGCATTCTGCATGGGACATAAGGTCCCTCCTGACGGGTAGCTCCAGAGGAGGCCCGTCGAGGAGAGACACTAAACCAGGGAACCAAACTCTACCCGGCCACCGCGGGGATATAAGGAGTAGGCTTACATGGTCCCTGCGAACTCTTTCCAGAACTCCCAGAAGCAGAGTGATCGGGGGAAAAGCATACAATCATAGCCTTGGTCACGTCTGGACCATTGCATCCAGTCCGAGAGGAGCTGGATGCGTGAGGAGCTGGAGAACCAGAGTGGACAGTGAGACGTCTCTCGAGACGCAAACAGATCCACTTGAGTCTGGCCGAACACCCTCCATATCTGCTCCACCACCTCGGGGTGGAGCCTCTATTCCCCAGGCCTCAGCCCCTGCCTCGACAGGATGTCTGCTCCTATATTCTGGAGCCCAGGGATATAAGCTGCTCTAAGTGACAGCAGCTTCCCCTGAGACTACAGGAGGATTTGGTGCGCCATTTTGCATAGCAGACGCGAGCACAAGCCCCCCTGATGATTTATAAATGCGACCACCGATGTGTTGTCTGTGCGGGCAAATTCTTGAGGGCAAGAAATACCGCCAACATCTCTAGGCAATTGATGTGCCAGGAGAGATGATGGTCCCTCCATAGACCCTGAGTCGAGCGTCCTTCCAGGATCGCTCCCCAGCCCGTTAGGGAGGCATCTGTCGTTAGCATCCTGCAACGACAAGAAGCTCCCAACACAGGGCCCTGGGACAGGAACCAAGGTTTCTTCCACATAACCAGGGTACATAGGCATCGCCGTGTAACCCTGATCATGCGAAAGGGGTTGGCCCTCGGGGAAAACGTTTTGGTTCTGTAAGACTTGAGATATTAGGAAATGCGGGGCTGTCTGATATTGTTCTGACTGACTTGGTGGGTAATACCGGGACCTTCAGGGAAGATGCTGATTCAGGGGAGAGATAGCTCGCGAGCGTCTCTTCCACCTTTGGCATCTCCTCATAACCGTGCTATTTATAGTTTGTGATAGAGGAATAGTGAGATGTTTGTGGACCATAAACTCTATATGAAACTGGTTTATCCCACCATCTCGACACCTCGGTGCCTTGTCACAGAGGAGTTTCTTGACTACCTCGGTGACCTCAGCTAGGGTGATGGACGAGTCCACCTCTGAGCCCTCAGCCTCTGCTTCCTCAATAGAAGACGTGACGGCGGGATTGAGGAGATCCTTGAAGTATTCCTTCCACCGTCCGACGACATCCCCAGTTGAGGTCAACAGCCGCCCACCTCCACTGTAAACAGCGTTGGTAGGGCATTTTGTCCCTCTCCTGAGGCGCCGGACAGTTTGCCAGAATCTCTTCGAGGCCAGCCGATAGTCCTTCTCCATGGCCTCACCGAACTCCTCCCAGGCCCGAGTTTTTGCCTCCACAACCACCCGGGCTGCAGTCCGCTTGGCCTGCCGGTACCTGTCAGCTGCCTCAGGAGTCCCACAAGCCAACCAGGCCCGTTCCCCACGTGAGCGTTGAAGTCCCCCAGTAGAACGACGGAGTCCCCAGTCGGAGCACTTTCCAGCACTCCTCCCAGAGACCCCAAGAAGGCCGGGTACTCTGCACTGCCGTTTGGCCCGTAGGCACACACGACAGTGAGAGACCTATCCCCGACCCGTAGGCGCAGGGAAGCGACCCTCTCGTTCACCGGGGTAAACTCCAACACATGGCGGCTGAGCTGGGGGGCTATAAACAAACCCACACCAGCCCGTCGCCTCTCACCATGGGCAACTCCAGAGTGGTGAAGAGTCCATCCTCTCTCAAGGTGTGTGGTTCCAGAGCCCAAGCCATGTGTAGAGGTGATCCCGACTATCTCTAGTCGGAACCTCTCAACCTCACGCACCATCTCGGGCTCCTTCCCCGCCAGCGAGGTGATGTTCCAAATCCCTAAGGCTAGTTTCCGTGTCCAGGGATCGGGTCGTCGAGGTCCCCGCCTTCGACTGCCACCCGATCCTCTCTGCACCGGCCCCTTACGGCTCTTCCTGCAGGTGCTGAGCCCACGGAAAGGCGGTCCCACGTCTCTCCTTCGGGCTGAGCCCGGCCGGACCCCGTGGGGAGAGGCCCGGCCACCAGGCGCTCGCATACGAGCCCCAACCCCAGGTCTGGCTCCAGGGTGGGGCCCCGGCTGCGCCATACCAAGCGACGTCACGGTCCTTGTATTTTTGTTCATCATAAGGGATTTTGAACCACTCTTAGTCTGACCCGTCGCCTAGGACCTGTTTGCCTTGGGAGACCCTACCAGGGCCATATAGCTCTAGACAATATAGCTTCTAGGGTCATTCGGGTACTCAAACCCCTCCACCACGTTAAGGTGGCAGTTCAAGGAGGGGTTTGTGGGGGAAAGTCTATGCCAGGGTACTGGAGAGGAGAATACGGCCGATAGTGGAACCTCGGATTCAGGAGGAACAGTGTGGTTTTCGTCCGGGCCGTGGAACACTGGACCAGCTCTATACTCTCTACAGGGTGCTGGAGGGTTCATTGGAGTTTGCCCAACCAGGCCACATGTGCTTTGTGGATTTGGAGAAGGCATTCGACTGTGTCCCTCGCGGCGGCCTGTGGAGAGTGCTCCGGCAGAATGGGGTCTGGGGTCTTTTGCTAAGGGCTGTCTGTATGACCTTGTATGACCGAAGCAGGAGCTTGGTTCGCATTGCTTGTAGTAAGTCAGACTACTTCCCGGTGCATGTTGGACTCCGGCAGGGCTGCCCTTTGTCGCCGGTTCTGTTCATAGTTTTTATGGACAGAATTTCTAGCCATGGTCCTCAGTCGGAAAAGGGTGGCTTGCTCACTTCAGGTTGGTGGAGAGATCCTTCCTCAAGTGGAGGAGTTTAAGTATCTTGGGGTTTTGTTCACGAGTGAGGGAAGGATGGAACAGGAGATTGACAGACGGATCGGTGCAGCTTCTGCAGTAATGTGGTCGATGTACCGGTCTGTTGTGGTGAAGAAGGAGCTGAGCCATAAGGCAAAGCTCTCGATTTACCGGTCAATCTACGTTCCTACTCTCACCTATGGTCATGAGCTTTGGGTCATGACCGAAAGGACAAGATCCCGGATACAGGTGGCCGAAATGAGCTTTCTCCGCAGGGTGGCTGGGCGATCCCTTAGAGATAGGGTGAGGAGCTCGGTCACTCGGGAGGAGCTCAGAGTAGAGCCGCTGCTCCTCCACATCGAGAGGGGTCAGCTGAGGTGGCTCGGGCATCAGTTCCGGATGCCTCCTGGACGCCTTCCCGGGGAGGGTTTTCGGGCACGTCCCACTGGGAGGAGACCCCGGGGAAGACCTAGGACACGCTGGAGAGACTATGTCTCCCGGCTGGCCTGGGAACGCCTCTGTGTCCCCCCGGAAGAGCTGGAGGAAGTGTCTAGGGAGAGGGAAGTCTGGGCATCTCTGCTTAGACTGCTGCCCCCCCGACCCGGCCCTGGATAAGCGGAAGAAGATGGATGGATGGAATTTTGAGTCTCTTGAAAATAGAGGCGTTGTATTATCTTCAATATTAATGTGTTTGTTAATGAGGGATTCATGGACAGACACATTTAGTTAGATTTTGGAGTAAATTACAGTTTTTATTTTGAAGTGAAAAGAAAATTAGACCTTTGGGCTAACATAGCTCTCCAGAATTGGGACACAAGACCCAAGTGGCATGTAGTTATTAGTGTTGTTATTGTTTAACTTAATACTTGCATGTAATTCTTTGGGATATTATTCAGTAATTCCACAAATTAGGCGTACATTTCAGGCATCTTCAATTTTCATCCAAACCTAGGTCAATTGACATGTATCAAATTTTATGGGAAAATTTTATATGCATGTACTGTATATACAGTAAATTTACCTTTCATATGAATCTCTTTTACAGGGATTCTGCTTTGTCCGTTGTCATAGAAATTTTAAACCTCATTAACCTCATTTAACCTGCTAAATCTCTGAGACAATGTACTAAGACATTCTGTACTTTAGATGAATGTATGTGTGTCAAATACCTGACTGTGAGTATAAATAACAGATATGGGAAATTAAACTAGACAGATGACTAGGTTAGAACTTGTGATCAATGAAGTAATCATTAAAACAAAGTCTCCTCTACCCAGTAACAGAAGAGACTGTTAATGAAGAACCAATCATATTAATGTCATTTGACATACCTCCCTATTGTATAAAAACTGTTGTATCAGTGTTTTCGGGGGGATTCTCAATGGAATTTGTCTGAGATCCACCGGCCTTGTTTTTACTTGGGAGATTCTCTGAGTATTGCTCGAGAACTCTCCTGGCCGTAATTAAAAGCATTTAAAGGACATTTGCTGGAGTCTGTCTGATGTTACTGCTGCACGGCAGGTCAGTTTAGGGACACAAGTAAGTTAGAGTAAGAGACTCGGCCAGTTGTCGGCACCCGCGGCGCTACCATTGACCCAGGCCTATAGTGAGTAGTGAGTGATTTTCATTCTAGCAGCCCGAGGAAAGCTTCTCTACCAATCAGTGGCTTCTACCCCACGTGTGATTTAAGGCGGTCGCACACCGGACGAGAAGTGCAGCGCCGCGTCTTTAAAATTCAAACACATTATTCTCTATGAGTGTACACCCCGGCGGCGCCATTCGTCGTCTGTCTGCGGCGCCCAGCAACTGCTCAGGACCTTGTTCAAAATCCTGCCGCGCCACAGAGCGGCATTTGTTTTATATTAAATTTAAATGTATTTGTCTCAAATTGTCGTTAATGTATATACTGACTTCACCCTGTGCTGCAATATACATTTAGTTTTATATTCATTTACAGAAATCAGCTGCTTGAATGAAAATTGCTGATGTTATCGAATTTTCAGCTGATATTCTCAATTCATTCAGTTAACGGACGCTCTGAGGTAAAGTGTTCAGACTGCAAAGTCAGCAACGATTGTATTTAATTGTACAGTACAATCATAACATAGTACAGACATTATCTTAATTCCATAATGTCCTTAAACATAACAGTATTGCTGGCCATAAACTGAGAAAGTGCGCGTCCAGTGTGCGCTACCTCGAGTTGTCCTAGACGCGACGCGGCACAGCGCTGCGCTTCTTGTCCAGTGTGCGACCCCCCAGTTAGGCTAACGTTACTGCATTGAGCTGAGGACAGCGACACAAGAGCCACACAGGTAGGCTACTGAGTCGCTGTCCTCAGTGCCGCAGAAAAGCGCTGAAACGGAGATGAAGGGGAACGGAGATGAAGGGGAAGGGTTGATTTGTAGACACGACAGATTGTTTTGGTCAGTGTCGATTTGTAGACGCGACAGGTTTTTTGGTCATTGTCGATTGTAGACGCGACAAGATTTTGTTAGGTTTAGGGAAAAATCACAACACCGTCATTGGTTAATAAATTATTTAAATAAATTGTCATAAGACAATTTAAATGAATAAGTTGATTTAGTATTTTACATTAATGACACTTAAAAATAAATATATAAGAATGATATCAGTGTTGGGGAAAGTTAAAATATTCTGTTACTCCTTTGTATCTAATTGTGTTAGTTATGTTACTTTTGCATTACTTTTTCTGACCTGGGCTGGGGCTTGCTTGTTTTTTGTTTATTTATTTATTTATTTATTTATTTATTTATTTTGTCAAATGTAAAGCCCCTTTCACACCAAAAGTGAAATGAATGAGCCTCAGGCTCAAGGAAATGCAAATTCATGCCTTTCAGCTGTGCTGCCATTCTGGATTGCACTCTTCAGCAATAAAAAGCAAAACAAAAACACAAATGTGATGTTTATCTAAAGTAATTTTTACTAATTGGTATGGTTGAATTGGATCATCGAAGGTCAGCGGCAAAGGAAAAAATATTTCACTCATTTAATTATTGTAGGTTTGCGCAGGGCCGTCGCTAGTGGGGTGAAAGGTGGTGACAATTATAGGGGCCCCCGCTGCCCAGGGGGCCCCACAAAATCCAGCAGTTATACTATATAGGCCCCTGTTGCATGAATAATTCTAATATTTATATTAGTTGTATGCCTGAGATTTAAAAGAAAACCACAAAAACGTGCAATTTTGTTAAATATTTTTCCAAATATCTTGCTTCTCTTACCTCCATAAAAATGGTTTAGTCCGACCTAAAGTATTTATTAATTATTCAATCAGTGACAAATATCAGATGGACCCAATAAAATTGTGAGTCCCACCCCAGCTTGTGAACAGAGCCAATCAGAGTTGAGGCGGCAGCCTGAAGTTAACAATGAACTTGGTGGAAGAGCAGGAGTCTAACTGACTGAAAAATTTCGGGGAAAAGAAAACATAAATCAGGGAAACAGAAACGCCACGAAAAGAAGGAGAGGGAGGCCAGGAGAGTTGCTGTATCCATTCCCAGTCGATCAAGACGTGCTTAAAGACAGGTTGTATTGTTATTTCGCTGGGAATAAGAAAACTTCCGTCTACAGCCTGCCGGGTACCGTCACTTTTCATTATCGGTGCGCGCCACAATCGACCCAATGATTACGTGGTAAAAATTCCTGTCTTTTTACACTTTTGTAAATAGAGTTAAAAAAAAAATGACACGAGTCACGGCGCATTGCATTATGCACTTGACCTGCCGGCTGATGATAGGCTATTTAATACATCAGGAAAACACGAATACCACACACTGCACTTGGATGAATAAATGTATTCGCTTAATAATATTACCAGTTCCGTATTATCTTTATTAAAAAATAAGACAATAAATGGTTTTATTTTTTAAATTTGACTCCATTCTTGTTAATTTCTAAATGTTACTTTTTGATTTATGAATTATAACAGACAGATGGGAAAAAATATTATTTTGCTGTTACTTTTTTTAAAATTGAACAATTTCTTGGTTTTTGTTAGTTTTTATTAATTGTAATTTTTATATAAACATTTAACTTTTAAAATAAACGTTTTACAACAACTTCTGTTATATGTGGGCCTCCATGCTCATCTATTGTACAGTATATGATATTGGTGGAGGGTGGTGGGGGCCCACATCAATATATTTTCAGGGGCCCCCGAATCCTCTAGCTACAGCCCTGGGTTTGCATAATACTCTAATTTGACGTTTTACTGTATTTATTCATTTTGAGGAATACTGAATTTGTTTTTGTGCAAATGAGATGAATAAATTCATGCTTGCATTTAGTCTAGAACTACAGTAAACATCATGTTTACACATCGCACACAATGCCTTTGCACATACTCCCGATTTCTCTCAGCATGAGGACAGGAGAGAAGTCAGTTAATAAATGTAAAAACAAAGTAACTTGAGTTACTTATTTGAAAAAGTAAATCAGATATGTTGTTGTAAATTTTAAAGTAATGCGCTACTTTACCTCTTACTTTTAATGCGTTCATTCTGTAAAAGTTTAGACAGTGGGGTAAGATTGCTTCTTCAAATAATAATTTTACACTTTGTGCTATAACATCTAAATTAGCAAATGTTTCTATTTTCCTTAATAACACATTTACTTATGCATTATCATCCTGCGCATGATTAACATAAAGTAAATGCCCATTGTGGGGGTGTCTTCCCCCATCCCTATACTCACTAAATTACGATTAAATACTTAATGTCTGGAAACTATATCCACAAGCCATATTTTGAGGCAGGATTTGGCCCCATGTGGGAGAATGTAGTCCCTCTCCCACTTTGACACAATTGATTGCAGTGCTGCTTGGTTGTCCTTTGGGACCGAAATAGGGAAGGGGTATCAAGGCCACTTGAATACTAATGAAATTCTGAGAAATGTATTGCTGACTGTTGTGTCCTAATTAAAGGGAGCTCCATGAAAGTGGCGAGGAGCTCGGTGGTCCACAAGGACTCTGTTAATCAGAAGTCTCCTTCGATGTGAATTAACAATAGATTGCATTGAATTACCTGGGCAGGGGAATTGATGATGAGCCTGGGGAGGGGTGGTCCTCTCTTTTTGCACTTTCTCTGGTGTGAAAATAATGATCTTTCTCCCTCCCCGACTTCCTCATCTCAGACACGGCTCTACAAAAACAAGCCAAAAATAAGTCATCTCTGTCTGTGAAGAGCAATCATACATATGATGCATTTCTGAGTTGTTAGCAGTATATGAAGAGATAAATAATAATTATGTCAAAACATCAGAGATTTGTGCAAACAGACTGGCCGGTGCATCATGAGAATTTCCCAGTCACAGCATGAGTAGTGCTACCCACAATGCACTGTGGCTGTGGCATGCAGCCAGCCCTAATTCTCTGGGTTTTTGATACCTGATGTGGTAGCATTTTGCTAACTGCTACCTTCACATGCAAATTAGACAAATTTAACTTACTAATAAAAGAGATGCCGTGGAGGTTTATGTGAAATGATCTGCACTCATTGATCTTACAAAGATTAGTACACCAATTAATACACCAAAAGTGAGCGGTGAAAGGTTCAGATGAAAGTCTATTTTCGACATTTTTTTAATTGCGACTTTTTATCGAATTCCAATGTTATAACTTGCACAAAAAAATCTGAATTGTAAGATAAAACGTTGAAATTACCTTATTATTGTTTATTCTGTGGCAGAAACACGCTTACTTAGTCAGAAGCATCATGAAGGAGTTTCTTTGCCATGTGGTTGCACACAAGCCTAAAATCACCATGTGAAAATGCAAGTGTCAAGTGGAGTGGTTTGAAGCTCACTGCCGCTGCTCCGGTCCAAGAAAAATACTCTCTCTGGAGTGATGATTTAGGTTTTACCATATGGCAGTCTGATGGACAAATCGGGGTTTGGCAGATGTCAGATAAACACTACATGCCTGAGTGGCTAAAACCAACTGGAAATAATTAGAATAATAGATTGAGCCTGTTCAGGTCTCTTAATTCTGCTGAAGGGAAATATTTTTCATTTTTCAAATCGGTGACAACATTTTGGGTGTGCTGCTTTGATTCAATGGTTAAATTGGATTTTTTTTTTTTTTTAATTGGGAGTTCCACTTGCAATATAAAGGAATTAATGTTAGTTAATTAATTAATTAAAAACAAAAAATATAAAAGTAAATTAAGTAAATTACCTTTCAAATTGACACATTAAATATGAATATTTAAAGCATTTAATTAAGCACATTTAATTAATGTTTAAAAAGTAGTTAAACATAACATTATTATTTAATCATTATTATATGATTAAAATAATACACGAATTGCTCATTATTAAATCTAAATGTATTTTATTTTCATTTTAAGCATTGGCCAACCAGTTTTTTTTTCTAATTGTCTGCCGATTTAAAAAGGCCATTGGATAGTTCATAAGTGAGAGCGCCAATTAACTTTCCTTTCTGAAATTCTGCTTTCAGGTGAGTAAGGTAAAGGTACAAATAATAATAATAATAATAATAAATAATAATAATATTGAAAAAAAATATTTTTCCTTATCATAGCTGAAGCAAAGCAAAATATTGCTTCATGAAAAATAAAGCGAAGATGACAAACAAACGACAAGGAAGAACAAAAAAATGTACATATACACTAGAGTATATACAAGCAAGAGTTCATTTTTAGTCGTCAGCAGCACACATGCTCCATACAAACAATGGCACTAAAAACTGTCCTGTTATAGCCAACATTACAACTTTTATGAGCTTTTCTCTTTTGTAATGTCCCATCATGAGTGGACACGCCACCCACTGCTGACACTGCACCTTTAAAAGGCCCTTTAATTTTGGTTAATATGAATGCATGTATATTGTTCCTCTTCCTAAACAACAAAATAACAACCTTCTGTGAATTTGCATTGAGACTGCCATCATATTGCCGATGTTTCTGGCAAAACTAACCTTCCCTGATGTTGTTCTCTTAAACCTAATTCTCTGGTGCCTTGTCACAATGCTCACCCTTCACTGCTGACCCGTCTTGACTGCTGGTGTGCTGCGGCCTAATAATTTCTCACAAATACAGATGGCATTCATTTGATAAACACACTGAGGCCAAATTAAGTCTGTATGTCAGCAGCCTTTGACTCACTGTCTCCTTTGAGCCAAAATCTCTCTGTCTTTCATCTGTTAGAGACCGCACACTCTCACTGCATTACATCTGAACCTACTTTGGTAAATGCCAAGCATGCCAGGGCTGAAATGTCAGAGTAATAGGTTGGTTTACAAGCACAATGTGTTCAGAGCGTGAGCAAGCACATTTGAGGGAGGGTTCAAATGTACAGTACTTAAGGTGTGAAAATGCCTTAAAGGTTAATCTACTGATGTTAGGCCTCAAAACTGTGATGTGCTAAATTGAGAAATGTACATTTTTGCCAGTAGGGGAAATACATTTATGGAAAAAAAATACAATAAAATAAATAAATTGCAAACTGTGATGTCCTTAACTCTTCAGGAGATCTTCCTTACAGTATTTACAATACAAAAGTAGTTGAGGCAGTTTGCAGTTAAAAAATCCTGGCATGCCTTTTCCAGAATTGTCATAGGTGATTGACTTTAAAATTAATGACATTGTAATTTAATTGTTAACATTTAACATTTTAACTTGGATAGAACAATATATATAATATATATACTGTAGCAAATCTCAACTGCCTGATTTTTTTATTTATTTGCTAAATGTAACTATACTATCACCCAGTTTTTTTAGATAATGTTGAATATATAAATATGTCCAGCTTTATCCACCTACGTACAGTATACTCGCATAGGGCGATATATCATATCTCAACTGCTTTAATTGCTTTTATCATCGCAAAATATAAACTGTTATCGCCCAGCTCTATTCGGCTAAATGCGACTATAAGGGATGAATATATTAAGATATTATGAACATTAAAATCGTGATTTTCTGTAAAATTGCTTTGAAACAATATTGTGAAAAGCCCTATAAATAAATGTGTCTTGACATTGATGTCACAAAACACACATGAAGGACTCCAAATACCACATGAGGTATTGATATTTTACGTTGTATTTTATTATTTTAATAATAAATGAATTACTTAAATATATTTACACTATGTACAGTGGGGAGAACAAGTATTTGATACACTGCCGATTTTGCAGGTTTTCCCACTTACAAAGCATGTACAAGTCTGTCATTTTCATCATAGGTACTCTTCAACTGTGAGTGACGGAATCTAAAACAATAATCCAGAAAATCACATTGTATTACTTTTAAGTACCGTATATATACCCAAATATAAGACGACCCTGAATATAAGACGACCCCCCATTTAAATTATTAGAAAATTATTTTATTTGAAAATTCTAGTGATAATTCATTGGAAAAAACATTTTAACACCATTCATTAAATATTTGGATTAATTTGTCACAAAATAAAGTGCACTCTGTCAATGAGTTCAGAAATGAATGAATGAGTGACAAAAATGAATAACCTTTTCACAAAAATGCAATAATTATGTATGTATGTATGTATGTAGCCTACCGGTAATTCTGGTACTGTGAAGATAGATATAAAATAACCATCTGCTTTTAATCAAACACATCTGACATTAACCCCCTGGGGTCTGAGGTGTTTTTGGAGTTCTTGAGATGTTCTGACATGCTGTGACATTTGTGTTTTTTTCAGTTGCTTATAAACATATTAATGGCACAGGTGAAATTACACTATATTTAGCACAAACATGGCTATGATAATATGTGATATAATATGTATGTACATGTTTGTATATTTGAGAGAATATTGTTTATGCGTGGTTATTGAAAAAAACTAAAAATGAAAGTTTCTGAAATAAGGCTACAAAACACATAATAAATATGTGTCCACAAGACTTTTGACTAATGGATGTTGTTGCCTAGTTTTTTTTTCTTCAAAATGATCTGAAAAACATCCTGCCTAATCATTCACATAAAACTGTGAATTGGGTTTTAGTGTGAAAAACTTTTTTTTGTTTGCCAAGGCAATATGCGAATGGCCTTGAACAGTCCAAGCCCCATCATGAATAATTAGGTGATTCTCACCTGACCCGCATAATAATGAGCCTTTCATTCAGGTGTTACACAAGGAAAAATTGAAAGGACAACATACATACATACACACATATATATATATAATAATAATAATTATAATAATAATTTTTATCAAGCTTGTATATTTAGGTTCAGTAATTTCACTTAAATGGCAATGAAGATTACCTAATAATTGTCATTTCAGTGAAATTACTGAACTTATAATGTACAAGCTTGATAAAAATTATCATTCTAGAAGAAAATTTAAAATGGCACTAGAGGCTTTTGCATCTGAACTCTTCATATAATCAAAATATAAATGAAAGTCAAAAACCCATTTTTAGTCATACCTGGAAACAAATCCTGGTCAAATAGGTTATATGGGTCATTGTATAGAATTGGTTCAAAGTTAGAGTTGGAAACATCTTGAAAAGATTTTTTTTCCCATATAAAGTAGGCTATTATAAGTGTAGCAACAATGACTTTTGCCTTAATTAGCTCAAATTATTCATAGGGAATTTTCATAATTAATCATGGATATGATTATTATCTTGCATGTTGCAGTTACATTATCGAAATTGAAAATAGAACGATCGAATATATGAATGATACATCATAACGAATTATAATTCCTCATTCATACATCAATGGTCTCATTACAGATCGATTATATGAGATCACTTTAAGGGGATTAATTTAGTTATCAAACACTCGGTTTGTCCAGCAAACAGCCGTAAGATTAACTTACCAACTTCTCAACAAAGTTATCCCTTTTTATAAACTCCAAGAAATCTCAATGTTCCGGCCGTGAACATTAATTTTCTTGTGCTAATAAAATTTACGTTACTGAAATCGTAACAACTTGTAAAGCTTTGTAGCTAAAAGATCATAATTTCATTGACTTGTAATATAAGCTCTTAGACAGAAAGCAATCTAGAATATGGTTTTAATAATTGAAACTACGGATACAGAATTCTACATTAAAAACCCCGGGATACATATATGTACATTAACAGTAAAACTAACGAAACAAACAAATAACAACGAGAGAGAGAGAGATTGAGAGATTGAGAGAGAGAGAGAGAGAGAGAGAGAGAGTGGTCTGATCGAAAGATCATGTGAGCTAGACAGAGAGGGAGAAATAAAGCAGAACTGGAAAGATCATGAGTTTTGCAAAATTCATCACAGACACAGAACCTTTGAGACAACAAACATCAACAGATCTTAACCCTTGAAAGCATAGTAAAACAGGTACTTGCACTGGTAAAGCTCCTTTGGATGGGTGGATGTGTCTCTCTCGGTCATGTGGATGCTGAGCGTTCGGGTTAGTCCAGCGCGCGTGAGCGCGGCATGTTTGAATGTCCTTGGAGGTGAAGCTTGCCAGCTGAGGTCGGGCTGGGTTCATTTTCCTCGCGAGAAGAAATGAACCGGGGACCGATGCAGGGATAGGAGAGTGACAGTTGCACAATGGTTCTCTTTGTGTTGGCGAGGAGAACCGCGTCTTGCGTGTGTGTCCTTAAGAGCGGGTGCGTGCTTTGTCAGCTCTTCCGGGCGAACGTGGTCGCTGAAGGTTCAAAGAGTCTCTTTAAAGTTGAAGTTGCCGATTACGTTCATTTCACTGAAACTAAACGTAAGAAAAGGTCCGAAGACAAAAATAAAGAACGATTAAAGAAAAACGGAGAAAGCTCCCTAAGGAGCCATGGAACCGGAAACTTCTCACAGGGAAAAAGCTCTCTAGCAACGTAAGCGCTCTTCTGTGTCTCTTATGGAGAGAAGGGTTCACGCCCCTGTTTGACACATGACCGTCCGCGGATCTGAAGCGGACACAGTTCTCTTTGTCCTGTGGGGAATTGCCCACTGAGTCATGAGGAGATTACATTTGAGCCGTTCGGCTCCTGAAATATGAAATGTGTAAAATAATGCACCTTACTTCATTATGCTATCGGAATTCGGCTCCGTTAGATTGAGGGAATTACAGACATATCAAACACGTCACACGAAGATTATCGGAATACAGAGATATGCATATTATAAGCATTTAGTTCCTTCAAAGCAAGTTCATTCCTTCAAACACACGTCATACACAAAGTGACTATAAACTGGGAAACACACATGAAATATGACATGCTTATATGCTAAGTTTTAATATTCAAAGCTCGTGTATGAGTGTACGTTAAAGCATGTGTGTGTGTGTATGTGATTGTTCTTCAGAGTTCAGGCTGCTTTGTGTAATGAGTGAGCCGGAGCTCCTCACTACACAATGTTCTGTTTGTGAGGTGATCAAATCAGGGGAGACCCTAGGGGCCTGTTCTCTTCTGTCGTCTCGAGTCACATGTCCTTTTGGGTCACATGTCCTAACAAAGCATTTCTTTATTCATTAGAGAAAAACGCTGCATGTGCGAATCAGAGTAAATGATTTGATCAATTCAAAACACTATTCCCTTTCTTTCAACGAATGGAAGAAAGGGAGGCGAACTTTAGTAAATTAAATCTAGTTAATTTACTCCACATACCAGAGCTGGCTCGACTACCTATCTGATTATCACTACATAAGCTTGCATTGGATAACAGTTGATTAGTTTATTTTTTACAAAACATAGGCTACTATATATTTAACATATGAGCAGAAACTGTCTAACTAAAGCTTATTTGATGTCTATTTTATAGTAAAAACTTTCTAATCTATTTCGTCTGTAACAGTAGGCTATGCATCTGTGCGTTCGTTTGTTCACACACCCAGACACCCGATTCATATTTAAACAGTCTTTTTGGTTTTACAGATACTATTCTATATTGCGATTAGAACAAATCTCAGTAGTCTTACTAATGTAGGAGCGAGAGTGAATGAATGCACAGCGCGCGCGCGACTGTGAATTCGTCCATTCATTCGCACACAGACACGCATTTAAAATTTAAACAGTCTTTGTGCAGTTTACAGACACTATTCAATAACACGATTAGAACAAAGCACTTAAGAATAAATGACTTACTACATCAGCTGAATCCGTGCTCCTCGAATGAAACAGGTAACTGAGTTAACTTTTCCAGGAATTATTCCTCACTGCGCAGCAAGACGAGATCTGATGTGGCGCGTTCTGATGTGGGCGTTTTCATGGCTTGCCTCAACATTAACGTTTGAATAGCGCGCACTCTCAGTGGGTGTGGTCACATTAACACGTCATACGCTATAATTAGGTGAAAGGAAAAAGACTGACATCTCTCTCTTTTCATTCAGATTACATCAACTGAGAATAGTTGCTTTTTTATATAAGTTACTTCATTTAAAAGAAGAGAATTTCAGCTTCATAAAGAGAAATCTTTCGTGTCTCTGTGACAAGTATTTATTGAGTTACAGTTCATTTTTCGGACGCGTTTCAGAAAGATTTCTGCGGAGACAGTGTGAGCTGAAAGCGCACCCTGTTTACTTTATTTATTTTACAAAAACACAAGGTTTTGATGTTAATAAGAGTGTACACAAAAAAAGAAGACATTTAACAGTATTGAATGATCTGTAACACTTATATGTAAGATCAAAATCAACAAAGTATTTTGAGTTTGTTTTGCACTGATAAGAAGAAAAGTGAGCAGATCACGCCGGCGTGATTGCCGACCCCAGAGGGTTAAAGCCGTTAAACAAACCAAACTGTGGGGTTGCAATAAGAACAGCAGTGCAAATGGGCCTTTATGCTGCACATTACACTAGGCCTATTCCTCACAGAGATCGCCTGCCTCGCTATGCTCACTCTCGCTGTCATCACTATCATGATGCTCCACGAGCCCCTCCCACAGAATGTCATCCTCGCTCCCATCAAGGGCATTTGATATGCAGCATTTCTTAAATCCATGAATGATGCTGTCCTGGCTTATGGCATCCCATGCTTGGAGGATCCAAGTACAGAGCAGATGCACTGCTGGCTTCTTAAGTTTTCCAGTAGGCGTCAGTGAGTGATCGCCTGACAGGAGCCACTTAGTGTACCTCTTGCGCAGATTATCCTTGAATGGCTTGTTGACAACTACATCCAATACCTGTAGCTGGCTTGTCATCCCCCCTGAAAAGACAGCAACTTCTCCTCGAAGTCTGAGGGCAGGCGCTGGGCCAGACTTGTTCTACAACGCAGTGTCAGCCCTTTGCGCAGGCATATACGGTAATTCATTTGCATGACACAAGTATTTGATACATCAGAAAAGCAGACCTTAATATTTGGTACAGAAACCTTTGTTTGCAATTACAGAGATTATACGTTTCCTGTAGTTCTTGACCAGGTTTGCACACACTGCAGCAGGCATTTTGGCCCACTCCTCCATACAGACCTTCTCCAGATCCTTCAGGTTTCGGGGTTGTCGCTGGGCAATACGAACTTTCAGCTCCCTACAAAGATTTTCTATTGGGTTCAGGTCTGGAGACTGGCTAGGCCACTCCAGGACCTTGAGATGCTTCTCACGGAGCCACTTCTTAGTTGCCCTGGCTGTGTGTTTCGGGTCGTTGTCATGCTGGAAGACCCAGCCACGACCCATCTTCAATGCTCTTACTGAGGGAAGATCTCGCGATACATGGCCCCATCCAACCTTCCCTCAATACAGTGCAGTCGTCCTGTCCCCTTTGCAGAAAAGCATCCCCAAAGAATGATGTTTCCACCTCCATGCTGCACGGTTGGGATGGTGTGCTTGGGGGTGTACTCATCCTTCTTCCTCCAAACACGGCAAGTGGAGTTTAAACCAAAAAGCTCTGCGCTGGCTTGAGCAGGGGGACCTTGCGTGCGCTGCAGGATTTTAATCCTTGACGGCGTAGTGTGTTACTAATGGTTTTCTTTGAGACTGTGGTCCCAGCTCTCTTCAGGTCATTGACCAGGTCCTGCAGTGTAGTTCTGGGCTGATCCCTCACCTTCCTCATGATCATTGATGCCCCACGAGGTGAGATCTTGCATGGAGCCCCAGACTGAGGGAGATTGACCGTCATCTTGAACTTCGTCCATTTTCTAATGATTGTGCCAACTGTTGTTGCCTTCTCACCAAGCTGCTTGCCTGTAGTTCTGTAGCCCATCCCAGCCTTGTGCAGGTCTACAATTTTATCTGATGTCCTTACACAGCTCTCTGGTCTTGGCCATTGTGGAGAGGTTGGAGTCTGTTTGATTGAGTGTGTGGACAGGTGTCTTTTATACAGGTAACGGGTTCAAACAGGTGCAGTTAATACAGGTAATGAGTGGAGAACAGGAGGGCTTCTTAAAGAGAAACTAACAGGTCTATGAGAGCCAAATTCTTACTGGTTGGTAGGTGATCAAATACTTATGTTATGCAATAAAATGCAAATGAATTACTTAAAAATCATACAATGTGATTTTCTGGATTTTTGTTTTAGATTCCGTCACTCACAGTTGAAGAGTACCTATGATAAAAATGACAGACTTCTACATGCTTTGTTAGTGGGAAAACCTGCAAAATCGGCAGTGTATCAAATACTTGTTCTCCCCACTGTACATTTTGAAATAAGATTTTTTTTTTAAAGATATGACCCTTTCTACAGCAAGTCTGTGTCTATACTATATAACATACTTTGGACTTGAGTGTTGACTTGGAATAATATTCAAATACTAACAGTCTTTATGGTGATAGTTATTTGATGCTAATTGCAAGGAAACTGTAGGATCACATATAAAAGCAAAGTTGTACCACTAGGTAGATATGTTATTTTTCTAAGAAGTATTAATTTTTAGTAAAGCAACTCATACTGTAAATGTGTATTGCTATACAAAACACTATTTTTGTGCTTGTTTATCTCAAACCATCTCAGTTTATGTTTATGCAGTAGTTTGTGAGTACTTGGTTGCTGTGTATAAAACAGTATAGTTTTGCAGTTGGTCCCTTTGAAGAGCTTATAATTTATATCTTTATTTCAGACTGAAAGAATGAGTCATTATTGTGTTTTTTTTGTGTGTTTTTTCAGTTCTGCATATATTCACTGCTACAAGCAGGAAGAACACATTTAGGTTGTACACATGTTTGGGAAATAAATACTTGAATTGGCTTTGCTTGAATAAAGGGCAATGCTTATGCAACCTTGTGCCAATATGATGCTTGAAAGTCTCCTTTGAAATCAACTCTATTGTGTGAATACGTGATAAAACGGTAAATATTCAAAAAGAAAGAAAAAATCATAACAAGCTTCAATTCCTTGGCAGGATTAAAACACTGCAATACCCACATAGACAAATCCACCAGTTTACCACCCTTCATTATTTCATCACAACTTTACATAAGAAAGGCTTAGAAAGCCCTCTAAGGATTTTCAGCGCTTGGGAAGCAAAGACGACCCTTTGAACAGTGCAATTAGACTTTTCTCTAAGGTACACCTCTAAGGAAATCTTTCCTCGGTCTGTGTGAGAATCGTACCAGGGTGAGCACACACCTTTAAATGTGCATCTTTAAATAAATATGCCAGGGTAATGGGGGGTAACTCGAGGTAATGTGCTTTACCACCAAACAACTCAGCAGAGACAGGTTTAAATTAAAGTTGTTATACACTTGATTAACCTTTCTTCAAAAAATACATTTAAAAAAATCTGTACGGCAACTGTCTGTGCTTAATATTTATTTACAACATCATTTTAATATATGATCCTTTTTGCTGTACAGTATTTCTCATTCTGGGTCTCGGTAACTCTCAGAATACAAGAAGTGTATGCAGGGCCGGCCCGCGGAATAGGCAAATGCTAGGGGCGCCAAAATGAGCGAACGAGGGATTTTTTTATACTAATACTATTAAAAAAAAAAAAATTCGTAATACTACTCCACAAAATCTCAACTAAGACCCCCGACTCCGGTTCAGCGCCTCAATCTCCCCCGCCCAGCGAGTGAAGTGCGTCAGAAACAGCACGTGCGCGATCAGTTTACTGTTGGCAATGTGTTGTGTAGTGTCGCATCCAGTGTAGACTGCATTGCTTTCGTTTGAGGGCGCTTAACACACTCCATCACCCCCGTAGAGCCGGGCGGGCAGCTCGCGCCAGCTCGAGACACATAAAAGTTTCCTGATTGTGACGGATGGCCGAATTTACATGACACGTTATAAAATAGCATTATAGCCTGCGATAGATACAGTGACAAAAAGAAGAGAAGAGGATAAAGGGGATAAAGACAGAGGTAAAGTTATGTAGGCCAATTAATTAACAGTTTCTCTAATTGCATAGTTGTAAGATGCTATTTAATGGCAGTTATTTTTACCTTAAACTTTATGCTGACAGTTGTTCTGAGTTTCCTTTCGAGGGAACTCTACACTGCGTTGAGAATCGACACTTTGGGGACGCTCCCTTAGCGTGCGGCTCTGAAGTAAAAATGAAACTAGTCCAATCCTGATTGGTGCTGCGTCATGACGTAGCATGTGTGACGGCATATAAAAGGGACGCCGACGCACACACTTTAGCTTTCGCTCTTCAGTAAGCGCTCTGTGTTGAAACTGTCTCTGTCTATTTGGGGTTGTTTGTCTATTATATTGAGTTTTCATGGCGAGTGAACAGTTTGTTAGATGTGTGCACCCCTGCCCAAGATTCATCACGGGTGGGGACACACATCAACTTTGTGTAAACTGCTTGTGCACACTGTGAAGCACTACCATTAAGAGGTCCGCTATGCTTAGTCGCAGTAACCTCACGTAAAAGGCTTGCTGCTGCTGTATCTTAATACGTATCTCTAATATTGGCTGTCTCCGGCTAGCAAGATGGCGCCGGTGTGTATGGCTTGCCGTCTGCTGTCTATTTTATCTGCCCGTTTCTTTGTTTTAATGTGTTTTATGTTAGTTATTTTACAAAATGTTTCATCACTTTTAACATATGAGCGTCAAACGCTGCTTGATATTAACCCTCTGAGGTCGGCTATCGCGCCGGCGCGATAGTCGCGCTTTTTTCTTATCAGTGCAAAAGAAACTCAAAATACTCTTTTGATTTTGATCTAACATATTAAGTGTTGCACATCATTAGATCCTGATAAGTGTCTATTTTTTTTGTGGATACTCACAATAAAAACAATGTGTTGTGCTTTTCGCCAAATAAAGAAAAACAAACGATGCGCGTTCTGCCTTCTCTCTGTCAGTTAAGTCCATTCTGAAACGCGTCCGAAAATTTACTGTAATTCTGCGAATACTTGTCATACAGGCACGAGTGTTTTTCCATAATGAAGCTTGAACTCTCTTCTTTTAAATGAATTAATTTATATAAAAAAACAAATATTCTCAGCTTATGTAATCTGTATGAAAAGAGAGAGATGTCAGTATTTTTCTTTCCAGCTCATTATACCTAATTACACGTTAATGTGCCACGCCCACGGAGAGCGCGCGCTATTCAAACGCAAATGATCTAAGGCAAGCCGTTCAAACATGCCAACGTCCACCAGCTGGATTATAAAACACATCGTGTTTAGTAAGTATCTTGTACAGCTGTGTACACAGCATATCCTTTCGCTGTGAGGAATAATACTATCTAACCCTGGAAAATGTACCAGAAGTGCTGGTAGTTTCATTTTGAGGAGCAACGGATCCAGCTGATGTAGTAAGTCATTTATTCTTAAGTGCTTTGTTCTAATCGCGATATTGAATACTGTCTGACTGTAAACCGCAAAAAGTCTGTTTAAATATGATTTTCGTGTCTGTGTGTAGGCTAAATGATGAGTGAACGGCATAGGCGCGCGCGCTTTGTTTACTACAGTTATACAGCACGTGTCTGTGCCTTGTTCATTCACTCTCGCACCTATATTATGTTTACATGAACACATACAAACTATATTGCTATAGCCTACTAAGATGAGTAAAAATAGACTGCAATATGTTGAAATAAAATGTCTGTATAAGCAACAATCTCCAAATTCACATGTATATACTAATATATCATACACAATATATTACAGACTAAATATGAATGTTTAGACAAGATTTTGTGATTAGTTTTGGATAGATTATAAAGTTTTGACTGTAAAAAAAGCCTACTGTCACATTAAATAGGTACGCTTTTGTTCACCAATTTCTGCTCATAGTTAAATATACTATAGTATGATGTTTTGTCAAAAATAAAGTAGGTATATTGAATTATCAACTAAGATGTTATTATAGTGTTTGTTCCAATATTCAAACTAATGAATCCTTACATTTTTTTAATACGTATGATAAAATGTATACTTTTTACAAAGAAATACACTTGAAATATTGTTAAAATTGTAATTGTTGTTGTAATTGTAACCTATTTGTAATTGGTTACAATTTCTAATTGTAAAATATGTATAGGCTATATAGATCATTTCTTTTGTCCTTGCATTCTTTGGGATCCTGTGACACACCTTTGTGAAAGGGATAATTAATATGCAGCTCATTATGCGGCACATTATCCAGCCTTTGTCTTCTCAGGTGTGAACACGCCTCCACGCATATTGCCTTTCCAAACAAAAAGTCTCTAATAAAATGTAAATCAGTGTATGTTTTTGTGTAAATGATTAGGCAGGATGATTTTCAGATCATTTTGAAGCAAAAATTCTAGGCAACAACACTCATTAGTCAAAAGTCTTGTGGACACATATTTAGTATGTATTTTGTGGCCTTATTTCAGACACTTTAAGTTTTAGTTTTTTCAATAACCATGCATAAGCAATATTCTCTCAAAAATACAAACATGTTTCATAATTGTTGCTCAGAAATTACGGTAGCCCAGTTTGTGCTATATTGAGTGAATTTACACCTTTGCCATTAACATGTTTATAAATAACTGAAAAAAGCACAAATGTCAGAGCATGTCAGAACACCTCAAGGACCCCAAAAACCCTTAGACCTCAGAGGGTTAAAGACATCACTGAAGAGCTATTCCATGATGCCCAGTCTGGTACTCTGTTTGCCTCCACCTTGATGGCTATACCAGATTATATGCGCTGCCTGCCTTGTCATCTGCCGCGAAGAAAGCGTCGCAAAAGACGGGGGAGACGTGGCGGCGCTGCGGTGAAGTTTAAGCTTCTTTTGATGGCTGAATCGGACTTCCTGCCTCACGCTGGTCTCCACGCTTACATGGCGGGGCGTGGTCGCTTCATTGCGGGGCGCTTGCTGGAACAAGTGTACGCGTGGAATATATTGATCGTAGGGGATCAACCATATCAGCCTCCAAAGAGTTGCTCACCCCGGCTGCGCCGAGGCGGCGTCTGCGCTAATCACCTGCGTCCGCTGTGCCGAGCAATACAGCGGACTGCTGAGTCGCGGCAGATCAGGATGTCGTTGATCAACGCCAGGTCGGTGGTAGTCTCGCGTAGCCAGACCTTCAGACTGACGGCTGAAGGTCTGGAATTCATAGCAGCTTTCTTTGGCCAAGGCCCGCCCATAAGGCCGTTTGACCGACATGTAAAACAACCAATTACAGTTCGTTTCGTTCAGCGTCACGTTTCTGTGCGTGGAAATGTCCCCACAACAACAGACCTGTGTGCAACAAGTCAGTCAGCATAGAAAATCAAAGAAAGAGAAGAAAACTTCAAGAGTCTTTCCCGTGAACCTCGCATACTTTTGAGAATTCTACGTTTAGCTGATCTTGATAAATGCTCATTGTCACTCATGTAAACACAACAGTTTTTCTTCCGCAATCACACGTCTGCGCTTTGTTTCCCGGCGGGCCGAAAATAAACGCGACACTCGCGCCCCCCCCGGAAATCCGATAAAATTCAACCAATCAGATGACGACTTCGACATTCCTGAAGTGTTTCCAGTTAAGTGTACCATATGCATCAGACGTTTAGCCAACGTTCCGTGGGCGTGACGTCTGAGGCTGAGACTAGGTCGGTGGTTAACAAGACACTTATTCTCAACGACTTTTTTACCTATCGCAGCCTTGACTTTCTGTTTATCACGGAAACGTGGCTTTCTCCAGGGGATAGGAGCCCTTTTACTGAACTGGTACCAATTGACTGTAAATTCTTAAACTCTCCTCGATCCGTGGGCCGAGGGGGAGGACTGGCTTCTATTTTTAAACAGAACTATTGCAGTAAGATGTTAGTGATCGGCGCCTATCTGAGTTTTGAACTGCAATTATTTATCTTGGAATTGGATAATCCACTGGCAATTGCAGTCATTTATCGCCCACCTAAACCTCATAAAGACTTTATTAATGAGTTTTCAGACTTTTTAGGGGGGATTATTCCCAAATTTGATAGAATGTTAATCATGGGGGATTTTAATATACATGTGTGTTGTTTAGAAAATCCATTGGCCAAAGAATTTTTGAGCCTTATTGACTCATTTGATTTGGTACAATGTGTAAATGCTCCCACTCATATTCATGGCCACACTCTTGACTTGGTGCTTTTACATGGTTTGACAGTCAGCGACCTTGTAATAGAGGACCATGGTATTTCTGATCATAAGCCTATTGTTTTCAGAGTGCCCACTTCTTTTAACATTACAAGACCCATTAAGGCTGTTCGATGGTCTCGTAAAATTACATCGACTACCTATTCTGATTTTTCAGCGGCTTTTAATGAGGTGTTCCAATCATCTGACTTATTTTATGATAATTGGAGTGGTGTAGATTCTCTGAATCATTTTAATACCACTGCAGTTAATATTTTAAACTCTCTGGCACCCATACAAGCCAAACGACACAAGTTAAAACGCGAGCGCTGGCTCAATGAAAATACTCATACTCTTCGCCAGGCTTGCAGAAGGGCCGAAAGAAGATGGAAAAAAGATAAGCTCCAAATCTCATATGAAATACTAAGGGACAATCTGAAACAATATCAGAATGGGGTGAGAATGGAAAAGTCTAAGTATTTCTCTGATCTGATTGAAAAACATCATCATAACTCACGAGTACTTTTTTCCACCATAAATGCTGCTGTTAACCCTTATGTTGGTCTTTATCCTACAGAATCTCGAGCTATGTGTGACACATTTCAAAAACATTTCGTGGGTAAGATAAGTGATATTAGGCTGAATATCTCTACAGCATTTCATGATTCTTCCCCCCCCCCCCCCCCACTCTGCACGAGTATTTTAAGTCACTTTGAGCCAGTTTCTTTGCCTGTTTTAGAAGATATTGTAGATGGGCTGAAACCCTCAGGATCCCCCCATGACGTTCTTCCCCCACGCTTTTTTAAACTAGTGTTTGAGGTGATTGGGCCCATAGTTCAGAGGATCATGAATAGCTGCCTGGCAGAGGCAACTGTGCCAGATGATTGGAAGCATGCTATTGTCCACCCACTTCTCAAAAAACATAATTTAGATCCGTCAGTGTTGACAAATTTTAGGCCAGTCTCAAATCTCTCTTTTATGTCGAAAATTTTAGAGAAAATAGTATTTCAACAACTTCAGAGCTTCTTAGATAAAAACAAGATCTCTGAGGTCTTCCAATCAGGCTTTAACCCTCTGAGGTCTAAGGATTTTTGGGGTCCTTGAGGTGTTCTGACATGCTCTGACATTTGTGCTTTTTTCAGTTATTTATAAACATGTTAATGGCAAAGGTGTAAATTCACTCAATAAAGCACAAACTGGACTACCGTAATTTCTCAGCAACAATTATGAAACATGTTTGTATTTTTGAGAGAATATTGCTTATGCATGGTTATTGAAAAAACTAAAACTTAAAGTGTCTGAAATAAGGCCACAAAACACATACTAAATATGTGTCCACAAGACTTGTGACTAATCAGTGTTGTTGCCTAGAATTTTTGCTTCAAAATGATCTGAAAATCATCCTGCCTAATCATTTACACAAACACATACACTGATTTAAATTTTATTAGACACCTTTTGTTTGGAAAGGCAATATGCGTGGAGGCGTGTTCACACCTGAGAAGACAAAGGCCGGATAATGTGCCGCATAATGAGCTGCATATTAATTAGCCCTTTCACACAGGTGTGTCACAGGATCCCAAAGAATGCAAGGACAAAAGAAATGATCTATATAGCCTATACATATTTTACAATTAGAAATTGTAACCAATTACAAATAGGTTACAATTACAACAACAATTACAATTTTAACAATATTTCAAGTGTATTTCTTTGTAAAAACTATACATTTTATCATACGTATTAAAAAAGGGTAAGGATTCATTAGTTTGAATATTGGAACAAACACTATAATAACATCTTAGTTGATAATTCAATATACCTACTTTATTTTTGACAAAACATCATACTATAGTATATTTAACTATGAGCAGAAATTGGTGAACAAAAGCGTACCTATTTAATGTGACAGTAGTCTTTTTTTACAGTCAAAACTTTATAAGCTATCCAAAACTAATCACAAAATCGTGTCTAAACATTCATATTTAGTCTGTAATATATTGTGTATGATATATTAGTATATACATGTGAATTTGCAGCTTGTTGCTTATACAGACATTTTATTTCAACATATTTCAGTCTATTTTTACTCATACAAACTATATTGCTATAGCCTACTAAGATGTGTTTATGTAAACATAACGTTTACTAATGTAGGTGCGAGAGTGAATGAACAAGGCACAGACACGCGCTGTATAACTGTAAACAAAGCGCGCGCGCCTTTGCCGTTCACTCATCATTTAGCCTACACACATACACGCAATTCATATTTAAACAGTCTTTTTGCGGTTTACAGTCCGACACTTCAATATCACGATTAGAACAAAGCACTAGAATAAATGACTTACTACATCAGCTGGATCCGTTGCTCCTCGAAATGAAACTACCAGCACTTCTGGTACATTTTCCAGGGTTAGATATTCCTCACAGTGAAAGGATACGCTGTGTACACAGCTGTACAAGATAGCCTACTTACTAAACACGATGTGTTTTATAATCCAGCTGGTGGGCGTTGGCATGTTTGAACGGCTTGTCTAAAATCATTTGCGTTTGAATAGCGCGCGCTCTCCGTGGGCGTGGCACATTAACGCGTAATTAGGTATAATGAGCTGGAAAGAAAAATACTGACATCTCTCTCTTTTCATACAGATTACATAAGCTAAGAATATTTGTTTTTTTATATAAATTAACTCATTTAAAAGAAGAGAGTTCAAGCTTCATTATGGAAAAACACTCGTGCCTGTATGACAAGTATTCGCGGAATTAAAAATAATCTTAGGACGCGTTTCAGAATGGACTTCACTGACAGAGAGAAGGCAGAACGCGCATCATGTTTGTTTTTCTTTATTTGGCGAAAAGCAGAACACTTTGTTTTTATTGTGAGTATCCACAAAAAAAATAGACACTTATCAGGATCTAATGATGT
The DNA here is from genome assembly GCA_030578255.1 of Tiaroga cobitis. Classification (NCBI taxonomy): domain Eukaryota; kingdom Metazoa; phylum Chordata; class Actinopteri; order Cypriniformes; family Leuciscidae; genus Tiaroga; species Tiaroga cobitis. Next base: position 20,633,664 of record CM060598.1, read on the forward strand.
ACAACACTTAATATGTAAGATCAAAATCAACAGAGTATTTTGAGTTTCTTTTGCACTGATAAGAAAAAAGCGAGACTATCGCGCCGGCGCGATAGCCGACCTCAGAGGGTTAAAGGGTTAGTTCACCCAAAAATGAAAATTAAGTCATTAATTACTCACCCCCATGCTGTACCAACCCTGTAAGGCCTTCGTTCGTCTTCGGAACACAAATGAATATATTTATGATTAAATCTGAGAGGGTCATGACTGCTACATAGGCTCGCATGCGCGAGAACTTAACTGAAGTAGTTGAAGGAGATCGCAATTCTCGCGCATGCGTCGTGGAAATCTCTCTAAGTCTCGTTTCAGGCCTACAAGGAAGAAAAGGAATAGTCGAATAAAGTCGTTATTTTTGTTTGTTTTTTCGCACAAAAAGTATTCTCGTCGCTTGATAAACTTATAGTTGAGCCACTGTTGCGACATGGAATATTTAAACATTTTCTTTAATGACTCTCTGGGCCGTCAGGATTCAATCCCTTAGGGAGCCTATGTAGCAGTCATGAACCTCTCAGATTTAATCATAAATATCTTCATTTGTGTTCCGAAGATGAACGAAGGCCTTACGGGGTTGGTACAGCATGGGGGTGAGTAATTAATTACTTAATTTTCATTTTTGGGTGAACTAACCCTTTAAGAAAAACCGCTCTACTGAAACAGCGCTGGTTAAAGTTCTAAATGATATTTTATTGACTCTTGACTCTGGCAAATCTGCTGTGCTAGTGATGTTGGATTTGAGCGCAGCGTTTGATACAATCGACCCCTCTGTGCTCATCTCACGCCTGGAACACTGGGTGGGCATTCAGGGAAATGCCCTTAAATGGTTTCAATCTTACTTGACCAATAGAAAGTTCTCGGTTAGTATTGGTGAGTTTACCTCGAATGCAGTGTCTCTAACTTGCGGGGTACCTCAAGGGTCTATTCTGGCCCCGATTCTATTCTCTTTGTATATGCTCCCACTCGGGTTGATATTTAGAAAATATGCCGTCTCCTTTCACAGCTATGCTGATGATACCCAAATGTATTTGCCCCTGGGAGCTGACAATACGGGGTTGGATACTCTGTTGGCTTGTCTAGCAGAGGTTAAGGCTTGGATGTCCCTAAATTTTCTTCAGCTTAACGACGACAAAACTGAGATTATAGTTTTCGAATCATCAGAAGCTGCACGTCTTCGTTGCTTAAATCTTGGCTCTTTGTCTCCATGTGTCAAACCATTTGTGAAGAATTTGGGTGTGACGTTCGATAAAGCCCTTAAATTTGACAAACAGATTAATATGGTGGTCAAGACCAGGTTTTTCCATCTCAGAGTCCTAGCCAAAGTTAAACCATTTCTCTCTTTCAAAGATCTTGAAAAGGTGATGCATGCCTTTATTTCAACAAGGCTTGATTACTGCAATTCTCTGTATCTGGTCATTAACCGTGTAACACTCAACCGTTTGCAAATGGTGCAGAATGCAGCTGCTAGGCTCCTTACTGGGGTGCGCAAACGGAACCATATTACTCCGGTTCTGAAGTCTCTGCACTGGCTCCCTATTTGTTACAGAGTCGATTTTAAAGTATTGATGTTGGTTTTTAAATCCTTGAATGGATTGGCCCCTTTATATATGACTGATCTTCTATCCAGTCACAACACTGGAAGGTCTCTTAGGTCATCCAACCAGAGACTATTAACTGTACCGCGGACCAGATTAAAAACGAGAGGAGATCGAGAACTGCTTCTTCACTGCTCGAGTTTAAAGCAAAACTTAAAACGTATTTTTTTCTTTGGCTTATAACTGTAGTTGATGTGTGCTGTGTTTGGACTGTGTTTATTTTGTGTGTAATCTGTTGTAATGCTGATGATGTTTGATGTACAGCACCTTGGTCAACAAATGTTGTTTTTAGTGGTGCTATATAAATAAATCTGAGTTGAGTTGAGTTGAGTGAGAGTGTTGCGCTCCCGCTTGGCTATATTTAATGAGGATGGCCAAGCTGGCGATCCTTAAAAAGAGCCGATCCTAGTAATGCGGCTCAGGTCCCGCGTCCGTTGAGGCGGCGTGGAGGCTGAGTTCGTGGGGATCGCAAAAGGATCTGGCAGACGAGAACGAGACTGCTGAGGCACTTTCTCGTTTATCGTCTGCAGATTCGATAACACTCGCTCACGGTGCAGAAGCCCGCCCTGCGTCTTATTCTGCCCGCTACGAGTGCCCGGTGTTGGAACTATCTGCTTCTGAGGAAGTGGACGTTCTCAGCATCGGGAGCGAGGGACATGAGTATGACTCGCCAGCTCATGTTCCCGCATATGAGGAGTTGGTAGAGGTTGTGACGCATTCTGTGGCCAGACTCAACATCAGCTGGCCACAAGATAAGCAGGAAGATTCTCGTCACAGTAAATTAGACGAGAGATTTCTGCAGCACAGATCACAGCCTCAGCGCTGGGGTTTGCCATTTTTCCCAGATCTCCATAAAGAGATCTCTAGTTCCTGGGAAAAACCCCACTCCTCTCGCATCTCATCCCCCACTTCGTGTGACTATAGTAATGTGGTGGGTGCGAGGGAGGCGGGGTATGGCAAGATGCCGCAGGTGGAGGAAGCTTTGGCGAGTTACCTTTCTCCTGAAGCGGCATCTTCGCTTAAAAACCCGGCGCTGCCCAGCAAACCATGTAGAGAAACATCATCACTGGTTTGCAGGGCATATATGGCGGCTGGTCGGGTTGGTGCGTCCCTGCATTCGATGGCTATCTTGCAGGCGTACCAGGCCGACCTCCTTAAAGATTTGGATGAAGGCGAGGGTCCCACTCCGTCAGATATCGCGGAGCTGAGAAGGGTTACAGATTTGTCTCTCCGGGCCACTAGAGAAACGGCACGCTCTATCGGCCGTTCCATGGCAGCTATGGTGGCAACGGAGAGACATCTGTGGCTTAATCTATCCGGTATGAAAGACAAGGATAGATCTTTTCTGATGGATGCGCCGCTTTCGCCTTCTGGCCTGTTCGGCGACGCAGTTTCCACTGTCATCGACAGGTTTCATGAGGCAAAGAAACAATCTGCGGCGTTCCATCTGTTTCTCCCTCGCCGATCTAAGTCTGTTAGGAGGGCTGGTCCAAGTGGCCAGCCACAGCCGTCAACCAGCTCCTCCTACCGGCAAGAGCAAAAAGAAAGTGTTTCCTCTAGAGCCCCTCCTTCTGGAGCTTGGCAACTGAGGAAACGTGCTCAGCCGAAGCCCACCGGCCAGAAAGGCGACCTGAGGGCCGTCATTCAGGCCAAGAGAGCGGGGAAGAGGTCCTAACCAAAGTGGTAGGACCTCAGGGGGCTGTCCTCCCCGCCGTGAAGCAACCGAGGTTGTTTTCACAGCAGAGCCCTCAGGAAAAAGATGTTATCCCGCCATCTCTGTTGTTTCGGGCCACATCAATTTCCAGCGAACACCCAATAGGGTGTCCGCCACAATTTTTTTTTTAAAAAGAGCAACCATTATGGTCACAAAATTTTTTTCATCTAGTTCCTGCCGTTCTACCGCTTCAGGAAGTCGAGATCAGTGCTCAAGAGATACCCGAGACCAGCCTCGAGAGGCTGGTTCCCTTAGTAGAATTTCTGGGAATTTGGCAAAATCTTCCAAATATATCTATATGGGTCCTGAATATAATAAAAGACGGTTACAGACTGCAGTTCGGTCACAGACCCCCCAAGTTTGCAGGGGTGGTGCCGACTACAGTGGTTCCAGAACAGGCTTGGATAATGGAACAAGAAGTACAGACTCTCCTGGTCAAAGGGGCCATAGAAATCGTTCCCCTACCAGACAGAGAGTCTGGGTTTTACAGCCGTTACTTTATAGTTCCAAAGAAGGATGGAGGGCTGAGGCCGATCTGAATCTGGCTCTGAGGAGGTTCAGATTCAAGATGCTCACCATTCCCATTATAGTGAATCAAATCAGATCCGAGGACTGGTTTGTCACAATAGACCTAAAAGACGCCTATTTTCATGTCTCCATCCTTCCATGTCACAGGAGGTTCCTAAGGTTTGCTTTTGGGGGCAAAGCATACCAATATCGGGTTCTTCCGTTCGGCCTAGCACTTTCTCCCTGAACATTCACAAAGTGTATGGATGCAGGTCTGGCTCCATTGAGACTCCAGGGCATACGTATACTAAATTACATCGACGACTGGCTCATATTGGCTCAGTCTCGGGAGATGGCAGTTCGGCATCGAGATGTCGTCCTTGCTCATATTCAGAATTTAGGGTTGAGACTCAACGTGAAAAAGAGTGTGCTAGAACCAGGTGTAGACTTGGAATTAAAGCCTCTTTTGTTTCCCCGTCATTATTTGATTTACGGGACCGGACACCAGTTATCTTGCCAAGAAAGATTTTATTCTTATATGTCAGGAGAGAAACTTCAAGATGTTGTATTCATGCCAGGTCTATGCGTTTCCGTGTTTCTCTGAGGTAGTACAGTAAGATTGAGCTTTTATACATCACTGAGAGTCTTACAGCTTCCTTGTAAGGTAACAAAACATGTTGCTCTGAGCTTCTTAAAATTGGAACGTATGTCATACGTACACGTTATGTTTAACATGTCACAATTCACTTCCATATTAAGAACTATCCTTGTTGTTTACATCTGTGATGCGCTTGCATCAGTCGAACATGTTACATTGTACACACCCCATAGCAAAATATAGCTTCCCCCTGTCTGACATATGATAATCCCATGGATCCATGCTATCTATAGTTCCCTCATGCATTCAAACTCATGCTTTTGAAACTTCATAAGATGATACAACTGATTATGAATATTAATAAAGAATAATAATACAGATACATAATATTTAATAATAAAATAATATTAAAAGATGAAAATTTGAATCTTCGCAGGTCAGAAAACTATTTTTCTGGGGGTTGTGTGGGATTCCGTTACGATGCGGGCACAGATGTCTCCCGCACGTATTGAGTCTATCCTTACCATGGTTTCTGGAATAAGGCTAGGCCAGGCTATCACTGTAAAGCAATTTCAAAGACTGCTGGGCCTCATGGCAGCGGCATCAAACATAATACCTTTGGGCCTTCTCCACATGAGGCCCCTACAGTGGTGTTTGAAAACCAAGGGGTTTTCTCCCAAGGGGAATCCGTTTCGTATGATCAGAGTAACGCGCAGATGCCTTCGTGCTCTAGTAATACGGAAAAAACCTTGGTTTTTGTCCCAAGGTCCAGTGTTGGGAGCGTCACGCCGTAAAACCGTTTCGACAGACGCCTCCCTTACTGGCTGGGGCGCGGTCATGGACGGCCACTTTGCCAGGGGTCTATGGCAGGACCATCATCATTCTTGGCATATAAATTGCCTAGAGATGTTGGCTGTTTTCAGGGCTCTGAGGAGCTTCCTTCCAGACATCAAAGGTTACCATGTCTTGATACGTTAGGACAATACTTCAGTGGTAGCTTATCTGAACTGACAGGGGGGACTCAGATCGCGCCCTCTATCCAGATTGGCGCATCAGATAATTTTATGGTCCCAAGGGAAAATCTTGTCCATCAGAGCAATATATATCCCAGGGGTTCAGAATCAGGGAGCAGACATCCTGTCGAGCCAGGGGCTGAGGCCCGGGGAATGGAGACTTCATCCGGAAGCGGTGAAGTTAATATGGCAGAGATCCGGACAAATGGAAGTGGATCTATTTGCGTCTCGAGAGACGTCCCACTGTCCACTTTAGTTTTCTCTTACCCATCCAGCCCCACTGGGGTTGGATGCCATGGTACAGGCTTGGCCGAGGCTTCGTCTGTACGCTTTCCCCCCCGATCGCTCTTCTCCCGGGAGTCTTGGAGAGGGTTCGCCAGGAGGGCATCAGTCTTCTCCTGATATCCCCGTTCTGGCCGGCCCGAGTATGGTTCTCAGACTTAGTGTCACTCCTAATAGACCAACCATTGCAGATTCCTCTGAGGAGGGATCTGTTGTCTCAAGCAGAGGGCACAATATTCCACCCCCGTCCGGAAATGTGGAATCTGTGGGTCTGGCCCCTGAGGGGGCTCAGTACTTAGATGCTGGACTATCAGTAGGAGTAGTTGAAACCATACTTAGCTCTAGGGCTCCATCCACCAGGAGATTATATGGCCTTAAGTGGAATGTGTTCTCTAATTGGTGTAGAGAACATAATGTAGATCCAGTCAGGCTTCAGCTCTGGAATTTCTTCAAGACCGCTTTTCTGCAGGTCTCTCCCCATCCACTTTAAAAGTATACGTGGCTGCCATTGCGGCTTTCCATGCACCTTTAAATGATGGGTCCTTGGGGAGGCACCAACTGGTCATACGGTTTATCCGTGGTACATGGAGGATGAGACCGACAACCAGATCCAGGGTTCCATCCTGGGATTTGGCAGTGGTTCTCGAAGGGTTATCCCTGGCCCCCTTCGAACCACTTCAGTCGGCTTCACCGAAGGACTTGACTTTTAAAATGGCTTTTCTGTTAGCTATTACCTCTATAAAAAGAGTGGGAGATCTCCAAGCCCTGGCAGTAACGCCAGCTTGCTTGGAGTTTGCCCCTGGCGGAGTAAAAGCTATTTTACATCCTAGGCCTGGTTATATGCCTAAGGTGCCATCTAATGTGGCACATTCTAAAGTTCTTCAGGCCTTTCACCCTCCACCACATGTGTCGGCAGAAGAGGAGAGGCTCCATTTGCTCTGTCCTGTCAGAGCTTTGAGAGTTTACCTTGAGAGGTCCTCTCTCTGGAGGAGGTCGGACCAAGTTCTAGTGTGCTTTGGGTCACCTAGAAAGGGATTACCTGCTTCCAAACAAACTATTAGCAACTGGATAGTCCAGGCTATTACTTTGGCCTATAGGGTGCGTGATTTACCTTCACCCTTGGCTGTTAGGGCTCACTCTACTAGAGGTATAGCATCCTCTAGGGCCCTTCATGTAGGAGTCCCCATTCGTGAAATCTGTGAGGCGGCTGGTTGGGCCTCTCCTCACACTTTCATTAGATTTTACAGTCTGCACCTCCCTAGTACGCCCGGCGCACAAGTGCTCTCGTCCTAGCTAGTGCCTGAGTTCAGTTTCACCCTAGGGCAGGCCTGTTTTCGGTGCGTGGCCTAGTGGGCATTCGTTCCCCAAAGTGTCGATTCTCGACGCAGTGTAGAGTTCCCTCGAAAGGGAACGTCTCGGGTTATGACTATAACCCTTGTTCCCTGAGAAGGGAACGAGACACTGCATCGTTCTGCCACGCCCCTCGAGGCCTGAGAGCGTCTTGCTTCATCGCTTGGCTAAAGTGTGTGCGTCGGCGTCCCTTTTATATGCCGTCACACATGCTACGTCATGACGCAGCACCAATCAGGATTGGACTAGTTTCATTTTTACTTCAGAGGCACACGCTAAGGGAGCGTCCCCAAAGTGTCGATTCTCGACGCAGTGTCTCGTTCCCTTCTCAGGGAACAAGGGTTATAGTCATAACCCGAGACGTTCTCCAGATGCACCAGACAGTGTGATTTTGTAACAATTATGTCCGTTTTTTAGACGCATTTACTATCACTTTTTTTTAAATTAATGTTTTACTCTACAGTTGTGCAGTTTTGGGGGGGATATATGGCATTTTTAAAATGTATTTGCCAAAATTAGTAATGATATTTTTTTATAATGGTTTATTAAAAATAGCAACGTTTATGTAAAACCAGGTTAACCAGGGGCACCAGGGAAAATCTTGCCTAGGGCAGCAAATTGGTCAGGGCCGGCCCTGAGTGTATGTTAGGCTGCGTTTATACTTGGCATTAACATGCGATCACCGTGATCTGATCAAGCAGAGAAGATCATTAGCCAATCAGGACATGGTGCGTTTATATTTGTTCACATTAAGCAGCCTCTGTATCTGGATAACCGATCGGATTTCTGTTTCCCCGCATAATATTTAAATCAGGTCTGTGGCACGACACCAGATTAATAGTAAAGATGATACAAATTAAACAACATCCCAATTGCTTTCACTCACTCACTTTACTTTCATATGCAATCTCCATTAATTAGAACAAATTATATTTTTGAAAAAAAGGAATACTTCCAGAGTTGATCTTACAAAAATAACTGGGTTGATCATGTTAAACAAGTCACATCATCGATCATCTGGGTTTAAGGTTGCGTGCAATGACTATATTGACAGAAATGGGAGATTGATAAACATGCTGAAACAATAAAAACATTCAACATTTAAAACATTAAAAAATTCCGATTCCGATTATTCCTCTGAATATTAGTCATCAGTCTCAGAGTCATCATGACTGACTGTGAGTGTACAGGCGATCGCCTCGTTCAGATGTTCAAATGTTGCACAATTAAAATGAAAAATGACACGCATAAATAAACTGTTTTAAAGATTGACGTTTATTGTTCAAATAAGTTTATTTTCGTGTCCAAACTGCGTCTGACAGTCACGCGGGGCGGGGATTTAAATTACGCTCACCTGTGAATGCAGACACGATGGCTGGATTGCGTTTACATTACACTGAGATCCGATCACAATGCGTCCTCAAATACCTCCAAACCGGGACACGCTGATCGGATAACATTCCGATCAGATGTGCGTTTACACTTGTCTTTTCAATGTGTATGTGGACAACATCCAGATACAGGTCGCATGTTAATGCCAAGTGTAAACGCAGCCTTAGTGTCATGATTCCTGTCCTTTTTTAAGTTTTTCATGTTGATTAGACTTCCCCAGGTGTGTCTTGTTAACTTGTTAAGCTTGTTTGCACCTGTTTATTTAAACCCCAGTGTTTCCTTTGTCAGGTCTTTTCCTATGGATGTATGTTTGGTGTTTCTCATTCTGTTCTTGGTTCCCTGGTCTCTGTTAGGGCCTATGTTTTGTTTATTTTGTTATTACATTGTTTTGCATTTTGCATCCAGCTCTCCCTTTGTTTCTTGAGTTCACCCTGCGTTACAGTTAGGTTGAGTGAAATGGTAAGCAGTATTATGTGCCGCCCTGTATCAGCAACAGCAAAAAAATAAGAATCATCAATTTTGAAGTCATGGTAATAGTAGATGTAAAGATGAAATGTATATAATGTAAATCAGACCAAATATACTGTATATTTAAATAATGTCATGGAACAACATTAGAATAATTCCCCATATGCAAAAAAAAAAAAAAGTCACACTAATTTATTTTAAGGTGTAGTTAAATTATACTTACTCAAATCAGTTCTGAGTAATATTAATTAAAGGGGTCATATAATGTTACATGCACTTTTACAAGTTGATTGTACTGAAATGTGTGTTGGCAGTGCCTGTACACAACCATCATATAATGATAAAAATCCATCCAGTGTTTTTGTTTTAATCTCCTTATATGTTTCTCCCTGTCTCAAATCGAGCCGTTCAAATCACACGGTCGAACGCCCCTCCCACGATTGTTGATTGACAGCAGCGTTTCAACACACCCCCGCTCTGAGCGAGCTGTCATCATAGTCCGCCATTGTTGATACGCTGGAGCAGAATGGCGTCTAAGTGATTGTGGTGTTCTGTTCTTGTAATAACGAACACAGCAGTCATTTTGATGTTCCTAAATCTGAACCGCTGAAGACGCATTGGCTGAGTTTTGTTTTCGAAGGGAATATTCCCCGCGATCAACGACAATGCGTTCATGTTTGTGCGAATCATTTCTCAGCAGACTGCTTTATAAACGAGGGTCAGTATGAGCTGGTTTTGCTAAGAAGCTGCTCCTGAAAAAAATAATCGGTATCAACTATTTATGTTCCTTCTGCACCCCCAGAAGAAGTGTGTAAAATTGTATTAACCTTTATATTAATCTTTGCAAATCGCGAAAAAAGGTTTTTCATGACCATTAGTTGTAACGTCAATCTGTCAATGAACTAACCTATACATCAGTAAACACATAGCGTTCGTATCTCACTTCTCTACCCTGCCAGTGCATACAAAAATATGCACTGGCATTCAGAAACGTCCTGTTCGAGCCTTCATTGTCGAACTTCTTTTGCGAACTTCTTCATCTTGTTCCGGGTCCGACTCCGGTTCAAACTGATACGGTTGTACAGGTGTGTCCTCAGAGACTCCGGCTACAATACTTTCTCCAAAATATACCCTCAACTGTTGTCAAGGCAACACTCCATGTGCTTTGTGTCAAAACGCCAGCAGAAAAGAGGGTGGAGTGAGCGAAGCTCATTTTCATTTAAAGGCATATGCACTGAAACGGCGTGCTGAAAACAGAGCTGTATTTGACCAGGTAAAATTAGTGTTTTCTTAAAATACAAATGAGAATTTTTAATAAAAGTATATTACAAAGTTTTCATTTAGACCCTAAACATTCATATTAACTTGTACAAAAATGGCATTATATGACCCTTTAACAAGCTTACAAGTCAACTCTGTCATAAAAGCTGACGTTGACGTCTGACGGAGTTGATGAAACTGAATATTTTTCCACTTTAATTTTGTTTTGTTTTTTCCTCAGTTGTAGCTGCCTTAATAAACATAAAAAATGCCAACATTTATCCTACAACTATTTACAGAAACCATTACTCCGGGATGGCGGAGTTGACATGTTAAAGCTGTGACTGCAGTGACTTCAACATTGTTTGTATACAATATAAACAACAACAACAACAACAAAAAAACTTTCAGGACTATGTGTCCTACTGTGAGATCCACAATGTTGTGCCTGAACGCGTTCAATGAACGATAGTTCATGAACTCGTTCATATTTTGGGCGAACGTGAACTGAACTTACTGAATTACTGCCTGATGAACGTTACTGTGAACTCGTTCATTCTGGTGTCTGTGAACGCACGTTCTCTCAGTTTAACTTCATTCAATAGGGTGCCAGATTTCTATAGAGCCTTCCAGGCGAAAACCCGGCTAAAACACACCGTAAACAGGCATTAATATGTAGCGAAAAAAACACCCAATCTGGCAACACCAGCCACCAGTGTCGCACCGCGGCCGCCGCATGCGTCATCAAAACAAAAAGCAGCATGTAGTCAACAAAGCAGCGAGCTAGGAGGCATCGTATGATCATTTAAATGAGTTTTATGACAAGGTCGGTGTGAGGATGGGAAAAATCTTACATTTCTGTGCAAACTTTGCCCGTCGATAAAATAATTGCTGTCTGTGGTTGTATATGGGCTGTGGCAATAATAAAAATTAAAAAAAGAAGCTTGCAGCAACATATGGAAAAAAGAACTATGAACTAGTTCATTTTTTGAAGTATGAACTATGAACTGAACTAGTTTATTTTAAAATTCGTGAACTGAACTTTGAACTAGTTCATGTAGAAAATGAACTTTCCCAACACTGGAGATCCACAATAAGCAGCAAATAGGTAAGGGGTCATTCCTCAGAAATTGCTCACTGCACCTTAAAAAAGGTTATTCATCTGTCTGCCTGCAAACATGGTTTCTGTTCTTAAATAGCATAAATACTTCTTAAAATGTAGTTTCTTCTAGAAGTAATTTCTTCACTTCTTTAACCCTCTGAGGTCTAAGGGTTTTTGGGGTCCTTGAGGTGTTCTGACATGCTCTGACATTTGTGCTTTTTTCAGTTATTTATAAACATGTTAATGGCAAAGGTGTAAATTCACTCAATATAGCACAAACTGGGCTACCGTAATCTCTGAGCAACAATTATGAAACATGTTTGTATTTTTGAGAGAATATTGCTTATGCATGGTTATTGAAAAAACTAAAACTTAAAGTGTCTGAAATAAGGCCACAAAACACATACTAAATATGTGTCCACAAGACTTTTGACTAATGAGTGTTGTTGCCTAGAATTTTTGCTTCAAAATGATCTGAAAATCATCCTGCCTAATCATTTACACAAAAACATACACTGATTTACATTTTATTAGAGACCTTTTGTGTGGAAAGGCAATATGCGTGGAGGCGTGTCCACACCTGAGAAGACAAAGGCTGGATAATGTGCCGCATAATGAGCTGCATATTAATTACCCCTTTCACACAGGTGTGTCATAGGATCCCAAAGAATGCAAGGACAAAAGAAATGATCTATATAGCCTATACATATTTTACAATTAGAAATTGTAACCAATTACAATTACAACAACAATTACAACTTTAACAATATTTCAAGTGTATTTCTTTGTAAAAAGTATACATTTTATCATACGTATTAAAAAAGGTAAGGATTCATTAGTTTGAATATTGGAACAAACACTATAATAACATCTTAGTTGATAATTCAATATACCTACTTTATTTTTGACAAAACATCATACTATAGTATATTTAACTATGAGCAGAAATTGGTGAACAAAAGCGTACCTATTTAATGTGACAGTAGTCTTTTTTTACAGTCAAAACTTTATAATCTATCCAAAACTAATCACAAAATCGTGTCTAAACATTCATATTTAGTCTGTAATATATTGTGTATGATATATTAGTATATACATGTGAATTTGCAGCTTGTTGCTTATACAGACATTTTATTTCAACATATTTCAGTCTATTTTTACTCATCTTAGTAGGCTATAGCAATATAGTTTGTATGTGTTTATGTAAACATAACGTTTACTAATGTAGGTGCGAGAGTGAATGAACAAGGCACAGACACGCGCTGTATAACTGTAGTAAACAAAGCGAGCGTGCCTATGCCGTTCACTCATCATTTAGCCTACACACAGACACGCAATTCATATTCAAACAGTCTTTTTGCGGTTTACAGTCCAACACTATTCAATATCATGATTAGAACAAAGCACTAGAATAAATGACTTACTACATCAGCTGGATCCGTTACTCCTCGAAATGAAACTACCAGCACTTCTGGTACATTTTCCAGGGTTAGATAGTATTATTCCTCACAGCGAAAGGATACGCTGTGTACACAGCTGTACAAGATACTTACTAAACACGATGTGTTTTATAATCCAAAACACGATGTGTTTTATAGGGCGTTGGCATATTTGAACGGCTTGCCTTAGATCATTTGCGTTTGAATAGCGCGCGCTCTCCGTGGGCGTGGCACATTACTTCTTTTTTTTTTTTTTTTTTTTTACACTGTTTATTTTCACATTTTTTCCCATCTTACCAAAGCAATAACAAAAAAAAAAATAGTAACAAAAATAACAAAAATAATAATTATAAAAATAATAATAATAATAATAAATAAATAGATAAATAAATGATAATAGTAATAAAAGATAAATAATAAAAATAAAAAAATAAAAAAAATAAAAACATAATAATAATAATAACAAATAAATAATTATAACATGTCTGCTATGTCTACGTTTAGTTAGTTAACAGTGTCAATTTTATACTTCATGTATACACAGGTGTCACACATATATACACATTTTCTACGCAAGTTTTATACAGACCGCAGACCATATTTAAATACTTATTTGGCGTGGCACATTAACGCGTAATTAGGTATAATGAGCTGGAAAGAAAAATACTGACATCTCTCTCTTTTCATACAGATTACATAAACTGAGAATATTTGTTTTTTTTTTTATATAAATTAATTCATTTAAAAGAAGAGAGTTCAAGCTTCATTATGGAAAAACACTCGTGCCTGTATGACAAGTATTCGTGGAATTAAAGTTAATCTTAGGACGCGTTTCAGAATGGACTTCACTGACAGAGAGAAGGCAGAACGCGCATCATGTTTGTTTTTCTTTATTTGGCGAAAAGCACAACACTTTGTTTTTATTGTGAGTATCCACAAAAAAATAGACACTTATCAGGATCTAATGATGTACAACACTTAATATGTAAGATCAAAATCAACAGAGTATTTTGAGTTTCTTTTGCACTGATAAGAAAAAAGCGAGACTATCGCGCCGGCGCGATAGCCGACCTCAGAGGGTTAACTTCCTCCCTTGACTACAAAGTGCTTGCAAACAACTGTCAGCTATACCCTACCCACATTTGCATGTCAGATTATTCATTCTCAAGATTATGTTGCTTGTTGTCTTAGACAGGGCTGGGTCTCTTGTGGGATAATGCAACGTGGCTGGGAGCAGTTGTTTCAACATACAAATGGCAAACAAACCAGAGGATGACTAAGAAGAATGAGGTCTGGTCTATCATGGGATGAACTATTCTGTTTGTGTTGACTCTTCAAGCAGATGAGTAGAAACAATGACTGATGCTAATATATAACTGCAAGTGTTTCTGCAGAAGATGAACACCGTTACAGCATAGAGGAGAGCAAGGATCACTGACCCTTTTTTTGTTGCTTATTTATTCAGAAAAAATTATTTGCGTAAAGTTTTATTAGCAGTCATTATATCTGTGTAAACACAATTTACATTCATAATATCCATGCAGTAGCTGTGACGTAATAAATATGACAGAAAATGAGATCATTGGGCAAATGTATATATTCTGTGCATATAATAATGGTAGTCAAAATACAAACCATCACACAGTACTAATCATTAGGACATCAGACTACATGTAAACACAGCAAGCAACACAAACAAGATGATAAAGAATTTACATATTTTAATAAATGTACCCAAAGCCGAATACTATGAATACCAATAACAACTTCTTGGTAGTTTCATGTTTTGAATTGTATTTATACTGTTACAAAACTGCACTTGAGTTCGCTATGTCGTCTTTGTCTGCACTATTTTAACAATGTTACAATTTATCAATGACGCTCAGGATCTTTTGCGTACCAAATCCTCCAACATTGTTCTCTCAGTCATCTCTCCTTAATATCTTTACGTGTTAATTGAAATCTGATGTAACAGACTACTGCAGCAAGCCTCTTTTTTAAATTAAAAGGCGTTTTTTTTTTTTAGATAAGCACAATTTAAAAACATGTGTACACAATAAATACTTTTTCAAAAGATTAATTTAAATGTTAGTACATAGTAGTTAAATATAAAGTACATGAATCTGATTAAACTTGATGGGTTTTACCAAGTTGATGTGGGCTTTGACACTGTTTGCATGGATCGCCTCAGAACATCAGCACTGTCTGTAGGCATGTTCACATTAAGCAATATCTCTCTCTTTTCATACAGATTACATACCGTAAACAGAGAATATTTGTTTTCGTTTTGAATTAGATCATTTAAAAGTAGACACTTAAATGTTTCTAAAGATATATTGCTCATGTCTGTGTGACAAGTATTCGTTAAGTTTTATTTCATTTTAGAGACGTGCTCCAGAAAATTCACGGAGACCGACATGGCCGAAAGCACAACCAGCAAATGTGCCGGCGCGTTTGGCAACACTAGAGGGTTAATATGTGGGTCCCATGTTTTAAATGGATAAAAAAAGTTTTTATTGATGATGCATTTATAAAGCATTACAATTTTCTCTGCTTCCCCATACAACACAGCAGCTGAAGTTAATTTGCTGGTAAATCGTGCTGTTCTGTAAATTTGATTTGGTGCTACTCCTTGGTATCCAGTATAAACCTCCTTCAAGATTTCACACTAGTTCATCCCATGTGGATTTGAAAACATGCTCCAGAGAAGCTTTTGAATTTGAGCTCTGTCATTACCAACATAGTTCAATGATTTGGTGTTTCCCGAAACCATAGTTCCAACAAAAATGTGCAAACATACATGGTTGGAACTACTGTACAGCTCTCAAGCTGTGGTTAGAAGCATAGTTTATTGTTAAAATGACATGTGGACTTAAATAGATTATGCTCTTGGGCACAATAAGCAAGTTAACATTCAGTACATCCTATATCTTTCATTCTATTTTAATATATACATTTTAATCTTGTTATTTTAGCATGTTAACAATCAATGCTGTTTTTGAATAGGTTAATGCGTGTAATATGTGCAAGTTCGACATGTTCCTGGATCAACATCTATTGTTGATCCTGAATTAACATCTCTGTCCAAAAACATTGTCCTAACCCTATCCCTACCCCTTAACCCTTAAAAGGCACAGGGTGAAGGGTCGGAATAATACATGGTTTATTTTTCTTTTATCAAATATGCTTCATGAACGCAAACCTGGCATGGGCAAAAGCCAGGAAAACAGATTTATATTCTGATTGGCTTGATTTCAGGTGACTGCGCAACACATTCACTGATGCAGTCAGTAAAGAATTAAGCATTTCCTTATACAAACATCTATTAATCTAAACAATTCATAATTTTTTGGAAAACAAAAAGGTATATAACTTCCATCATGTATTATGAAGGGCTTTCATGCAATCATTGATAAAGTAAAAATGCTTAAATGTTTCAATGAACACTTTATAATTTCTGGCTTTTTGTTTGATTCAATTAACACTAGAAGTGCCAGAATTCCATAACTTACGGTGGCCGAGAAAGCTCAACGCGCTGCAGATAAAAGAAAACACATGCAAATAAAAGAAAACGCATGCATATAGAAAAAAACGTGTGCAAATAGAAAAAAACGCATTCAAATAGAAAAAACACCGGCAAATTAAGAAAACATCTTCATCAGTTTCACAACACACGTGTTCCAAATACTCACAACACCACCCAAATTCAGAAACGCGCTGCAAAAGCTCACAACACAAGTACAGAAACGCACTGCAAATAACACAGACCACAACGGAAATGTTTCCAGGGGAACCAAATAAGTGACGAACCCGGCTGGGACGTGCTGGTGCTTTCTACTTTATTTATTTATTTTGCGAAACATACAGAGATTACATTTTTGTATGACATACAACTTGTATACAATATACAAAATGTGTTAACAAATGTATTAACAATATGTTCAATGTCATCAGATTACAAACGAGAAAAGAACAATGAGCTGAAAACTAAAATATATAAATAAAAAAGCTAGATAAGAAGAAGAACATGAAGGAAAAATATTTATCTTTTTTTGTTACACTGTACAAATTGTTTCATGTTATGTTTAAATTTTCATAAAGAAAAGTTTCATAAGAAATGTTAGGTAATGTATGGTCCAAAGTTTTAAAGTTGAGACACACAGATATACACACGCATATTTTAAAAGCTTTTTTGTAAATTAAAATGTATTTGCAACCGTAATGTTAACAGCATTATATTTCTGTGGTAAGAACAGCTCTTCAGCTGATGGACACCCCGTGCTGCGTTGTCATGGGAACATCCCAGGTGAAAATAATGAGGAATTACGTAGTCTTTCGTTGCTCCTTCATCAAGTGCGATCCACACGGCTACATAACAGCACACTAGCCCTGCGCACTCCAAAGTCCCACTTTAAGGGCTCTGCAATCTGCCCTTCGAAGGGAGTAGGCAAAGGGAAACTCACGAGCAATAAGCGTGTCCCAGCCGGGTTCGTCACTTATTTGGTTCCCCTGGAAACATTTCCGTTGTGGTCTGTGTTATTTGCAGCGCGTTTCTGAATTTGGTTGTGTTGTGAACTTTTGCAGCGCGTTTCTGTATTTGGAGCACACATGTTGTGAAAATGATGATGATGTTTTTTATTCATTTGCAGGTGTTTTTTCTATTTGCACGTGTTTTTTTCTATTTGCATGTGTTTTTTTCTATTTGCACGTGTTTTTTTCTATTTGCATGTGTTTTTTTCTATTTGCATGTGTTTGCTTCAGTTGCAGCGCGTTGAGCTCTCTCGGCCACTGTAATAACTAGAACTGCCACAAGCAGTCATTTTGACCACTCTAAAAAATGCTGGGTTGATTAAATCCAATTTTGGGTCAAATATGGACAAACCCAGCCATTGGGTTACATTTTTAAATTACATTTTTAACCCAATGTTTGAGTTTGTCCATATTTGACCCAAAATTGGGTTAAAACAACCCAGCATACCCAATTGAGAGATTAATGCATTTATTTTATTAGGATATCTTTTAAAAACAAAACACCAAACTGTACATTTAAACAAGTTTAATTATACATTTATAAATAATAATATCATTAGTAGCCTACCATAATTATCGCATATTCACAACAGATAGGCTATATTTCCATATCCATTCAACTTAACTCAGAACAAGATAATAAATTATCTTATTTAGATATTCTGTTGACAGTGAGAGAGACAATGTCACGGTTTATGAATTCGCTGTCTCCTTTCTCGTCTTGTGTGTGTGTGTGTGTGTGTGTGTGTGTGTGTGTGCGTGGTCACTGATGTGTGTGTGTGTGTGTGTGTGTGTGTGTGTGTGCGTGTGTGTGTGTGTGTGTGTGTGTGCGAGGGAACCCACGATGAATCAAGCATCAAATAAAGCATTATGACATCGAACAAAAACAGTGATGTAGTCATTAGATGCCATGTTCGTTCTTGGAGCAGGATCTTGGAGATCTCGCATAGATAATCAGCAGAAGTTATTACTTTTCCACCTGTGAGTGCATGGTGGCATTAATCACAGTCCTAAATGGTTGAACCAATGAGGTTTAAACGACAGAAGTGCGACCATGTTAGTAAGGTTTCGGGAAAACAGCCGTGACTTTGGTTAGTTTTTCCAATGCTGCATCGTACTATGGTAGTTAGTTACATCGTTGTATGGGAAACACACCCCAGATTGTTAACTGTAGGTTGCTGCACACTCCTCTTTCATACAGATTAAAATAAAATATTTTCCATTTGGGCCGTATGGCTTAAATTCAGCTTTGCTTGTTCCAGATTTGTTTGATTTCCCCTGAACACATTCTTTTTAATCCATTCATTTGAAGCCAGTCCATGACTCTGGCATTTCCCATCAGTAATATTCAAATAAGCCATTCAAAATATATTTCCCCTTCTGTCAGAGTGAAATCAACATAGTTCACTCATGCTGTTTCTAATAGATTTACATATGTTTCCTCATTAGCAGAAACACATGACACGGATGGGTGGATGTTTTTATACTGTATGCTCTGATGGCTTGCAATGAGTGAAAAACCTACTCGGATATTGCTGATGCAAGTAATAAGACCTCTCTAAGATGGAAGGTGATGAAAATAAAATTGGATTTTAAGGTTTAGCTTTATGAACACATTCCTTCTCGACATGCACATGTGAATGACTGCGCTTAATATTCATAATGCCTAGAAACGTTGCTGCCTTGCTGGAGAATGTTAACCGCTGTAAAAAGTCTCATACATTGGTGGCTTTTATTCGTCTTACTGTCGGGACGCAGAATGAACGATAAGATTATATTTAATACAAATATTTAAGAAAGCAAGAAAACTACACATTGAATGTAACATTGACGCAAGTCAAAGAACTAAGGAAGACTGAAGGCTTAAAAACACGAAAGAAGATCATTAACAATACAGGGAACAGTGTGAACTAATTGGAAACCATGACAACAAATAAAAGACTAGGGCTGTGTCAGAAATCGCCCCCTATACCCTCATTCATTATTCCCTACATTAAATTATTCTAGAAAATTTACTTTTACTTTACCAAATGATGTGTGGATAATAGATGTCTTTTTTTTGTCATTATGTACTCTGGTTGTCCCTGCCAGCATAGTATTGGATTTACTTTTTTTTCTAACTAAAAGTCCATTAAGGTGCTTTTGAATTACGTACATTGCTAAGTGATGGAGACCCAGAGAGTTTTGCTCTCCACACGCTTATTTCATAGTCAGAGTTCAGTTATGGGTTTGTTGACAGTTTACAGTTGACAGATTTGTACAAGATCACGCACTGGCATCATTTAGCTCTTCTGTTACACAAAACTGTTCTATATAAAGCTTCATCCTTTCATTTCTAGTTTATGCGGAGGATAGAGATGGACAGTTGAAAGGAGCAGTATTGTTTGCTGGGATCAAATAAATGAAATAAAACTAGCGGTGTCAGTGATTTGCGTAGCATAGCTGTCAGTAGTCTGGCACAAATTGCCCATATAGCGTCCCTGGCTTTCAGATGGGTTCACGATTTCACAGCTGCTGTTAAAGCTCTTTGCCATTTATTGAAGTGTCAGAATGCTCCATTGTGGTGGGTATTTATCATTGTTAAAATGCCTGAGATGGTGAGGACACGTCTCATTCTACCTGTCATTTTCACAGAAGAGAGCCCAGAACAGTCCATATTTAACCATCACACTTTCTCTCTTCCTCGCTTGTCGTCTCTTTTCTCTCTCTCTCTCTCTCTCTCTCTCTCTCTCTCTCTCTCTCTCTCTCTCTCTCTCTCTCTCTCTCTCTCTCTCTCTCTCTCTCTCTCTCTCTCTCTCTCTCTCTCTTCTCTCTCTCTCTCTCTCTCTCTCTCTCTCTCTCCATTTGAAGGGCCTAACCAAACAAGCTGATTTTCTGGATGCTCTATTTCCCTTTAGTATGGTTGGCCAGCCTGAGACATTTTTTTGTGGAATAAATGTGACATTTGCTTCAGGAGGGAATAATCAATGACGGAGAGAGAAGATATGGTGCTGTCTGCAAACCCGGGGTCTTAAAAACAACATGAAATCCAAATTGATCGTATTAACAATCTTCATGTATGGTTGTTGTTCTGAATGGATTTTTTTTTTTTAAATTTGTATTTTTATATGTATTTTAAATATTTGTAATTGTTTTAATTTATTGTATTTTTAAACATTTAAACATCATAACAAATATTAGTATTAAGGTATTAATTTATTTTTAAAATACTTTGTTTTGAATGATAGTATATCACTGTTTCCACACAAATTAAGCAGCAAAAACTTTCATCATTGATAATAATAAAAAATGTTTATTGAGCAGCAAATCAGCATTAGAATGATTTCTGAAAGATCATGTGACACTGAAGACTGTAGTAATGATGCTGAAAATTCAGCTTTGTTATCATAGGAATAAATCTTAAAATATATTCAAATAAAAAACAGTTCTTTAAAATTGTAATAATATTTCGCAATATGACATTCACTTATATTCACTAAATTTCAATGCAAAAATTAAAAGTGATATGACATTGTGGGTCAAATCAAAGATTATCATGGGCCAACTTTGGCTTATGTTACAGTCAGAAATACATAATTATTATGTAAGTAATGTAATTTAATATCAAGTTTCAGTATGTGCTGCTCGTGTTGTATGTCAGGTGAACAGAATGCAACTAATGAAGTAAACATTCTGTGAAAATTAGAGACAATCTGTGTCAATTTCCTTTTTCTTAATGTGTAATGTGTAATTAACTGGCCACATTTTTTTTTTTCTGTGCACACAGGGAACAAAAAGATTCTGCCATTACAAACATGACTGAAAACTGAACTTGAACTATAACTTTGTGTTCAACTTTACCAAACTTTTTACTACTGTCAGAAACGACGGTGGTGGAGGAAGCAGAAGCCTTGGGTCAGTCTAGAGTTTACTTTTCATTCTGATGCAACAAAAGTAAGATGAAAAAGGCATTTAATTCTCTTGGGAACCCCATACTCACCAACACACACTTCGGAAAGCCTTTATGTCTAACATGTCTACAGGAATGGTGAAATTGTAATCCAGGATGACATTTCAGATCACTTTTGTTACTAATCTCACTCTTATCTGCTAGAAACAGTATGTTCTCCCAGGTTTACCCATCTGACCTGTATGCTTAACATATCTATAGCTCTAAACAAGACCATTGAACTGAGAGAACATCCACACCACACAATTTTTTGACCCATATTGCCTAATATCTTCTCTCTGGGTTTTTTTTTTTTTTTTTTTTTTTTTTGGCATTTGCTTTCACACACTACAGGTGATCTGGTATTTTGATAATTGAGCCATTCAGTTTGTAGTTTTTTGTGGATTCTGAAGTGTATAGGACTGCAAACGCCACAATAATTTAATTTTACATGCTAACAAACCAGTTATAGTCCTTATGTAGTGACTTTTTAGCCATTTTAACAGTTTGGTTTGAGGTATGAATGTGAGTAGTTTATGTTGGGAAAACCTCTTAAAGTAAAGTTTACAGCAGAACTTATTTTACTCACAAACTCTAACAACCCCTTAGGAATTTCCATTAGGAAGTTCCTTTAACACATAGCACAGCCTGATCTCATTAGTATTATTGTATGTAACATTCGCACATTATAGATAATTATGTTTTTATTTTATTTGATAGAAATAAAAAAATCTCTAAAGTTAATCCTACTTATATTTTAGGTTTATATTTTACATATATTTTAAAGTGTAACTTCGCCGATTTTAAACCCGCTTTGGGTACAGTGTTACAATGTCAGTTGTAGGCCTATACAGTATGTAAATTAATAATGTTTATTCGTTCTCCGTGTTACCTGAACCAAGAAATTCACGTTTATTTGTCAGCAAAAGTCTTTTGCTTTTGACAGCTCCAGACCTTTCGTGAAAACTAAAGAATTATACTTCCGCATTTTTGTATCCCTGGCCATGGACTGACCGGCAGAGGGTTATTAACAAAACAGTTATTATAAAGGTAGGTTTATCACAGAAAATTGTAATGTACTATCTCCACCTTTACGATCCTTTGCAGACTTTAGCCACTGCGTACAACGCGCTGGATCCTTAACTGGAAACCGAAACTCACTCTCGCTGAACCATACTAGATACAAGTGGACACCATTTTATCGAAAAGTTTCTACATTTACTACTAAAGCAAGGCATTATTTGATTCTGGTCAAACGTATCCATATGGGTGTGAATTTCAACATCTCCCCCCCCCCCCCCCCCTGTAATGTATAGGCAAATAAATAATGTATGTTTCCGGTGTCTTTTTAAAAAAGGGAGTGTTCAAGAGAAAAACAGTTTAAAAACAGTCATTATTTGTGCAATTCTGTTTGGTGACACTAGTGTTACACAAATGATACAATTCACTAAAAATCAGCAGATTATAAAACTGGATGTCAATCCACATTCATAAAAGTTCAGTTGTCCCAACACAAGCTTGTTCCCTTCTGATTTCTCTGTGTATTTTGTAGGCTTACAAAATTCATTAGCAACACAACAAAAAGGTCAAAGCAAGTTAAACGAAAATTACCCGAGAGGTTAGGGCTAGATAGAGCCAAGAAAATTACAATTGTAAATTAGTTTTGATATCCCTCGTCAAAAGAAACCTTTATTAGAAGACAACAGCCTTTTTACCAGACGCTTTGGATGGTAAATGTAAATGAATTATCTGCTATTTGGCACTGATGTTTCAACAAATACGAGGATTCTTAGTCACCCAGAGGATGTGGGCTGCATTTTTCATTTAATGGTTTCCATCCCATCACCATGAAGCTTTGGCCCTCAGAAACCCCTTATTTTCTTCTCTACTTCTTCATGGGTTTTTATCTCAGCGTGCTGTATTAGCATACGTGTTGGTTGAAATGGCGACCATTATTGTTCCTCCCACTTGCCATCCAGCAAAGATGCATGAAACCTGAAGAGGAGCACCTGAGGCCTTCTGCTCCTCATCACTGATGCCATAAATTTCCATTAAGGCATCAGAAAAGGTCTTCTTGTGACATCACGTAGCTCACATCTGAAAACCTCTCTGCGCATATGCTTTTCTCATTTGTATAGCACAGCTCCCCTTGACTCCATCAATCCTTATTTTTATGATTAAATAATTCCTCTCTAGGGCTCTTCTCAACCACTTCACCGTGTTCGGCGTCATTGTACACCACGTAATGTTGTTACTTTGATTGCAGCTTACTTTCAACCCCATTGCACAGCATTTAATGAACAATACTGACAGGAATGCTCATAGGTTGCAGAGAAGTTTAAGGTTAGCTATTCATTAGTTTAGCTTCATGTTACTGTAATTTAATTGCTCAATACCATGAAGTTAATATATACTTATCGCTATGCAACAAGGCTAGCTGCTTTTTAACTGGTAGATGCTCAAAACTCATGGCTAAAGGCCCGTTAACCCATGATGATAACTAACGATAATGATAAAGATGTAGTTGTAAACAATTTTTTTAGCTGATGAATGATTAAAAAATGTACAGCTCATCAAAATTCAGTCTGCTTTAAGAGCTTGAGCATTTAATGTGGCAGCGTGCTTGGAATAAACAGAAAGATATCATCTGCCTGTGTGTACGTGAATATAGTTATCTTTATAGTTATCATTCTTGGTGTGAACGGATTTTAAGACTGGACGCAATTGTCATTTTTCATTTTTAACTGTGCTAACTTTTATTGCATAGGCTACATTAAAGGATGGTTGGGATTTATTATCTAATTTTGCTCTCCGTTTTCTAACACATCTTTCCACTTGTGTCTCATTTCCTCATACTCCATTATTCATAAAGATATTAGTGCCATGTAAAAGATGATTTTTATAAGCTGTCGGGATCCACCAAGGAAGTGAGAGCTCTGAGGGGTGACGCTGTTGCATCTGTCAAAAAGTAAGCCGGACGAACATCGAGAAAAGATTCATTGTCCCCTCTTCCATCTCGCTTAGAAGACTCTCAATCTGATTATATGAAACAACATCAGTGCGGTCGCAAACACAAAGGCATAACTGTCTCAGCTACCCATCTCTGTAGTGGGAATGAATTCGGACATGCATTGCTCAGGCCCGGTGGAAATAAGAATCCATTTAGCCCCAGCTTTCCCTTAACAATGCTTGAATTCATCCCCATTTAGAGAAGCCTTTAACGGGAGTCCAACAGCATATTAATGCAGTATTTATGATTGGCCCATTTATGCTTCGCAAGAGTCCAAAGTGCCCTCATTAGCCTCTCATTAACACAGGACAAAGAGCAGAGATGTTAATAAATCCTTAATTGAATTACATTCCTCCCTCTGGAGAAAAACGATGAGAGGAAAAATGGGAAGGTTTGGTGCTAAAATGATTAACACGATTTTAATGACCATAATTCAGTGGCATTTTACTGCCGGTTTTTCATAGCACATCAAGAAAATGTGCCTTTACTATAAATAATACGAAATAATTGTAAGTACAATGAAAAATATAGATGGGGAAATTGAACTAGAAAACAATGAAAGCAACAGCTGTCATGTATTATTTGTTATACATGAGAGGCTAACATGTCATCATAAAAAGTGCCACATTTAAAAAATGATATCACATCAATATTTACAAGTTAATGTAGTTCAATACATTAATTTCTAGTATTCTGCCTATGATTATTTTTAATTATTGGATTATGTGCACAAGTGTAGTCATATTCAACATTAAATTGCTCTTCTGTATGTGTATGTATTTATTTACTTATTGATTGTTGTCTGGTTTTCATGCTGAATGCATATTCCTGGCCAAATTTTGAACAATAAGAATTAGTATATGTTATTCCAAGAAGAAAAAAAAGGTAACACTTTAGTTTAGGATCCAGTTCTCACTATTACCTAGTTGCTCATTAGCATGCATATTACTAGGATATTGGATATTTATTAGTATTTATAAAGCACATACTAATGCTTTTTTCTGCATGACCATATTATACATCCTTAACCCTACCCAACAGCTAAGCTTAACAACTATCTAACTATTAATAAGCACTAATTATGAGTTTATTGAGGCACAAGAATTGGACCCTAATCTAAAGTGTGACCAAAAATAAAAAGTATTTTCAATTTTTCCCTTTCGGCTGATGTCATTCAGCACATGTGGGCAACCGGATAGTTTTAACCAATTGTGAAATGGCTAGGGATTATTTTAGCTGTAGTATGTATCACCCACTTTTCACAACCCATTGCATCAAGAACCACTCTATATTTCTCCTAGTTGTTTCACTCAGAAATATCCCAAGTAAAATACATTTTTGCGGTCATGGCCCTTTTTTGAGAATTTCCTCAGTTGAAAAGGTGTTAAAATTGCTTTTGACACATAGGAAGTCTGTAATAAAACAATTGCTTTGGGTTTTTGAGGGCGACATTGTCTTATGGCCAAAATAGATTTTCATACTGGAAGATTAAGTGATATTAAACATGTACTAGACTTTCTATCATTCTTAGGGTCAACTCCAGTATGTAGTGGTTAATGCCATTTAGTAATAAAATAACAACATGTTAGTCTTTCACCTTACTAAGTTCAACCCATCAGTAAAGGTTTGTCTTGTTAAAATGCCATATTGAATTTTGTAGATATAAAGCAGTGCAGTGAAATTGTTACTGCAAAATTCAAACCATTTCTGCACATCTATCTTAATGTCATTAAATGTAAACCAGACTTGAACAAATATTTTTTACCCTTTCAAACAATTGATTTGTTTTGTTGGGTGTTCCTGTCTCTGTATTTTTTTTTCATCATCATATAGTCTGCATTTTATAAAGCTATAATCTAGTCTCATAACAATATGTATATGATTTCTCAAATCCCATCTCGGTGCAAGTGCGACTGTTTGACTGTTTTCTGTTTGCCTCCTTGCTGGTTGCCTACAGCTGGGTTTTAATGAAAGTGTCCACTGACGTTTTCAGAAAGACATATGTGAGAGTCTATATAGCCTACCTAATCTTTTTCTGCCGTAATCACACTAGTCTGGCATATTTATTGGGGAAATACAGTTCTGTCCTCTCGACAGTGTGGTATATCATTATGGGGCAGATTTAACTGTAGAATACAGCTTCCGTCTCATTGGCTCTCACAATCATGCTCTCGCTGGATGCCTTCAGTTTCAAGTTGCTAGAAAAGAAGTTTTGTAATGAGGCAGGAGAACATGAATGTCTCTTGATCTAATGGAGGAAGTCAGGTGCTGCATTTGCCTGTTGTGGGGTGGAGCAGAGAATGGTGGTAAAGAGTGAGTGGGGGTGGGGGTGGGGGGTTACAACACGAAATGGCAGGTTGGCGTTTACACTAGATTAATGAGCTAGAGGAATGATGTTCCTTATCACTGCACTGCACATGTTTCTAAATTAATGCAAAAGAAGGTGCACACTCTCTCTCTTCCCCCCTCTCTTTTTTCTTGTTCACTTCATTCCTTCTGGTACTGTATGCATCAGCCAGTGCATTTGAATCCAACCCCCTCTGTTTTCATCTCCCTCCACTTATTGCTCACCATAACAAGGCCTGCAGAATGGACCAATGGGAATCAAATTGAAGAGTCCTTGTTTTCTTACAATGCTTGCAAGGCAGAAATATTGATAGGCTTTTCCTCCAACATTCAGGATTGGGGTTTGATCTAAACCTCTGACACGATTGCTGAAAGGGATAGTTCACCCAAAAATGAAATTTCTGTCATTAATTACTTACCCACATGTCGTTCCAAACCCATAAGACCTTTGTTCATCTTCGGAACATAAATGAAGATATTTTTTATGAAATCCGAGAGCTTTCTGATCCCTCCATAGACTGCAACGCCATTACCACTTTCAGGGTCAAGAAAGACATAGTTAAAATATTCCATGTGATTACAGTAGTTCAACCTTAATGTTATGAAGCGACGAGAATATTTTTTGTGCACAAAAACAAACAGAAATATCGACTTTTAACATATAGACTTCTTAAGGCTTTGATTTGTAGATTTTCTTAATGTTGTTGTAATCTTTATATTTTTAATAGGCCTACATTTAAAATGAAAAGTTGAAAATTTCCATTTGACTTGCGCTACGGAATGTGCAGTATATTCTAAATGCAATCAACTGCAAAGTCCTTGCAATATTTGCATACAGAATTCCAATTTGATGAGCAGTAAGTTCAAAAGAACCACATTTATATGAAACAGAAAACTTTTGTAAGATTATAAATGTCATTCCTGTCAATGGTGATCAGCTGAATTCATATTTGAAAGAAGTATCTATTATGCTTATCTATTATTTCAGAAATACAGTAAAATATGTAATAATATGAAATATTACAATTAAATGTTTTATATTTTATAATAACTGTTTTGTCTTCAGTGTCAGAAATTATTCTAATATACTGATTTGATGTTCAAGAAACATTTCTTAATATTATTAATGTCGAAAACAGTTGTGCTGCTTAATATTTTTGAGGAAACCATGATAAAGTTTTTTTTTTCAGAATTCTTTGATGAATAGAAAGTTCAAAAGAACCACATTTATATGAAACAGAAATATTTTGTAAGATTATAAATGTCTTTGCTGTCACTGGTGATCAATTTAATTCATCCTTGCTGAATGAAAGTATTTCTTTCTTTCAACAATGGAAAACAAAAGTACTGACTTTTAATGGAACAATATCGTAATATAGATTATATTTTTGGTTACTAAAATAGTGAAACTCATAAGCAGATCAAGCAGCACCTGACTCTGTTTCTGGCACTGTGGCAGTGAGGCCTATAGCCAAAAGAACGTGAAATGGGTGCCTGGTGCTCTGCATTGTGTAATTCTCTGCTCCACTGAAGACAGACTGGACATTGGATTTGAAGAATGAAAGCTCACTGCACTGAAACAATAATACAGATGGCTTCTCTTTTTTTCATCCTTCAGCTGTGGATATATGTCCACTCCTGTGTCTTACTTTGTTGGCTTCCCTGCTCAAATGATTATTGATAAAGCAATTGCTTTCTGAGGACTAACAACAGGAGTCAGAACCAATCTCTTTTATTCAACACTGTGATTGGATTTGTAGGGCCTACACGGCTGTTGAGGATTTATCGAGCAGAGCACATGGCAGATATAAGAGATTCTCTTTCAAGAACCCCCAGATTGTAGCATCTTTCAAGTCTGTGAAGACCTGCTATTAATAATTGTAAACAAAATATGAAAGAAAGGGTCCGCAGTACTGCATTTAAATGTAAAAGGGTTCAAAGGGTCATTCAGCTTCTCAGGTCCAGTTGTCAGTCACAGGCTGAGTGAATGAGAGTTTAACATCGGGTATTCTCACAACATCTAACTTAGTCAATCTACTATGGTGAATCAATTACGCCTGTTTCAGATAGAGAAGAGTAGGCTTTTAAGACCTTGATTAAATGTCAACTCTGATTACTTCACAGCTGATGTATCTATTCCTGTCAGGAGTGGACGTCTGATGCTGATCTGTAGAACAATGGTCTTTTGCATCACTTAGTGATGTTTTGTCCCCTTTATTATAAGCTAGAGGGACATTGTGGCTGATTGTGTTACAGCTGTCGCTCAAAGATGCTTCTCTTGATATCTTTAGCAATAGCATTTAGCCCATAGATCATCTTGAAAATGGAGAAGAACCATTTGAGTTTGTCCTGCATTGTATGGTTGTCATTTACTATAACCTAACATTTTTAAGTTTAATGAAATATTTTGGTAACTGAAATGTACCTCATTTTTTGAGTTTTGGGAACTTATTCGGGTTTACAGTGCAATCAAGAGCATGTATGGCATATAATGTTGATTACCAAAAAAATAAATAAAAAAATAATAATTTAAAAAGAGGTTATTGTTAGGCACTTACAATAGAAGTAGATAGGGCCAATTGTTGGTGGATTTAAAAGTTGAAATATGAAGCGCATAATTTTGTAAATACAATTATTTTGTTAACTTGGAATGGTGATTTTAAGTTGTATTAATATAACTAATTATATTCATATATTAATATTCTATGTTACATAGAAAAGATTAAGGGTGCTTTCACATCTGTAGTTCGGTTCATTTGGTCCGGACCAAGGGCGAAAAATTATACTTTGTAGCATTTTTCAGGGGTTTTGGTTCGTTTTCACACCACACTGATTGCTCTGGTCCGAATCAGTTGATGAGGAACCAAAATATAGTCACGTGACAACATCCACATCACTCGTTGACCAGATGTGTCTTGAACATATTTCCATAACTGCACTACGATTGGTCAGAATTAACGTGCGGGAAAATTCCAGCAGAACTCCTGGAAGTAAACAAAGAGGAGCAAAATCCGGCTGACATGAGGAGAATTCGCTCACAATGTATGTTCAGAATCAGCACAAGCTTTATCCTTTCGCAAATCCCCTCATAAACAACACAGTCTAGACGCGATATAAATAAGAGATTCACTGTGCAGTGCGGACAACTTCAGTGTTTATGATGAGAGTTTTAGTGAGAGTGCAGAACGCGGTAAGTCAGTCATGGCTTAAAGGGAGCGCTATTGACAATCTAAATAATAGTTTTGTTTGACTACGGCAGCTGGTTTAGTCCAAAAACGCACAGTTCTTTGGCAGTTGGGTCTGTTTGAGGTCGGATCACGTTCTCACCACAAACGAACCACTCTAGAGTTCATTTGAAAGCGTACCGAGACCACCTCTTCGAGGAGGTCTCGGTACGCTTGTTTGGTCCGCTTTTGGTGCGCACCCGAGTGCGATTGCTGCTTTCACACCTGCCCAAACGAACCGCACCAAGGGGGAAAACGAACTCTAGTGCGATTCAACGGAACTAAATGAGTCAGGTGTGAAAGCACCCTAAAAAAATATTTTTCCAACTTTATTTAATTATTGTGTCGGAAAACATCGGAAACAAAAATCTGAGGAGGCATGACACTTTTGACTTTAAGATGCTAAAATATCTAATTGTAATAAACATCAGTACTGTCTTTTTTCATCAAATAAATTAAAGTGTAACTGAATGCTTAAATTGAATATAATTTTGCAGTGCACACACAAGATGCACACACAAACAAAATAGCATGGGTTGAAAATGCATCATTTTGATCAAGGTTACATTTCATTCCTTCCTCTCTCAGCTGCTCATCTGAAGTGTTTGTGGGAGATGAAAAGAGGCTGAGCTCTTTGAAGCTGATTTTCTACTCCTGCAGCTCCCGTTATCTCTGCAGCTCAGCATTCTCTGGAGTTAAGAAAAAGAAGGAGACACACAGAGAGAGACAGGGACAGAGAGAGAGAGAGAGAGAGAGAGAGAGAGAGATAATCTGATCTGTAATTGTAACCTACTCATTGAACTTCCCCCCTCACTTTCTTGTACCATCATCTGACCATACATGGTGTGATCTTAAAGGAACAGTTCACCTAGAAATTAAAAGCAATTATTAAACAAATATTCTTTCAGTATTTACTCACCCTCAGGCCATTCCAAACCCACATGCTGTTATTGTTTCAGTGGAACAGTGAAGGGGTATTTTTGAAGAATCATCACACAGTTCTTTCCTATACAACAACATCTGTCAACTTCAATAAGGACAAAAATGCAAATTTTTAAATGCATTTCAAATGTAAATATGTTAGCCAATCATATGCAAACAAGTTAACCAATCAATGGGTATTTACACTGAAGTCAGACACAGCAGACACACCCCTTCCAAAAGAGCATTAAAAAATCGCAAAAAATATAATAAAAGTAGTCCATATGAAACATGCACTATATCGCATGTCTTCAAAAGCCTTGTGAAAAAAGTACCCATTTACATACAATTGAAAAAGAGTATTACAGTAATATCCTTTAAAGGTGCCCTAGAATGTGTTGAAATAATATTTAAATTTTGTCTCTGATATATACATAGAGGGTATGTGGCTTATTTAAGGACATTTAAAATGTTAAAATGGTTTTACAGGTCCATTTTCAACTCTAGAAATTGGCCCTAGAATGAAATGATCCGTTTTTACCTTATTTGGAAGGGTCATGAATAGTAATGAGGAGTTCTGCTCTGATTGGCTGTTTCACTGTTTCACTGCACTCACTCTGAAATACAAGCGTGTAAAATAATCATACGTCAGTTTTCAAAAATTAAAACATTTTAACAAATGGACTAACATTAGATGCCTTGTCAAATAAATATAGCTTCAACTTATGTGGTGGAGATTGTGACGTTAGCTAGAAGGATCGAGTGAGCTAACATTATCTGTGAGCAACTAAACTAACGTAGTTAGCCCCTGACGTGTTGTTGATGAAATAGACGAAAGTAAAATTATTTGACAAAAGGGAATTTACATATGTATCTACAATATTATTTTGTAGATTTATATGCCAACACAGACTAGAAATATTAACCTCAGCGTAAATACTTTGTCATACTATTTAGTTGTATGCTCGTTACTTGGAGTTTGCTATTTGTTACTGTACTAGGATCTTGCGCTGGATCTAGATAACAGTGTGAATTATCGTTAATAAAATCACTAGTTACCGCTTGCGGGAATATAGTTGGAATTGCCCCCTTCTTCAGTATAAGACGCTGAGAGAAGCCTGCTTGATATTGTCCCAGGTTAGAAAATAAGTCTGTGGTGAAATGGGCAGAGCAAACTAACAACTTCGAATTAAACCGTTGCGGTAACATTATCTGATTATAGATAAACATCAACCACGCCTGTTGACATTTCTTTTCTGTGGGAAGGGTATGAAAAGTCCTCACATCCCCTGCACAGCCTGGAACATAATATTTGTTTCCATGATCTGCCATTTTCCATATGATCCTCGCTTGTTTCTTCACCTGCAGAACTTCCGATGATTCGGCTGCGCAGTTCCGCCTGGCATTGAACATGAGCTGGCATATATGCAATTTTTGGAGGCATATATATTAATGATCCCGACTGTTGCGTCACAGTCGGTGTTATGTGGAGATTCGCCTATTTTTCAGGGGTGTTTTTCAAAAACGAGATTTAAATAAGAAGGAGAAAACAATGATGTTTGAGACTCACTGTATGTCATGTCCATGTACGGAACTCTTTTTATTTAACTATGCCAAGATAAATTCAATTTCAAATTCTAGGGCACCTTCAATAGAATATACTTGTGTGACCTGAATGTAATGTTTTCAAACACTTAAACATTTAACATTCTATTTAGCATAGCATATCTCTTATTCACATTACATTGCATTGTACACTCACCTAAAGGATTATTAGGAACACCATACTAATACTGTGTTTGACCCCCTTTCGCCTTCACAACTGCTTTAATTCTACGTGGCATTGATTCAACAAGGTGCTGAAAGCATTCTTTAGAAATGTTGGCCCATATTGGTTGGATAGCATCTTGCAGTTGATGGAGATTTGTGGGATGCACATACAGGGCACGAAGCTACCCTTCCACCACATCCCAAAGATGCTCTATTGGGTTGAGATCTGGTGACTGTGGGGGCCATTTTAGTACAGTGAACTCATTGTCATGTTCAAGAAACCAATTTGAAAATATAAATATAGCTGCGAGCAGCGATTACGGGCCCAAGCCGGTGGCACCGCAACCCCGGTGCCTTTAATTACCTAAAGGCACCGGAGTGGCGGTGCCGCCGGCTTTGGCCCTTCATCGCTGCTCGCAGCTATATTTATATGCACACTTTTGCACACCGGGGTGGCGGTGCCACCGGCTTGTTTATATATATATATATATATATATATATATAAACAAGCCGGTGGCACCGCCACCCCGGTGCCTTTAGGGTTACTGTGCGTGACGGGCAATAACGTAACCCCGCTTTGACCTTTGAGAAGATGTGTGCTGTAGAGCTTGCATCAGTGTGGGCTCTGCAAAAGTGTGCATTGAGGGCACATATCAACCACAAAGTATGCGTGAGCAACCTTCTGAAACCTAAAATGAAAAATGAGACACCCTACGGTCTCATGGACTTAATGGAAACATGAAATAAGTACACAAGTTTGAAAGTTATATGAAGTGTGCCAAGACAGAATATTTGCCTGATCTGATTAGAAAAATAGTTTTTGTGTGTGTGTGTGTGTGTGTGTGTGAGGCGTGATTGAACAATGTAGACATAAAAACATACTCCGTCCTTTTGTTCATACAGGACATTATTCAAACTACAAAGTGTTTACTTATATTTGTGTACAATCGCAATAAAACACAACATTGTGCTTTTGTCAAACTGTAAACTACAACTGTCACCCAACCAAAATCTCTTACACACACACACACACACACACACACACACACACACAGACACACATAGTTTAAAAGCAAAAAAATCTTTTGGACATTCATCATATTGCATTGGTTTTCATTTCTTGTTCTCGAACAGAGCCCTAATCTGTTTATTTTTTCAGTTACACATTCTACATTGATTAAAAAAGAAAAATCAAATGTGCTTTTATTTTAGACATAAATAAATAATCTATCATTCAGATGAGAGTAAAATTAGTGTTAGTTCAAATTTTAAGGAAAACAAAAATATGATCTGAAATATCGCACATTCATTTAAAATTCATTCAGGTTCAATTACCAAACATACAAATCTCAATGTAATTTAAAGCAAACAATACATTTAAAATATATGGGTTGTATGCAATTTTTTTATATATAAAAAGATATATATCCAAAAATACAAAGCCTAAACTTTAACAAGGGTTAAACAATCACTGTAACAGACACAATCACACACACACACACACACACACACACGTCAAATCACTTACATTTTAGATGCAATATTGACTTTTTTTCTGTTTCAGCAGCGAAAATAGTTCGACAAAGATCACAGCAGAACCATCGAGCATCTCACAGCAACGCGTTCTCATTACTGAATGATTCAGCATTTTGAACAAATCGGTTGACTCAAAGATTCAACGACCAATCCATAATCTGTCTCATTCATGAATGACTCAGCCGTTCGAACGAATCGTTTGAACGAATGAATCAATGACTCGCTCATTAAGACGGTCGCCTGGCGACACCTAATGACGGTTTAGTGATATGTTTAAAAGTATCATTCTTTCCAACGATTGTTAATTAACTCATATTTGAAACATAAGCTATATATATATATATATATATAATATATATATATATATATACACACATATATATACACAAAAATAAAATAAACACATTTGAAGCGTGTTTGCTTACTAAATTGTGAGCTGAACGAAAGTTGCAGCAAATATCAGCAACAGGAGTCAAATTTCATTAATCACGAGAGTGAAGAGCTGACTGAAAAGATGATGACGGAATAGGCTATTTTATGTAAAAGCGCCTATTTAAGCGAATCTATCATTATACTCTTTTGTTGTTGTGTTTTCCGTGAAAAATAATAGACTATTGAACTCACAATTCAAGCACGCGCTCTGCACGCGCCACCATTATCAATGTCCGTGTGGACGTCCGCGATCGAACAGTGGAAACATTGGCTACTCCGTCATTTTATTCAAGAAGATCATTCAAACTGCAAAGTGTTTACTAATTTTTGGATACTCGCAATCAAACACAACATTGTGATTTTGTAAAATACATTCAAGAAATCCGCCCCCGAAATGGGGCTTCTTTTAAAATGAAACGAAAATGCTCACAGCTGCACGTCTTGTGGAGACGTCCGTTACTTTCGCTTTCAAGTTAGCGATTTTAAAGCCCCCAGCGGAGTCACGGTGGGAAAATATTCCCATAGTAGCATCAATTGGCCTACCTGATTTTGAACACAAGAGGGCAGTAAAGCACTATGAATGATTTAAATTTTTTTTATTTTTTTGGCTAAACAACCATTCTGGCTGTTTTTAAACTTAAACATAAATCTTAAATTGAAAAAAAGGAAGACAATGGGTTTAGTTCTAATATTAGTATAATTTTATAGAAAAATAAATGGTGTATAATTACATTTTAGAAAGATATGAGACATTTCCTGATTCTTTTTTTGACATAATCCCTCGCCATAGCAAAACCGTTTGAGATATTCAATATCCGTTCACAATTTAGCATCTTTAAAGTATTTTCATCAAGTTGAAAAAGTTTTGTAACTGTAGATGAAACTAACCCCCCCCACACACACACTTTTGTCACAAAAGGTGGCGCTACTGAGCCCCTGCACCACGCCCGTTTCTGAAACTTTGCACATGTCTACTGGCTAATAAATGTGATCTGTCTGTCAAGTTTCATGCAATTTTAAGCAATTTCAGGCATGCTAAGAGTCTCAAAAGCATCCAAAAAGAATATTAAAGTTTGATGCGTTGTCACGGCAACAGTATCTAAGATATCAATAATCCTTTCACAGGTCTACATCTGGCGTGTGTCTACATTATACACATAAAGTTTGAAGCAAATCGGGTAAAAATAAGAGGGTGATTTAAAAGCATTTTGAAAGTTACACACTTCCTGCTGCCAGTTGGTGGCGCTATAACTTTGACTCACAATAGTCACATCCATGTGATCGGCCTCTTACAGCGAACACACTGCTAAAGTTTCATCAAGATCAGTTACTGTATGCTGAAGTTATAACACACTTCCTGTTTCACGTTTCTCGCCATAAATTCGTTTCCTCGCCACGGCCAAACCGTTCGAGATATCAAAAATCCCCTGGCAATTTTTCATGCTCAATGTCTTGACTTCATGCTGACCGAGTTTCGTGGCGATTGGTTGAATTCTCTAGGAGGAGTATATCGAATTCCAGGGGCATACGCTTCCAAACAAACCATAATAGCCGACTTCCTGTTGGGCTGGGGTAAAAAGTAAAAGTACAAAGGATATATGAATCGATGAGATCTATATGTGTACCGAGTTTCATATTATTACATTCAAGCGTGTTTGATTTATGGACCAAGTTTTCGGACCCCGTTCCAGGGGGCACTGTCGAGCCCCCCTGCCACGCCCGGGTACCAGCTTCAGCCCGGCCCTGATGGCCACGGGTTCTGACCCGTGTGCAAAGTTTCAAGAGTTTTTGAGCACGTTAAGGGCCCCCAAAGTGCGCTGAGAGTCTCAAAAGTATCCAAAAAGAATATTAAAGTTTGATGCGTTGTCACGGCAACAGCATCTAAGATATCAACAATCCTTTCACAGGTCTAAATCTGGCGTGTGTCTACATTATACACATCAAGTTTGAAGCAAATCGGGTAAAGCCTGTTTGATTTATGGACCAAGTTTTCGGACCCCATTCCAGGGGGCGCTGTCGAGCCCCCCTGCTACGCCCGGGTACCAGCTTCAGCCCGGCCCTGATGGCCGCGGTTTCTGACCCGTGTGCAAAGTTTCAAGAGTTTTTGAGCATGTTAAGGGCCCCAAAAGTGCGCTAAGAATCTCAAAAGTATCCAAAAAGAATATTAAAGTTTGATGCGTTGTCACGGCAACAGCATCTAAGATATCAACAATCCTTTCACAGGTCTACATCTGGCTTGTGTCTACATTATACACATCAAGTTTGAAGCAAATAGGGTAAAGCGTGTTGGATATATGGACCAAATTGTCTGACCCGTTCAAGGGGGCGCTGTCGAGCCCCCCTGCCACGCCCGGGTACCAGCTTCAGCCTGGCCCTGATGGCCGCGGGTTTTGTCCCGTGTGCAAAGTTTCAAGAGTTTTTGAGCACGTTAAGAACCCCAAAAGTGCCCGAAAGCATAAAAAAGCATGAAAAAGCTTAAAAAAAGGAATATTAATGTTTGATGCATTGCCATGGCAACAGTATCTAAGATATCAATAATCCTTTCACAGGTCTACATCTGGCGTGTGTCTACATTATGCACATGAAGTTTGAAGCAAATCGGGTAAAAATAAGAGGGTGATTTAAAAGCATTTTGAAAGTGACACACTTCCTGCTTCCAGTTGGTGGCGCTATAACTTTGACTCACAATAGTCACATCCATGTGATCGGGCTCTTACAACGAACACACTGCTGAAGTTTCATCGAGATTAGTTAATGTATGCAGTAGTTATAACACACTTCCTGTTTCACGTTTCTCGCCATAATTTCGTTTACTCGCCACGGCCAAACCGTTCGAGATATCAAAAATCCCCTGGCAATTTTTCATCCTCAGTGTCTTGACTTCATGCTGACCGAGTTTCGTGCCGTGTGTTTGAATTCTCTAGGAGGAGTATTTCACATTCCATTGCATGTGTTTTCCAAACAACCCTTAATAGCCGACTTCCTGTTGGGCTGGGGTAAAAAGTAAGAGCATGAAGTATATATGAACCGATGAGATCTATATGTGTACTGAGTTTCATATTATTACATGCAAGCGTGTTTGATTTATGGACCAAGTGTTCAAACCCCGTTCCAGGGGGCGCTGTCGAGCCCCCCTGCCACGCCCGGGTACCAGCTTCAGCCCGGCCCTGATGGCCGCGGGTTCTGAGATGTGTGCAAAGTTTCAAGAGTTTTCGAGCACGTTAAGGCCCCCAAAAGTGCCCAAAAGGTAGTAAAATAATAATAAATATAGCTGCGAGCAGCGATTGCGGGCCCAAGCCGGTGGCACCGCAACCCCGGTGCCGGAGTGGCGGTTCCGCCGGCTTTGGCCCTTCATCGCTGCTCGCAGCTATATTTATATATATATATATATATATATATATATATATATATATAAACAAGCCGGTGGCACTGCCACCCCGGTGCCTTAAGGGTTACTGTGCACGACGTGCAAAAACGTAACCCCGCTTTCACTGTCACCCTACGGTCCCATGGATTTAACGGACACATGAAATAAGTACACAAGACCGAAAATTGATATGAACTGTACCATTTTGGACAGGGACTATGATCGTGAATCACAATAGCCACATATATGAGATCATTTAAATTTAGAATCATTTTTAATGTCATAGGACATACATGGGCAATATACGGCCCGGGGGCCGGGGCCGGATCCGGCCCGCATAGCGCTTCAATCCGGCCCCCGCGATGCGATCGCAATTTGGATGAAACACACGCCGAAATAAACATGCGTGACACAAAACAATCTTTAACTTAGGTGGCAAATATGTTTTAGTAATTCTGTGAATTACACTGCGCAAACCAAAATTAATACTACCCACCGGATGAAGGGTTGTCTCTGTCTCCACATAACATAAAATATTCATTTTATTTTATTTTTCGTGTTCGCATTTATGAGGAAAAACAATGTTACAGACGTGTTCTCCGTTACGGACGTGAGCGCTCTGAAAGCGGCACTAAAAGATGCTTTAAAACTTTCACAAAGACATCAAACAGAAAGCACAAAACAAAGCACAAAACCTTTCTTTGAAGTGAATTTCGTTTTGTATTAATTGTATCTTAATTTTAATCAATGTTTCATCAACCAATTGCCTGTATTTAATCAATAAGAAGTAAATATAGCAGACAATATAGAGATAATCACGAAACATTAATAATGAGATAATCACGCCGGCGCGTGAACTGGAGCTCGTCTCATAAATGAACCGAAACTCAGCATATAAAGTAGCCTACTTGCCTCACATGTCTACTTTTAAACTGAACAATTCAAAACGAAAGAAAACAGACTACAGACTGCTCTCTGCTTATGTAATCCTTATGAAATGTGCATTTCTCTCTGGCGCGTTCACTAGGCTACTGAAGATCGCGAGTCAGCATCGTCAACTTCATCTTAGCCGACAATGACAAAGAAAACACTTATTTATTAATAAACAATTAAAATATCTCCTTGCTATATTTTACATATTCATAATCATTACTTTTGCTGGTTTTGCCAGTCATGTATTCTGCAACGAAATATGTTTTGAAAGTATCCTTCCCAACACTGGAAGTCTGTATGTTAATTAGGGATGGGCATTTTTCAAAAATATTGCATTCGAATATTCGGGCTCATAAAAATCAAATATTCGTTTATTTAAATGACATTTAACGAAAAAGATGTTATTTTTTAAGTTTTTTTTTTTTTTACGTTTTTGTCACCATTTCTTTTAGTTGAAAACATTAAACATTAGGCCTATGTGTAAACAAAAAATATAAAAAATAAAAGCATTAATAAAAGAATGCTCAAGCAGCGCGAACGGGAAAAAAACGCCTAATAAAGTGGTTGCGCCAGATATCGTACAGAACGTACACACACTCGAGTCAGCATATGATTATCGTGTTTATATTGTTTCATGTTTATATAGAGAAAAACAATATCCACATGCAGGGGCGCCTGCATGTGGATGAAAAAAAAAATATGATTTACAATTACTGCTTTGGTTGCATTCTGGTGGAATTATTAATAGTACATTAGATATGACAAAATACCTTCATAGCGGTAAACAGAGTATCTTCAATTGGTACCGAGTGGCATAAGACTTGATAAACGCGCGTTCAAAATGATCACGATAAAACAGGTGCTCGCGCACATTCGGCCTGGGGACTGGTTTATAGTAGCCTGTATTCGTGTTCGAAGGTGTCATCTCCTCATACGTTCACGAAAAGTACGAAGTACGAACGCAGTGCTTTCCATCTTGAGATTCAGTGGGGGGCGCACTCTGGACAGCTATATAGTGTCTTATTATTCTAAATAATTGAATATATTGATCAAATTTACAAATTGAAAATGAAAGATGAAGCATACATTTAATAAGACTAGACTAGGGGTGCCTTGCATTACAAT
Organism: Tiaroga cobitis; assembly: GCA_030578255.1. Classification (NCBI taxonomy): domain Eukaryota; kingdom Metazoa; phylum Chordata; class Actinopteri; order Cypriniformes; family Leuciscidae; genus Tiaroga; species Tiaroga cobitis. Next base: position 20,673,539 of record CM060598.1, read on the forward strand.
ATGCAGATTTAAATATACCACCGTCAATTTGATGTGTGTGTGTATAATAAAATCATTTAGTCACTTCAATTATAACTTGAACGTGTTTGCTTACTAAATTGTGAGCAAAACGAAAGTTGCAGCAAAGATCAGCAACAGGAGTCAAAATTCATTAATCACGAGAGTGAAGAGCTGACTGAAAAAAATGATGACGGAATATTTTGTGTAAAAGTGCCTATTTAAGCGAATCTGTCATTTACTCTTTTGTTGTTGTGTTTTCCCTGAAAACCGGAAGCAATCGCCCCCGATATGGCGCTAATTTTAAAGTGACACTAAAAAGTATGCGGCTGCACTGACATTCATAATGGTGCGCGTCCATGGCGACGAGCAAGCAAAACAGAGCGAACGTTTTTTCATTTCTACTTCCATAGAAATTCATTCGAATTTCATTAATCACGAGTCGAGAGTGAGCGTCTCTCTCTGCTGTGTTATGCTGCATCACACGGGCATTCATAACGCTGCGCGTCCACGACGATGAGCGAGCAGAACAGAGTGAACGTTTTTTAGTTCATTCCTACTTCCATATAGGAATTCCCTCGAGCGCTCTGCACGCGCCACCATTATCAATGTCCGTGTGGACGTCCGCGATCGAACAGTGGAAACATTGGCTACTCCGTCATTTTATTCAAGAAGATCATTCAAACTGCAAAGTGTTTACTTATTTTTGGATACTCGCAATCAAACACAACATTGTGATTTTGTAAAATACATTCAAGAAATCCGCCCCCGAAATGGGGCTTCTTTTAAAATGAAACGAAAATGCTTACAGCTGCACGTCTTGTGGAGACGTCCGTTACTTTCGCTTTCAAGTTAGCGATTTTAAAGCCCCCAGCGGAGTCACGGTGGGAAAATATTCCCATAGTAGCATCAATTGGCCTACCTGATTTTGAACACAAGAGGGCAGTAAAGCACTATGAATGATTTGTATTTTTTTATTTTTTTGGCTAAACAACCATTCTGGCTGTTTTTAAACTTAAACATAAATCTTAAATTGAAAAAAAGGAATACAATGGGTTTAGTTCTAATATTAGTATAATTTTATAGAAAAATAAATGGTGTATAATTACATTTTAGAAAGATATGAGACATTTCCTGATTCTTTTTTTGACATAATCCCTCGCCATAGAAAAAACGTTTGAGATATTCAATATCCGTTCACAATTTAGCATCTTTAATGTATTTTCATCAAGTTGAAAAAGTTTTGTAACTGTAGATGAAACTAACCCCCCCCCCACACACACACACACACACTTTTGTCACAAAAGGTGGCGCTACTGAGCCCCTGCACTACGCCCGTTTCTGAAACTTTGCACATGTCTACTGGCTAATAAATGTGATCTGTCTGTCAAGTTTCATGCAATTTTAAGCAATTTCAGGCATGCTAAGAGTCTCAAAAGCATCCAAAAAGAATATTAAAGTTTGATGCGTTGCCATGGCAACAGTATCTAAGATATCAATAATCCTTTCACAGGTCTACATCTGCCGTGTATTTACATTATACACATCAAGTTTGAAGCAAATCGGGTAAAAATAAGAGGGTGATTTCAAAGTATTTTGAAAGTGACACACTTCCTGCTGCCAGTTGGTGGCGCTATAACTTTGACTCACAATAGTCACATCCATGTGACCGGCCTCTTACAGCGAACACACTGTTGAAGTTTCATCAAGATCAGTTAATGTATGCAGAAGTTATAACACACTTCCTGTTTCCATTATTCGCCATAAATTCGTTTCCTCGTCACGGCCAAACCGTTCGAGATATCAGAAATCCCCTGGCAATTTTTCATCCTCAATGTCTTGACATCATGCTGACCGAGTTTCGTTGCGATTGGTTGAATTCTCTAGGAGGAGTATATCGAATTCCAGGGGCATACGCTTTCAAACAAACCATAATAGCCGACTTCCTGTTGGGCTGGGGTAAAAAGTAAAAGTACAAAGGATATATGAATCGATGAGATCTATATGTGTACCGAGTTTCATATTATTACATTCAAGCGTGTTTGATTTATGGACCAAGTTTTCGGACCCCGTTCCAGGGGGCACTGTCGAGCCCCCCTGCCACGCCCGGGTACCAGCTTCAGCCCGGCCCTGATGGCCACGGGTTCTGACCCGTGTGCAAAGTTTCAAGAGTTTTTGAGCACGTTAAGGGCCCCCAAAGTGCGCTGAGAGTCTCAAAAGTATCCAAAAAGAATATTAAAGTTTGATGCGTTGTCACGGCAACAGCATCTAAGATATCAACAATCCTTTCACAAGTCTAAATCTGGCGTGTGTCTACATTATACACATCAAGTTTGAAGCAAATCGGGTAAAGCCTGTTTGATTTATGGACCAAGTTTTCGGACCCCATTCCAGGGGGCGCTGTCGAGCCCCCCTGCCACGCCCGGGTACCAGCTTCAGCCCGGCCCTGATGGCCGCGGTTTCTGACCCGTGTGCAAAGTTTCAAGAGTTTTTGAGCACGTTAAGGGCCCCAAAAGTGCGCTAAGAATCTCAAAAGTATCCAAAAAGAATATTAAAGTTTGATGCGTTGTCACGGCAACAGCATCTAAGATATCAACAATCCTTTCACAGGTCTACATCTGGCTTGTGTCTACATTATACACATCAAGTTTGAAGCAAATAGGGTAAAGCGTGTTGGATATATGGACCAAATTGTCTGACCCGTTCAAGGGGGCGCTGTCGAGCCCTCCTGCCACGCCCGGGTACCAGCTTCAGCCTGGCCCTGATGGCCGCGGGTTTTGTCCCGTGTGCAAAGTTTCAAGAGTTTTCGAGCACGTTAAGAACCCCAAAAGTGCCCGAAAGCATAAAAAAGCATGAAAAAGCTTAAAAAAAGGAATATTAATGTTTGATGCATTGCCATGGCAACAGTATCTAAGATATCAATAATCCTTTCACAGGTCTACATCTGGCGTGTGTCTACATTATGCACATGAAGTTTGAAGCAAATCGGGTAAAAATAAGAGGGTGATTTAAAAGCATTTTGAAAGTGACACACTTCCTGCTTCCAGTTGGTGGCGCTATAACTTTGACTCACAATAGTCACATCCATGTGATCGGGCTCTTACAACGAACACACTGCTGAAGTTTCATCAAGATTAGTTAATGTATGCAGTAGTTATAACACACTTCCTGTTTCACGTTTCTCGCCATAATTTCGTTTACTCGCCACGGCCAAACCGTTCGAGATATCAAAAATCCCCTGGCAATTTTTCATCCTCAGTGTCTTGACTTCATGCTGACCGAGTTTCGTGCCGTGTGTTTGAATTCTCTAGGAGGAGTATTTCACATTCCATTGCATGTGTTTTCCAAACAACCCTTAATAGCCGACTTCCTGTTGGGCTGGGGTAAAAAGTAAGAGCATGAAGTATATATGAACCGATGAGATCTATATGTGTACTGAGTTTCATATTATTACATGCAAGCGTGTTTGATTTATGGACCAAGTGTTCAAACCCCGTTCCAGGGGGCGCTGTCGAGCCCCCCTGCCACGCCCGGGTACCAGCTTCAGCCCGGCCCTGATGGCCGCGGGTTCTGAGATGTGTGCAAAGTTTCAAGAGTTTTCGAGCACGTTAAGGCCCCCAAAAGTGCCCAAAAGGTAGTAAAATAATAATAATAATAATAATAATAATAATAAATAATAATCCTTAGGAAAACAATAGGGCCTTCGCCTTTTCAAGGCTTGGGCCCTAATAATAATAAATATAGCTGCGAGCAGCGATTACGGGCCCAAGCCGGTGGCACCGCAACCCCGGTGCCTTTAGTTACCTAAAGGCACCGGAGTGGCGGTGCCGCCGGCTTTGGCCCTTCATCGCTGCTCGCAGCTATATTCATATATATATATATATATATATATATATATATATATATATATATATATATATATATAAACAAGCCGGTGGCACCGCCACCCCGGTGCCTTTATATATATATATATATATATGTCTACATTGTTCAATCACGCCTCACACACACACACACACTTTTGCAGAGCCCACACCAATGCAAGCTCTATAGCACACATCTTCTCAAAGGTCAAAGCGGAGTTACGATATTGCCCGTCATGCACAGTAACCGTAAAGGCACCGGGGTGGCGGTGCCACCGGCTTGTTTATATATATATATATATCGTATTATTCTAACTTGTAAAAAACTATTAACTTTTGTTAATATTCAACCATTTCACAACTAACTTTTTTCCATAGATCAAACACAACATAATTATATGGTGGACTGAAACAAAAATTATTAATTAAATAAAATTATTGTTTTCCTCTGAAATAGCAAAAGCATCACACACTAGCTGTACCTGCTCTAAATAAAAAAGAGTAATTCAATAAAAATACAAAATCGAACTAAATAAAATAAATTATTACAAAAACAAAATCAAACCAAAGAAAATATATCTTCGAAAAAAAAAGCGAGTGTCATGAGGAAAGGCGCCTCAGGAATCGTCAGGATTAACTCCATGTGTAAGGAATTTTGATTGATTTTATTTGTCACTTGAAAATTATTGTTAAATGTGTGCCTGCATAACTTTAATAAGATTTATTTTCTTTGATTTGATTTTGTTTTATATAATTTATTTATTTCGATTTTGTATTTTTATTTAAATACTATTATTTATTTAGAGCAGGTACAGCTAAGTGTGCGATGCTTTTGCTATTTCAGAGGGAAAAAAACACATTTTATTTCAAAAAGGCTATTCAATTAAATAAAATGTTCAAGCTTTGTTTTCGTTTTATTATTTTGTTTGTTTTAAGCTTTGTTTAATTTATATTGTTAATCATCTGACACAAAACAAATGCATAAAGTATCATTTTAACTTTTAAAAAACTATTAACATTTGTTAATAGTACATTGCCTGTCTTTTGTTAATAGGACAAAACATAGTTATTATATTTTATAATATTTTATAAATATATAAAATAAACATTTGTAATGAAATCGTTCAAAAAAATGATATTAGCATTGTTTTAAACTTTGAAACAGAAGTAGCGCAATGCCTGGCCACTCCCGCGCCGCCTCCTTTTCACAATCCGAGGGAACCATCTCCGGAATATTAACCTCACTCCTAGAAGTCCAATTCTCATTATTCATGCCTCTTACCTGGGATTGATTGCACACACACACACACACACGCACGCACGCACTCACACGCACACACACACACACACACACGTGTCAAGTCACTTACATTTTAGATGCAATATTGACTGTTCTTCTGTTTCAGCAGCGAAAATAGTTAAACAAAGATCACAGCAGAACCATTGCATCTCACAGCAACGTGTTTTCTCATTACTGAATGATTCAGCATTTTGAACAAATTGGTTGACTCAAAGATTCAATGACCAATCCATAAACATCTGTCTCATTCATGAATGACTCAGTCGTTCAAACGAATCGTTTGAACGAATGAATCAATGACCCGCTCATTAAGACGGTCGCCTGGCGACACCTAGTGACGGTTTAGTGTTATTTGATTATACACTCAAAATATTCCACAACAAATCCTTTAAATTTAATGATATTCAGAACAGAACACAAATAAAAAAATAACTATAATAAAGCCAAAACGAAATAATTTAAAACAAAAGTAAAAGTAAGTGGTGTTAGGCTCACGTAAATCTCTCTTTAGAATCTAAATGTTGCAACATTTGCGATGTATTTGGATGCTAAACTATTCTTTATTACAGGCTTTGTACTTCACTCACGTTCCAATATCGACGGAAAAAATCATCCTCTTCACTTGTGCAAAAATGTGCTTGGAAAAATCACAGTGGAGCGGTGCTTACTGTGAATGATACAAATTGTACTACTGACTATTTCAACATAGCAGTGTAATTTGTATATGTTAGGTTGAATGTTTTATTATTGTGTGTGTGTGTGTGTGTGTGTTGTGTGTGTGTGTGTGTGTGTGTGTGTGTGTGTGTGTGTGTGTGTGTGTGTGTGTGTGTGTGTGTGTGTGTGTGTGTCAGTGTGTGTGTGGGGGTCTGGGTGGCTCAGCGCGATTGAACAGTGAAACATACTCCGTCATTTTCTTCATACAGGACATCATTCAAACGTCAAAGTGTTTACTTATATTTGTGTAAACTCGCAATTAAACACAACATTGTGTTTTTGTTAAATAAATTAAAGTAATACGTCCCCCGAAATGGCGCTAATTTTAAAATGAAACTAAAATGCTCACGGCTGCACGGGCATTCATAACTCTGCGCGCCCACGGTGAGGGACGAGCAGAACAGAGCGAACGTTGTTTAGTTCATTCCTACTTCCATAGGAATTAATTGAAAAAGCTCACTCTACTCTGCACCATTATTAATGAATTGTGCAGACGTCCTTATTTTACTTTCGCTTTTTACCTGATTTTGAACACAAGAGGGCAGTATAACACTATGTATGATTTGGAAAAAAAATTTTTTTGACTAAACAACCATTCTGGCTGTTTTTAAACTTAAACATTATTCTCTAATTGCTCTCACCATGCCCGTTTCTGAAACTCTGCACATGTCTACTGTCTAATAAATGTGATGTGTCTGTCGGGTTTCATGCAATTTCAAGTATGTTAAGAGTCTCAAAAGCATCAACAAAGAATAATAAAGTTTGATGCGTTGCCACGGCAACAGTATCTAAGATATCAATAATCCTTTCTCAGGTCTACATCTGCCGTGTGTCTACATTATACACATAAAGTTTGAAGCAAATTGGGTAAAAATAAGAGGGTGATTTCAAAGCCTTTAGGAAGTGACACACTTCCTGCTGCCAGTTGGTGGCGCTATAACTTTGACTCACAATAGTCACATCCATGTGATCGGACTCTTACAGCGAACACACTGCTGAAGTTTCATCAAGATCAGTTAATGTATGCAGAAGTTATAACACACTTCCTGTTTCCTTTATTCGCCATAAATTCGTTTCCTCGCCACAGCCAAACCGTTCGAGATATCAAAAATCCCCTGGCAACTTTTCATCCTCAATGTCTTGACTTCATGCTGACCGAGTTTCGTGGCGATTGGTTGAATTCTCTAGGAGGAGTATATCGAATTCCAGGGGCATACGCTTCCAAACAAACCATAATAGCCGACTTCCTGTTGGGCTGGGGTAAAAAGTAAAAGTACAAAGGATATATGAATCGATGAGATCTATATGTGTACCGAGTTTCATATTATTACATTCAAGCGTGTTTGATTTATGGACCAAGTTTTCGGACCCCGTTCCAGGGGGCACTGTCGAGCCCCCCTGCCACGCCCGGGTACCAGCTTCAGCCCGGCCCTGATGGCCACGGGTTCTGACCCGTGTGCAAAGTTTCAAGAGTTTTTGAGCACGTTAAGGGCCCCCAAAGTGCGCTGAGAGTCTCAAAAGTATCCAAAAAGAATATTAAAGTTTGATGCGTTGTCACGGCAACAGCATCTAAGATATCAACAATCCTTTCACAGGTCTAAATCTGGCGTGTGTCTACATTATACACATCAAGTTTGAAGCAAATCGGGTAAAGCCTGTTTGATTTATGGACCAAGTTTTCGGACCCCATTCCAGGGGGCGCTGTCGAGCCCCCCTGCCACGCCCGGGTACCAGCTTCAGCCCGGCCCTGATGGCCGCGGTTTCTGACCCGTGTGCCAAGTTTCAAGAGTTTTTGAGCACGTTAAGGGCCCCAAAAGTGCGCTAAGAATCTCAAAAGTATCCAAAAAGAATATTAAAGTTTGATGCGTTGTCACGGCAACAGCATCTAAGATATCAACAATCCTTTCACAGGTCTACATCTGGCTTGTGTCTACATTATACACATCAAGTTTGAAGCAAATAGGGTAAAGCGTGTTGGATATATGGACCAAATTGTCTGACC
>CM060598.1:20686414-20716414 GCA_030578255.1 Tiaroga cobitis
ACAATCCTTTCACAGGTCTACATCTGGCTTGTGTCTACATTATACACATCAAGTTTGAAGCAAATAGGGTAAAGCGTGTTGGATATATGGACCAAATTGTCTGACCCGTTCAAGGGGGCGCTGTCGAGCCCCCCTGCCACGCCCGGGTACCAGCTTCAGCCTGGCCCTGATGGCCGCGGGTTTTGTCCCGTGTGCAAAGTTTCAAGAGTTTTCGAGCACGTTAAGAACCCCAAAAGTGCCCGAAAGCATAAAAAAGCATGAAAAAGCTTAAAAAAAGGAATATTAATGTTTGATGCATTGCCATGGCAACAGTATCTAAGATATCAATAATCCTTTCACAGGTCTACATCTGGCGTGTGTCTACATTATGCACATGAAGTTTGAAGCAAATCGGGTAAAAATAAGAGGGTGATTTAAAAGCATTTTGAAAGTGACACACTTCCTGCTTCCAGTTGGTGGCGCTATAACTTTGACTCACAATAGTCACATCCATGTGATCGGGCTCTTACAACGAACACACTGCTGAAGTTTCATCAAGATTAGTTAATGTATGCAGTAGTTATAACACACTTCCTGTTTCACGTTTCTCGCCATAATTTCGTTTACTCGCCACGGCCAAACCGTTCGAGATATCAAAAATCCCCTGGCAATTTTTCATCCTCAGTGTCTTGACTTCATGCTGACCGAGTTTCGTGCCGTGTGTTTGAATTCTCTAGGAGGAGTATTTCACATTCCATTGCATGTGTTTTCCAAACAACCCTTAATAGCCGACTTCCTGTTGGGCTGGGGTAAAAAGTAAGAGCATGAAGTATATATGAACCGATGAGATCTATATGTGTACTGAGTTTCATATTATTACATGCAAGCGTGTTTGATTTATGGACCAAGTGTTCAAACCCCGTTCCAGGGGGCGCTGTCGAGCCCCCCTGCCACGCCCGGGTACCAGCTTCAGCCCGGCCCTGATGGCCGCGGGTTCTGAGATGTGTGCAAAGTTTCAAGAGTTTTCGAGCACGTTAAGGCCCCCAAAAGTGCCCAAAAGGTAGTAAAATAATAATAATAATAATAAATATAGCTGCGAGCAGCGATTACGGGCCCAAGCCGGTGGCACCGCAACCCCGGTGCCTTTAGTTACCTAAAGGCACCGGAGTGGCGGTGCCGCCGGCTTTGGCCCTTCATCGCTGCTCGCAGCTATATTCATATATATATATATATATATATATATATATATATATATATATATATAAACAAGCCGGTGGCACCGCCACCCCGGTGCCTTTATATATATATATATATATATATGTCTACATTGTTCAATCACGCCTCACACACACACACACACTTTTGCAGAGCCCACACCAATGCAAGCTCTATAGCACACATCTTCTCAAAGGTCAAAGCGGAGTTACGATATTGCCCGTCATGCACAGTAACCGTAAAGGCACCGGGGTGGCGGTGCCACCGGCTTGTTTATATATATATATATATCGTATTATTCTAACTTGTAAAAAACTATTAACTTTTGTTAATATTCAACCATTTCACAACTAACTTTTTTCCATAGATCAAACACAACATAATTATATGGTGGACTGAAACAAAAATTATTAATTAAATAAAATTATTGTTTTCCTCTGAAATAGCAAAAGCATCACACACTAGCTGTACCTGCTCTAAATAAAAAAGAGTAATTCAATAAAAACACAAAATCGAACTAAATAAAATAAATTATTACAAAAACAAAATCAAACCAAAGAAAATATATCTTCGAAAAAAAAAGCGAGTGTCATGAGGAAAGGCGCCTCAGGAATCGTCAGGATTAACTCCATGTGTAAGGAATTTTGATTGATTTTATTTGTCACTTGAAAATTATTGTTAAATGTGTGCCTGCATAACTTTAATAAGATTTATTTTCTTTGATTTGATTTTGTTTTATATAATTTATTTATTTCGATTTTGTATTTTTATTTAAATACTATTATTTATTTAGAGCAGGTACAGCTAAGTGTGCGATGCTTTTGCTATTTCAGAGGGAAAAAAACACATTTTATTTCAAAAAGGCTTTTCAATTAAATAAAATGTTCAAGCTTTTGTTTTCGTTTTATTATTTTGTTTGTTTTAAGCTTTGTTTAATTTATATTGTTAATCATCTGACACAAAACAAATGCATAAAGTATCATTTTAACTTTTAAAAAACTATTAACATTTGTTAATAGTACATTGCCTGTCTTTTGTTAATAGGACAAAACATAGTTATTATATTTTATAATATTTTATAAATATATAAAATAAACATTTGTAATGAAATCGTTCAAAAAAATGATATTAGCATTGTTTTAAACTTTGAAACAGAAGTAGCGCAATGCCTGGCCACTCCCGCGCCGCCTCCTTTTCACAATCCGAGGGAACCATCTCCGGAATATTAACCTCACTCCTAGAAGTCCAATTCTCATTATTCATGCCTCTTACCTGGGATTGATTGCACACACACACACACACACACACACACACACACGCACGCACGCACTCACACGCACACACACACACACACACACACACACGTGTCAAGTCACTTACATTTTAGATGCAATATTGACTGTTCTTCTGTTTCAGCAGCGAAAATAGTTAAACAAAGATCACAGCAGAACCATTGCATCTCACAGCAACGTGTTTTCTCATTACTGAATGATTCAGCATTTTGAACAAATTGGTTGACTCAAAGATTCAATGACCAATCCATAAACATCTGTCTCATTCATGAATGACTCAGTCGTTCAAACGAATCGTTTGAACGAATGAATCAATGACCCGCTCATTAAGACGGTCGCCTGGCGACACCTAGTGACGGTTTAGTGTTATTTGATTATACACTCAAAATATTCCACAACAAATCCTTTAAATTTAATGATATTCAGAACAGAACACAAATAAAAAAATAACTATAATAAAGCCAAAACGAAATAATTTAAAACAAAAGTAAAAGTAAGTGGTGTTAGGCTCACGTAAATCTCTCTTTAGAATCTAAATGTTGCAACATTTGCGATGTATTTGGATGCTAAACTATTCTTTATTACAGGCTTTGTACTTCACTCACGTTCCAATATCGACGGAAAAAATCACCCTCTTCACTTGTGCAAAAATGTGCTTGGAAAAATCACAGTGGAGCGGTGCTTACTGTGAATGATACAAATTGTACTACTGACTATTTCAACATAGCAGTGTAATTTGTATATGTTAGGTTGAATGTTTTATTATTGTGTGTGTGTGTGTGTGTGTGTTTGTGTGTGTGTGTGTGTGTGTGTGTGTGTGTGTGTGTGTGTGTGTGTGTGTGTGTGTGTGTGTGTGTGTGTGTGTGTGTGTGTGTGTGTGTGTCAGTGTGTGTGTGGGGGTCTGGGTGGCTCAGCGCGATTGAACAGTGAAACATACTCCGTCATTTTCTTCATACAGGACATCATTCAAACGTCAAAGTGTTTACTTATATTTGTGTACACTCGCAATTAAACACAACATTGTGTTTTTGTTAAATAAATTAAAGTAATACGTCCCCCGAAATGGCGCTAATTTTAAAATGAAACTAAAATGCTCACGGCTGCACGGGCATTCATAACTCTGCGCGCCCACGGTGAGGGACGAGCAGAACAGAGCGAACGTTGTTTAGTTCATTCCTACTTCCATAGGAATTAATTGAAAAAGCTCACTCTACTCTGCACCATTATTAATGAATTGTGCAGACGTCCTTATTTTACTTTCGCTTTTTACCTGATTTTGAACACAAGAGGGCAGTATAACACTATGTATGATTTGGAAAAAATTTTTTTTTGACTAAACAACCATTCTGGCTGTTTTTAAACTTAAACATTATTCTCTAATTGCTCTCACCATGCCCGTTTCTGAAACTCTGCACATGTCTACTGTCTAATAAATGTGATGTGTCTGTCGGGTTTCATGCAATTTCAAGTATGTTAAGAGTCTCAAAAGCATCAACAAAGAATAATAAAGTTTGATGCGTTGCCACGGCAACAGTATCTAAGATATCAATAATCCTTTCTCAGGTCTACATCTGCCGTGTGTCTACATTATACACATAAAGTTTGAAGCAAATTGGGTAAAAATAAGAGGGTGATTTCAAAGCCTTTAGGAAGTGACACACTTCCTGCTGCCAGTTGGTGGCGCTATAACTTTGACTCACAATAGTCACATCCATGTGATCGGACTCTTACAGCGAACACACTGCTGAAGTTTCATCAAGATCAGTTAATGTATGCAGAAGTTATAACACACTTCCTGTTTCCTTTATTCGCCATAAATTCGTTTCCTCGCCACAGCCAAACCGTTCGAGATATCAAAAATCCCCTGGCAACTTTTCATCCTCAATGTCTTGACTTCATGCTGACCGAGTTTCGTGGCGATTGGTTGAATTCTCTAGGAGGAGTATATCGAATTCCAGGGGCATACGCTTCCAAACAAACCATAATAGCCGACTTCCTGTTGGGCTGGGGTAAAAAGTAAAAGTACAAAGGATATATGAATCGATGAGATCTATATGTGTACCGAGTTTCATATTATTACATTCAAGCGTGTTTGATTTATGGACCAAGTTTTCGGACCCCGTTCCAGGGGGCACTGTCGAGCCCCCCTGCCACGCCCGGGTACCAGCTTCAGCCCGGCCCTGATGGCCACGGGTTCTGACCCGTGTGCAAAGTTTCAAGAGTTTTTGAGCACGTTAAGGGCCCCCAAAGTGCGCTGAGAGTCTCAAAAGTATCCAAAAAGAATATTAAAGTTTGATGCGTTGTCACGGCAACAGCATCTAAGATATCAACAATCCTTTCACAGGTCTAAATCTGGCGTGTGTCTACATTATACACATCAAGTTTGAAGCAAATCGGGTAAAGCCTGTTTGATTTATGGACCAAGTTTTCGGACCCCATTCCAGGGGGCGCTGTCGAGCCCCCCTGCCACGCCCGGGTACCAGCTTCAGCCCGGCCCTGATGGCCGCGGTTTCTGACCCGTGTGCAAAGTTTCAAGAGTTTTTGAGCACGTTAAGGGCCCCAAAAGTGCGCTAAGAATCTCAAAAGTATCCAAAAAGAATATTAAAGTTTGATGCGTTGTCACGGCAACAGCATCTAAGATATCAACAATCCTTTCACAGGTCTACATCTGGCTTGTGTCTACATTATACACATCAAGTTTGAAGCAAATAGGGTAAAGCGTGTTGGATATATGGACCAAATTGTCTGACCCGTTCAAGGGGGCGCTGTCGAGCCCCCCTGCCACGCCCGGGTACCAGCTTCAGCCTGGCCCTGATGGCCGCGGGTTTTGTCCCGTGTGCAAAGTTTCAAGAGTTTTCGAGCACGTTAAGAACCCCAAAAGTGCCCGAAAGCATAAAAAAGCATGAAAAAGCTTAAAAAAAGGAATATTAATGTTTGATGCATTGCCATGGCAACAGTATCTAAGATATCAATAATCCTTTCACAGGTCTACATCTGGCGTGTGTCTACATTATGCACATGAAGTTTGAACCAAATCGGGTAAAAATAAGAGGGTGATTTAAAAGCATTTTGAAAGTGACACACTTCCTGCTTCCAGTTGGTGGCGCTATAACTTTGACTCACAATAGTCACATCCATGTGATCGGGCTCTTACAACGAACACACTGCTGAAGTTTCATCAAGATTAGTTAATGTATGCAGTAGTTATAACACACTTCCTGTTTCACGTTTCTCGCCATAATTTCGTTTACTCGCCACGGCCAAACCGTTCGAGATATCAAAAATCCCCTGGCAATTTTTCATCCTCAGTGTCTTGACTTCATGCTGACCGAGTTTCGTGCCGTGTGTTTGAATTCTCTAGGAGGAGTATTTCACATTCCATTGCATGTGTTTTCCAAACAACCCTTAATAGCCGACTTCCTGTTGGGCTGGGGTAAAAAGTAAGAGCATGAAGTATATATGAACCGATGAGATCTATATGTGTACTGAGTTTCATATTATTACATGCAAGCGTGTTTGATTTATGGACCAAGTGTTCAAACCCCGTTCCAGGGGGCGCTGTCGAGCCCCCCTGCCACGCCCGGGTACCAGCTTCAGCCCGGCCCTGATGGCCGCGGGTTCTGAGATGTGTGCAAAGTTTCAAGAGTTTTCGAGCACGTTAAGGCCCCCAAAAGTGCCCAAAAGGTAGTAAAATAATAATAATAATAATAATAAATATAGCTGCGAGCAGCGATTACGGGCCCAAGCCGGTGGCACCGCAACCCCGGTGCCTTTAGTTACCTAAAGGCACCGGAGTGGCGGTGCCGCCGGCTTTGGCCCTTCATCGCTGCTCGCAGCTATATTCATATATATATATATATATATATATATATATATATATATATATATAAACAAGCCGGTGGCACCGCCACCCCGGTGCCTTTATATATATATATATATATATATATGTCTACATTGTTCAATCACGCCTCACACACACACACACACTTTTGCAGAGCCCACACCAATGCAAGCTCTATAGCACACATCTTCTCAAAGGTCAAAGCGGAGTTACGATATTGCCCGTCATGCACAGTAACCGTAAAGGCACTGGGGTGGCGGTGCCACCGGCTTGTTTATATATATATATATATCGTATTATTCTAACTTGTAAAAAACTATTAACTTTTGTTAATATTCAACCATTTCACAACTAACTTTTTTCCATAGATCAAACACAACATAATTATATGGTGGACTGAAACAAAAATTATTAATTAAATAAAATTATTGTTTTCCTCTGAAATAGCAAAAGCATCACACACTAGCTGTACCTGCTCTAAATAAAAAAGAGTAATTCAATAAAAATACAAAATCGAACTAAATAAAATAAATTATTACAAAAACAAAATCAAACCAAAGAAAATATATCTTCGAAAAAAAAAGCGAGTGTCATGAGGAAAGGCGCCTCAGGAATCGTCAGGATTAACTCCATGTGTAAGGAATTTTGATTGATTTTATTTGTCACTTGAAAATTATTGTTAAATGTGTGCCTGCATAACTTTAATAAGATTTATTTTCTTTGATTTGATTTTGTTTTATATAATTTATTTATTTCGATTTTGTATTTTTATTTAAATACTATTATTTATTTAGAGCAGGTACAGCTAAGTGTGCGATGCTTTTGCTATTTCAGAGGGAAAAAAACACATTTTATTTCAAAAAGGCTTTTCAATTAAATAAAATGTTCAAGCTTTGTTTTCGTTTTATTATTTTGTTTGTTTTAAGCTTTGTTTAATTTATATTGTTAATCATCTGACACAAAACAAATGCATAAAGTATCATTTTAACTTTTAAAAAACTATTAACATTTGTTAATAGTACATTGCCTGTCTTTTGTTAATAGGACAAAACATAGTTATTATATTTTATAATATTTTATAAATATATAAAATAAACATTTGTAATGAAATCGTTCAAAAAAATGATATTAGCATTGTTTTAAACTTTGAAACAGAAGTAGCGCAATGCCTGGCCACTCCCGCGCCGCCTCCTTTTCACAATCCGAGGGAACCATCTCCGGAATATTAACCTCACTCCTAGAAGTCCAATTCTCATTATTCATGCCTCTTACCTGGGATTGATTGCACACACACACACACACACACACACACACGCACGCACGCACTCACACGCACACACACACACACACACACACACACGTGTCAAGTCACTTACATTTTAGATGCAATATTGACTGTTCTTCTGTTTCAGCAGCGAAAATAGTTAAACAAAGATCACAGCAGAACCATTGCATCTCACAGCAACGTGTTTTCTCATTACTGAATGATTCAGCATTTTGAACAAATTGGTTGACTCAAAGATTCAATGACCAATCCATAAACATCTGTCTCATTCATGAATGACTCAGTCGTTCAAACGAATCGTTTGAACGAATGAATCAATGACCCGCTCATTAAGACGGTCGCCTGGCGACACCTAGTGACGGTTTAGTGTTATTTGATTATACACTCAAAATATTCCACAACAAATCCTTTAAATTTAATGATATTCAGAACAGAACACAAATAAAAAAATAACTATAATAAAGCCAAAACGAAATAATTTAAAACAAAAGTAAAAGTAAGTGGTGTTAGGCTCACGTAAATCTCTCTTTAGAATCTAAATGTTGCAACATTTGCGATGTATTTGGATGCTAAACTATTCTTTATTACAGGCTTTGTACTTCACTCACGTTCCAATATCGACGGAAAAAATCATCCTCTTCACTTGTGCAAAAATGTGCTTGGAAAAATCACAGTGGAGCGGTGCTTACTGTGAATGATACAAATTGTACTACTGACTATTTCAACATAGCAGTGTAATTTGTATATGTTAGGTTGAATGTTTTATTATTGTGTGTGTGTGTGTGTGTGTGTGTGTGTGTGTGTCAGTGTGTGTGTGGGGGTCTGGGTGGCTCAGCGCGATTGAACAGTGAAACATACTCCGTCATTTTCTTCATACAGGACATCATTCAAACGTCAAAGTGTTTACTTATATTTGTGTACACTCGCAATTAAACACAACATTGTGTTTTTGTTAAATAAATTAAAGTAATACGTCCCCCGAAATGGCGCTAATTTTAAAATGAAACTAAAATGCTCACGGCTGCACGGGCATTCATAACTCTGCGCGCCCACGGTGAGGGACGAGCAGAACAGAGCGAACGTTGTTTAGTTCATTCCTACTTCCATAGGAATTAATTGAAAAAGCTCACTCTACTCTGCACCATTATTAATGAATTGTGCAGACGTCCTTATTTTACTTTCGCTTTTTACCTGATTTTGAACACAAGAGGGCAGTATAACACTATGTATGATTTGGAAAAAAAATTTTTTTGACTAAACAACCATTCTGGCTGTTTTTAAACTTAAACATTATTCTCTAATTGCTCTCACCATGCCCGTTTCTGAAACTCTGCACATGTCTACTGTCTAATAAATGTGATGTGTCTGTCGGGTTTCATGCAATTTCAAGTATGTTAAGAGTCTCAAAAGCATCAACAAAGAATAATAAAGTTTGATGCGTTGCCACGGCAACAGTATCTAAGATATCAATAATCCTTTCTCAGGTCTACATCTGCCGTGTGTCTACATTATACACATAAAGTTTGAAGCAAATTGGGTAAAAATAAGAGGGTGATTTCAAAGCCTTTAGGAAGTGACACACTTCCTGCTGCCAGTTGGTGGCGCTATAACTTTGACTCACAATAGTCACATCCATGTGATCGGACTCTTACAGCGAACACACTGCTGAAGTTTCATCAAGATCAGTTAATGTATGCAGAAGTTATAACACACTTCCTGTTTCCTTTATTCGCCATAAATTCGTTTCCTCGCCACAGCCAAACCGTTCGAGATATCAAAAATCCCCTGGCAACTTTTCATCCTCAATGTCTTGACTTCATGCTGACCGAGTTTCGTGGCGATTGGTTGAATTCTCTAGGAGGAGTATATCGAATTCCAGGGGCATACGCTTCCAAACAAACCATAATAGCCGACTTCCTGTTGGGCTGGGGTAAAAAGTAAAAGTACAAAGGATATATGAATCGATGAGATCTATATGTGTACCGAGTTTCATATTATTACATTCAAGCGTGTTTGATTTATGGACCAAGTTTTCGGACCCCGTTCCAGGGGGCACTGTCGAGCCCCCCTGCCACGCCCGGGTACCAGCTTCAGCCCGGCCCTGATGGCCACGGGTTCTGACCCGTGTGCAAAGTTTCAAGAGTTTTTGAGCACGTTAAGGGCCCCCAAAGTGCGCTGAGAGTCTCAAAAGTATCCAAAAAGAATATTAAAGTTTGATGCGTTGTCACGGCAACAGCATCTAAGATATCAACAATCCTTTCACAGGTCTAAATCTGGCGTGTGTCTACATTATACACATCAAGTTTGAAGCAAATCGGGTAAAGCCTGTTTGATTTATGGACCAAGTTTTCGGACCCCATTCCAGGGGGCGCTGTCGAGCCCCCCTGCCACGCCCGGGTACCAGCTTCAGCCCGGCCCTGATGGCCGCGGTTTCTGACCCGTGTGCAAAGTTTCAAGAGTTTTTGAGCACGTTAAGGGCCCCAAAAGTGCGCTAAGAATCTCAAAAGTATCCAAAAAGAATATTAAAGTTTGATGCGTTGTCACGGCAACAGCATCTAAGATATCAACAATCCTTTCACAGGTCTACATCTGGCTTGTGTCTACATTATACACATCAAGTTTGAAGCAAATAGGGTAAAGCGTGTTGGATATATGGACCAAATTGTCTGACCCGTTCAAGGGGGCGCTGTCGAGCCCCCCTGCCACGCCCGGGTACCAGCTTCAGCCTGGCCCTGATGGCCGCGGGTTTTGTCCCGTGTGCAAAGTTTCAAGAGTTTTCGAGCACGTTAAGAACCCCAAAAGTGCCCGAAAGCATAAAAAAGCATGAAAAAGCTTAAAAAAAGGAATATTAATGTTTGATGCATTGCCATGGCAACAGTATCTAAGATATCAATAATCCTTTCACAGGTCTACATCTGGCGTGTGTCTACATTATGCACATGAAGTTTGAAGCAAATCGGGTAAAAATAAGAGGGTGATTTAAAAGCATTTTGAAAGTGACACACTTCCTGCTTCCAGTTGGTGGCGCTATAACTTTGACTCACAATAGTCACATCCATGTGATCGGGCTCTTACAACGAACACACTGCTGAAGTTTCATCAAGATTAGTTAATGTATGCAGTAGTTATAACACACTTCCTGTTTCACGTTTCTCGCCATAATTTCGTTTACTCGCCACGGCCAAACCGTTCGAGATATCAAAAATCCCCTGGCAATTTTTCATCCTCAGTGTCTTGACTTCATGCTGACCGAGTTTCGTGCCGTGTGTTTGAATTCTCTAGGAGGAGTATTTCACATTCCATTGCATGTGTTTTCCAAACAACCCTTAATAGCCGACTTCCTGTTGGGCTGGGGTAAAAAGTAAGAGCATGAAGTATATATGAACCGATGAGATCTATATGTGTACTGAGTTTCATATTATTACATGCAAGCGTGTTTGATTTATGGACCAAGTGTTCAAACCCCGTTCCAGGGGGCGCTGTCGAGCCCCCCTGCCACGCCCGGGTACCAGCTTCAGCCCGGCCCTGATGGCCGCGGGTTCTGAGATGTGTGCAAAGTTTCAAGAGTTTTCGAGCACGTTAAGGCCCCCAAAAGTGCCCAAAAGGTAGTAAAATAATAATAATAATAAATAATAATCCTAAGGAAAACAATAGGGCCTTCGCCTTTTCAAGGCTTGGGCCCTAATAAATAATAATCCTAAGGAAAACAATAGGGCCTTCGCCTTTTCAAGGCTTGGGCCCTAATAATAATAATAATAATAATAAAATATAGCTGCGAGCAGCGATTACGGGCCCAAGCCGGTGGCACCGCAACCCCGGTGCCTTTAGTTACCTAAAGGCACCGGAGTGGCGGTGCCGCCGGCTTTGGCCCTTCATCGCTGCTCGCAGCTATATTCATATATATATATAAACAAGCCGGTGGCACCGCCACCCCGGTGCCTTTATATATATATATATATATATGTCTACATTGTTCAATCACGCCTCACACACACACACACACTTTTGCAGAGCCCACACCAATGCAAGCTCTATAGCACACATCTTCTCAAAGGTCAAAGCGGAGTTACGATATTGCCCGTCATGCACAGTAACCGTAAAGGCACCGGGGGTGGCGGTGCCACCGGCTTGTTTATATATATATATATATCGTATTATTCTAACTTGTAAAAAACTATTAACTTTTGTTAATATTCAACCATTTCACAACTAACTTTTTTCCATAGATCAAACACAACATAATTATATGGTGGACTGAAACAAAAATTATTAATTAAATAAAATTATTGTTTTCCTCTGAAATAGCAAAAGCATCACACACTAGCTGTACCTGCTCTAAATAAAAAAGAGTAATTCAATAAAAATACAAAATCGAACTAAATAAAATAAATTATTACAAAAACAAAATCAAACCAAAGAAAATATATCTTCGAAAAAAAAAGCGAGTGTCATGAGGAAAGGCGCCTCAGGAATCGTCAGGATTAACTTCATGTGTAAGGAATTTTGATTGATTTTATTTGTCACTTGAAAATTATTGTTAAATGTGTGCCTGCATAACTTTAATAAGATTTATTTTCTTTGATTTGATTTTGTTTTATATAATTTATTTATTTCGATTTTGTATTTTTATTTAAATACTATTATTTATTTAGAGCAGGTACAGCTAAGTGTGCGATGCTTTTGCTATTTCAGAGGGAAAAAAACACATTTTATTTCAAAAAGGCTTTTCAATTAAATAAAATGTTCAAGCTTTGTTTTCGTTTTATTATTTTGTTTGTTTTAAGCTTTGTTTAATTTATATTGTTAATCATCTGACACAAAACAAATGCATAAAGTATCATTTTAACTTTTAAAAAACTATTAACATTTGTTAATAGTACATTGCCTGTCTTTTGTTAATAGGACAAAACATAGTTATTATATTTTATAATATTTTATAAATATATAAAATAAACATTTGTAATGAAATCGTTCAAAAAAATGATATTAGCATTGTTTTAAACTTTGAAACAGAAGTAGCGCAATGCCTGGCCACTCCCGCGCCGCCTCCTTTTCACAATCCGAGGGAACCATCTCCGGAATATTAACCTCACTCCTAGAAGTCCAATTCTCATTATTCATGCCTCTTACCTGGGATTGATTGCACACACACACACACACACACACACACACACGCACGCACGCACTCACACGCACACACACACACACACACACACACACGTGTCAAGTCACTTACATTTTAGATGCAATATTGACTGTTCTTCTGTTTCAGCAGCGAAAATAGTTAAACAAAGATCACAGCAGAACCATTGCATCTCACAGCAACGTGTTTTCTCATTACTGAATGATTCAGCATTTTGAACAAATTGGTTGACTCAAAGATTCAATGACCAATCCATAAACATCTGTCTCATTCATGAATGACTCAGTCGTTCAAACGAATCGTTTGAACGAATGAATCAATGACCCGCTCATTAAGACGGTCGCCTGGCGACACCTAGTGACGGTTTAGTGTTATTTGATTATACACTCAAAATATTCCACAACAAATCCTTTAAATTTAATGATATTCAGAACAGAACACAAATAAAAAAATAACTATAATAAAGCCAAAACGAAATAATTTAAAACAAAAGTAAAAGTAAGTGGTGTTAGGCTCACGTAAATCTCTCTTTAGAATCTAAATGTTGCAACATTTGCGATGTATTTGGATGCTAAACTATTCTTTATTACAGGCTTTGTACTTCACTCACGTTCCAATATCGACGGAAAAAATCATCCTCTTCACTTGTGCAAAAATGTGCTTGGAAAAATCACAGTGGAGCGGTGCTTACTGTGAATGATACAAATTGTACTACTGACTATTTCAACATAGCAGTGTAATTTGTATATGTTAGGTTGAATGTTTTATTATTGTGTGTGTGTGTGTGTGTGTGTTTGTGTGTGTGTGTGTGTGTGTGTGTGTGTGTGTGTGTGTGTGTGTGTGTGTGTGTGTGTGTGTGTGTCAGTGTGTGTGTGTGTCAGTGTGTGTGTGGGGGTCTGGGTGGCTCAGCGCGATTGAACAGTGAAACATACTCCGTCATTTTCTTCATACAGGACATCATTCAAACGTCAAAGTGTTTACTTATATTTGTGTACACTCGCAATTAAACACAACATTGTGTTTTTGTTAAATAAATTAAAGTAATACGTCCCCCGAAATGGCGCTAATTTTAAAATGAAACTAAAATGCTCACGGCTGCACGGGCATTCATAACTCTGCGCGCCCACGGTGAGGGACGAGCAGAACAGAGCGAACGTTGTTTAGTTCATTCCTACTTCCATAGGAATTAATTGAAAAAGCTCACTCTACTCTGCACCATTATTAATGAATTGTGCAGACGTCCTTATTTTACTTTCGCTTTTTACCTGATTTTGAACACAAGAGGGCAGTATAACACTATGTATGATTTGGAAAAAAAATTTTTTTGACTAAACAACCATTCTGGCTGTTTTTAAACTTAAACATTATTCTCTAATTGCTCTCACCATGCCCGTTTCTGAAACTCTGCACATGTCTACTGTCTAATAAATGTGATGTGTCTGTCGGGTTTCATGCAATTTCAAGTATGTTAAGAGTCTCAAAAGCATCAACAAAGAATAATAAAGTTTGATGCGTTGCCACGGCAACAGTATCTAAGATATCAATAATCCTTTCTCAGGTCTACATCTGCCGTGTGTCTACATTATACACATAAAGTTTGAAGCAAATTGGGTAAAAATAAGAGGGTGATTTCAAAGCCTTTAGGAAGTGACACACTTCCTGCTGCCAGTTGGTGGCGCTATAACTTTGACTCACAATAGTCACATCCATGTGATCGGACTCTTACAGCGAACACACTGCTGAAGTTTCATCAAGATCAGTTAATGTATGCAGAAGTTATAACACACTTCCTGTTTCCTTTATTCGCCATAAATTCGTTTCCTCGCCACAGCCAAACCGTTCGAGATATCAAAAATCCCCTGGCAACTTTTCATCCTCAATGTCTTGACTTCATGCTGACCGAGTTTCGTGGCGATTGGTTGAATTCTCTAGGAGGAGTATATCGAATTCCAGGGGCATACGCTTCCAAACAAACCATAATAGCCGACTTCCTGTTGGGCTGGGGTAAAAAGTAAAAGTACAAAGGATATATGAATCGATGAGATCTATATGTGTACCGAGTTTCATATTATTACATTCAAGCGTGTTTGATTTATGGACCAAGTTTTCGGACCCCGTTCCAGGGGGCACTGTCGAGCCCCCCTGCCACGCCCGGGTACCAGCTTCAGCCCGGCCCTGATGGCCACGGGTTCTGACCCGTGTGCAAAGTTTCAAGAGTTTTTGAGCACGTTAAGGGCCCCCAAAGTGCGCTGAGAGTCTCAAAAGTATCCAAAAAGAATATTAAAGTTTGATGCGTTGTCACGGCAACAGCATCTAAGATATCAACAATCCTTTCACAGGTCTAAATCTGGCGTGTGTCTACATTATACACATCAAGTTTGAAGCAAATCGGGTAAAGCCTGTTTGATTTATGGACCAAGTTTTCGGACCCCATTCCAGGGGGCGCTGTCGAGCCCCCCTGCCACGCCCGGGTACCAGCTTCAGCCCGGCCCTGATGGCCGCGGTTTCTGACCCGTGTGCAAAGTTTCAAGAGTTTTTGAGCACGTTAAGGGCCCCAAAAGTGCGCTAAGAATCTCAAAAGTATCCAAAAAGAATATTAAAGTTTGATGCGTTGTCACGGCAACAGCATCTAAGATATCAACAATCCTTTCACAGGTCTACATCTGGCTTGTGTCTACATTATACACATCAAGTTTGAAGCAAATAGGGTAAAGCGTGTTGGATATATGGACCAAATTGTCTGACCCGTTCAAGGGGGCGCTGTCGAGCCCCCCTGCCACGCCCGGGTACCAGCTTCAGCCTGGCCCTGATGGCCGCGGGTTTTGTCCCGTGTGCAAAGTTTCAAGAGTTTTCGAGCACGTTAAGAACCCCAAAAGTGCCCGAAAGCATAAAAAAGCATGAAAAAGCTTAAAAAAAGGAATATTAATGTTTGATGCATTGCCATGGCAACAGTATCTAAGATATCAATAATCCTTTCACAGGTCTACATCTGGCGTGTGTCTACATTATGCACATGAAGTTTGAAGCAAATCGGGTAAAAATAAGAGGGTGATTTAAAAGCATTTTGAAAGTGACACACTTCCTGCTTCCAGTTGGTGGCGCTATAACTTTGACTCACAATAGTCACATCCATGTGATCGGGCTCTTACAACAAACACACTGCTGAAGTTTCATCAAGATTAGTTAATGTATGCAGTAGTTATAACACACTTCCTGTTTCACGTTTCTCGCCATAATTTCGTTTACTCGCCACGGCCAAACCGTTCGAGATATCAAAAATCCCCTGGCAATTTTTCATCCTCAGTGTCTTGACTTCATGCTGACCGAGTTTCGTGCCGTGTGTTTGAATTCTCTAGGAGGAGTATTTCACATTCCATTGCATGTGTTTTCCAAACAACCCTTAATAGCCGACTTCCTGTTGGGCTGGGGTAAAAAGTAAGAGCATGAAGTATATATGAACCGATGAGATCTATATGTGTACTGAGTTTCATATTATTACATGCAAGCGTGTTTGATTTATGGACCAAGTGTTCAAACCCCGTTCCAGGGGGCGCTGTCGAGCCCCCCTGCCACGCCCGGGTACCAGCTTCAGCCCGGCCCTGATGGCCGCGGGTTCTGAGATGTGTGCAAAGTTTCAAGAGTTTTCGAGCACGTTAAGGCCCCCAAAAGTGCCCAAAAGGTAGTAAAATAATAATAAATATAGCTGCGAGCAGCGATTACGGGCCCAAGCCGGTGGCACCGCAACCCCGGTGCCTTTAGTTACCTAAAGGCACCGGAGTGGCGGTGCCGCCGGCTTTGGCCCTTCATCGCTGCTCGCAGCTATATTCATATATATATATATATATATATATATATATATATATATATATATATATATATATATATATAAACAAGCCGGTGGCACCGCCACCCCGGTGCCTTTATATATATATATATATATATGTCTACATTGTTCAATCACGCCTCACACACACACACACACTTTTGCAGAGCCCACACCAATGCAAGCTCTATAGCACACATCTTCTCAAAGGTCAAAGCGGAGTTACGATATTGCCCGTCATGCACAGTAACCGTAAAGGCACCGGGGTGGCGGTGCCACCGGCTTGTTTATATATATATATATATCGTATTATTCTAACTTGTAAAAAACTATTAACTTTTGTTAATATTCAACCATTTCACAACTAACTTTTTTCCATAGATCAAACACAACATAATTATATGGTGGACTGAAACAAAAATTATTAATTAAATAAAATTATTGTTTTCCTCTGAAATAGCAAAAGCATCACACACTAGCTGTACCTGCTCTAAATAAAAAAGAGTAATTCAATAAAAATACAAAATCGAACTAAATAAAATAAATTATTACAAAAACAAAATCAAACCAAAGAAAATATATCTTCGAAAAAAAAAGCGAGTGTCATGAGGAAAGGCGCCTCAGGAATCGTCAGGATTAACTCCATGTGTAAGGAATTTTGATTGATTTTATTTGTCACTTGAAAATTATTGTTAAATGTGTGCCTGCATAACTTTAATAAGATTTATTTTCTTTGATTTGATTTTGTTTTATATAATTTATTTATTTCGATTTTGTATTTTTATTTAAATACTATTATTTATTTAGAGCAGGTACAGCTAAGTGTGCGATGCTTTTGCTATTTCAGAGGGAAAAAAACACATTTTATTTCAAAAAGGCTTTTCAATTAAATAAAATGTTCAAGCTTTGTTTTCGTTTTATTATTTTGTTTGTTTTAAGCTTTGTTTAATTTATATTGTTAATCATCTGACACAAAACAAATGCATAAAGTATCATTTTAACTTTTAAAAAACTATTAACATTTGTTAATAGTACATTGCCTGTCTTTTGTTAATAGGACAAAACATAGTTATTATATTTTATAATATTTTATAAATATATAAAATAAACATTTGTAATGAAATCGTTCAAAAAAATGATATTAGCATTGTTTTAAACTTTGAAACAGAAGTAGCGCAATGCCTGGCCACTCCCGCGCCGCCTCCTTTTCACAATCCGAGGGAACCATCTCCGGAATATTAACCTCACTCCTAGAAGTCCAATTCTCATTATTCATGCCTCTTACCTGGGATTGATTGCACACACACACACACACACACACACACACACACGCACGCACGCACTCACACGCACACACACACACACACACACACACACGTGTCAAGTCACTTACATTTTAGATGCAATATTGACTGTTCTTCTGTTTCAGCAGCGAAAATAGTTAAACAAAGATCACAGCAGAACCATTGCATCTCACAGCAACGTGTTTTCTCATTACTGAATGATTCAGCATTTTGAACAAATTGGTTGACTCAAAGATTCAATGACCAATCCATAAACATCTGTCTCATTCATGAATGACTCAGTCGTTCAAACGAATCGTTTGAACGAATGAATCAATGACCCGCTCATTAAGACGGTCGCCTGGCGACACCTAGTGACGGTTTAGTGTTATTTGATTATACACTCAAAATATTCCACAACAAATCCTTTAAATTTAATGATATTCAGAACAGAACACAAATAAAAAAATAACTATAATAAAGCCAAAACGAAATAATTTAAAACAAAAGTAAAAGTAAGTGGTGTTAGGCTCACGTAAATCTCTCTTTAGAATCTAAATGTTGCAACATTTGCGATGTATTTGGATGCTAAACTATTCTTTATTACAGGCTTTGTACTTCACTCACGTTCCAATATCGACGGAAAAAATCATCCTCTTCACTTGTGCAAAAATGTGCTTGGAAAAATCACAGTGGAGCGGTGCTTACTGTGAATGATACAAATTGTACTACTGACTATTTCAACATAGCAGTGTAATTTGTATATGTTAGGTTGAATGTTTTATTATTGTGTGTGTGTGTGTGTGTGTGTTTGTGTGTGTGTGTGTGTGTGTGTGTGTGTGTGTGTGTGTGTGTGTGTGTGTCAGTGTGTGTGTGGGGGTCTGGGTGGCTCAGCGCGATTGAACAGTGAAACATACTCCGTCATTTTCTTCATACAGGACATCATTCAAACGTCAAAGTGTTTACTTATATTTGTGTACACTCGCAATTAAACACAACATTGTGTTTTTGTTAAATAAATTAAAGTAATACGTCCCCCGAAATGGCGCTAATTTTAAAATGAAACTAAAATGCTCACGGCTGCACGGGCATTCATAACTCTGCGCGCCCACGGTGAGGGACGAGCAGAACAGAGCGAACGTTGTTTAGTTCATTCCTACTTCCATAGGAATTAATTGAAAAAGCTCACTCTACTCTGCACCATTATTAATGAATTGTGCAGACGTCCTTATTTTACTTTCGCTTTTTACCTGATTTTGAACACAAGAGGGCAGTATAACACTATGTATGATTTGGAAAAAAAATTTTTTTGACTAAACAACCATTCTGGCTGTTTTTAAACTTAAACATTATTCTCTAATTGCTCTCACCATGCCCGTTTCTGAAACTCTGCACATGTCTACTGTCTAATAAATGTGATGTGTCTGTCGGGTTTCATGCAATTTCAAGTATGTTAAGAGTCTCAAAAGCATCAACAAAGAATAATAAAGTTTGATGCGTTGCCACGGCAACAGTATCTAAGATATCAATAATCCTTTCTCAGGTCTACATCTGCCGTGTGTCTACATTATACACATAAAGTTTGAAGCAAATTGGGTAAAAATAAGAGGGTGATTTCAAAGCCTTTAGGAAGTGACACACTTCCTGCTGCCAGTTGGTGGCGCTATAACTTTGACTCACAATAGTCACATCCATGTGATCGGACTCTTACAGCGAACACACTGCTGAAGTTTCATCAAGATCAGTTAATGTATGCAGAAGTTATAACACACTTCCTGTTTCCTTTATTCGCCATAAATTCGTTTCCTCGCCACAGCCAAACCGTTCGAGATATCAAAAATCCCCTGGCAACTTTTCATCCTCAATGTCTTGACTTCATGCTGACCGAGTTTCGTGGCGATTGGTTGAATTCTCTAGGAGGAGTATATCGAATTCCAGGGGCATACGCTTCCAAACAAACCATAATAGCCGACTTCCTGTTGGGCTGGGGTAAAAAGTAAAAGTACAAAGGATATATGAATCGATGAGATCTATATGTGTACCGAGTTTCATATTATTACATTCAAGCGTGTTTGATTTATGGACCAAGTTTTCGGACCCCGTTCCAGGGGGCACTGTCGAGCCCCCCTGCCACGCCCGGGTACCAGCTTCAGCCCGGCCCTGATGGCCACGGGTTCTGACCCGTGTGCAAAGTTTCAAGAGTTTTTGAGCACGTTAAGGGCCCCCAAAGTGCGCTGAGAGTCTCAAAAGTATCCAAAAAGAATATTAAAGTTTGATGCGTTGTCACGGCAACAGCATCTAAGATATCAACAATCCTTTCACAGGTCTAAATCTGGCGTGTGTCTACATTATACACATCAAGTTTGAAGCAAATCGGGTAAAGCCTGTTTGATTTATGGACCAAGTTTTCGGACCCCATTCCAGGGGGCGCTGTCGAGCCCCCCTGCCACGCCCGGGTACCAGCTTCAGCCCGGCCCTGATGGCCGCGGTTTCTGACCCGTGTGCAAAGTTTCAAGAGTTTTTGAGCACGTTAAGGGCCCCAAAAGTGCGCTAAGAATCTCAAAAGTATCCAAAAAGAATATTAAAGTTTGATGCGTTGTCACGGCAACAGCATCTAAGATATCAACAATCCTTTCACAGGTCTACATCTGGCTTGTGTCTACATTATACACATCAAGTTTGAAGCAAATAGGGTAAAGCGTGTTGGATATATGGACCAAATTGTCTGACCCGTTCAAGGGGGCGCTGTCGAGCCCCCCTGCCACGCCCGGGTACCAGCTTCAGCCTGGCCCTGATGGCCGCGGGTTTTGTCCCGTGTGCAAAGTTTCAAGAGTTTTCGAGCACGTTAAGAACCCCAAAAGTGCCCGAAAGCATAAAAAAGCATGAAAAAGCTTAAAAAAAGGAATATTAATGTTTGATGCATTGCCATGGCAACAGTATCTAAGATATCAATAATCCTTTCACAGGTCTACATCTGGCGTGTGTCTACATTATGCACATGAAGTTTGAAGCAAATCGGGTAAAAATAAGAGGGTGATTTAAAAGCATTTTGAAAGTGACACACTTCCTGCTTCCAGTTGGTGGCGCTATAACTTTGACTCACAATAGTCACATCCATGTGATCGGGCTCTTACAACGAACACACTGCTGAAGTTTCATCAAGATTAGTTAATGTATGCAGTAGTTATAACACACTTCCTGTTTCACGTTTCTCGCCATAATTTCGTTTACTCGCCACGGCCAAACCGTTCGAGATATCAAAAATCCCCTGGCAATTTTTCATCCTCAGTGTCTTGACTTCATGCTGACCGAGTTTCGTGCCGTGTGTTTGAATTCTCTAGGAGGAGTATTTCACATTCCATTGCATGTGTTTTCCAAACAACCCTTAATAGCCGACTTCCTGTTGGGCTGGGGTAAAAAGTAAGAGCATGAAGTATATATGAACCGATGAGATCTATATGTGTACTGAGTTTCATATTATTACATGCAAGCGTGTTTGATTTATGGACCAAGTGTTCAAACCCCGTTCCAGGGGGCGCTGTCGAGCCCCCCTGCCACGCCCGGGTACCAGCTTCAGCCCGGCCCTGATGGCCGCGGGTTCTGAGATATGTGCAAAGTTTCAAGAGTTTTCGAGCACGTTAAGGCCCCCAAAAGTGCCCAAAAGGTAGTAAAATAATAATAATAATAATAATAAAATATAGCTGCGAGCAGCGATTACGGGCCCAAGCCGGTGGCACCGCAACCCTGGTTCCTTTAGTTACCTAAAGGCACCGGGGTGGCGGTGCCGCCGGCTTTGGCCCTTCATCGCTGCTCGCAGCTATATTTATATATATATATATATATATATATATATATATATATATAAATTATATATATATATATATAAAAAATACATATATATATATATATATATATATATTTTTTTTTTTATATACATATATATATATATATATATATATATATATATATATATCTCACTTGCCTTACCTGAGAACAATGAAAACAATAAAAAAAACTAGGGAATCACTAAACCGAGAGAATTATTCTGTTTTGATGATACACTCAAAATATTACACAAGCAATTCTTTAAATTTAATGATATTCAGAACAGAACAAGAATTCAAAAAAACTATAATTAAGAATTAACCGAAATAATTGAAAGCGAAAGTGAAAGTAAGTGGTGTTTGGCTCACGTAACTCTCTCATTAGAATCAAACTGTTTCAACATTTGCGATGTATTTGGATGCTAAACTATTCTTTATTATGGGCTTTGTACTTCACTCAGGTTTCAATATGTGTGTGTGTGTGTGTGTGTGTGTGAGGTGCGGGTGCGATTGAACTGTTACACATAAAAACATACTCCGTCCAATAAAACACAACAAAGTGCTTTTTTCAAACTATAAACTCTTGTCAAACTGTAACCTACAACTGTCACCAAACTAAAATCACACGCACACACTGTCTAAAAGCAAAAAATATTTATCCAACCCCATTTAAAACAGTCTGTGGGTGCCATCTTTTGGACATTCACCACATCGCATTGATTTTCATTTATTGTCCTCAGAGCCCTAATCTGTTTATTTTTCAATTACACATTCTACATTGATTAAAAAAGAAAAATTCAAATGTGTTTTTATTTTATACAGGAATAAATTATTTATAATTCAGATGAGAATAAAGTTAGTGTTTTACAATTTAAAGGAAAACAAATATATTATTCTGAAATATAGCACATTCATTTTAAATTCATTCAGCTTCAATTACCAATACAATCTTAATTTTATTTAAAGCAAACTATACATTTAAAAGATCTTGGTTCTGTGCATATTTTGTAATTTAAAAAAAATACAAAATTGTTATGCAAAAAGACAAGGCCTTAGAGATTTCTTTATCCTTTAATGCAGGAAAAATCACACAGCAATGAAAGGCTTAATATCATGTCACTGTAACAGCCAGCCAGCCACACACACACATATAAACACAGACACCAGCCCTCCCTCCCCCTCCCTCCCCACACAGACAGCCACACACACACACACACATAGAATGGGAGGGGGCCCTCTCTCTGTCAAAGAGTGACAGAGAGAGATACCATTTCATGAAATCCACATTCAAACCACAATATCTGACTTTCTGAGGGTTGGAGCTATTGACTGTAAATTAGAAAGTTGTTTGGCTTGAGGAGAAGAATATACAAGCTGAGTTTTGTAACTGTAGGTAAATCTAACTAAGTTATAACACACTTTATATGTCCTTTTTTAGTCATGAAAATTCATTTCCTCGCCACGGCCAAACCGTTCGAGATATCAAAAATCCGTCAGCAATTTAGGATCCTCAATGTCTTGACTTCATGCACGCCTAGTTTGGCGATGATTGAATGAATTGCCTAGGAGTAGTACTTCAAATTCCACAGCAAGCGTTTTCCAAACAACCCATAATAGCCGACTTCCTGTTGGGCTGGCGTAAAACTTGACCAGGGGTAAAATGTTTGGCCCGATGAGATCTATATGTGTACTGAGTTTCATATTAATTCATGCAAGCGTGTTGAATATATGGACCAAATTGTCGGACCCCGTTCAAGGGGGCGCTGTTGAGCCCCCCTGCCACGCCCGGGTACCAGCTTCAGCCCGGCCCTGATGGCCGTGGGTTCTGACCTGTGTGCAAAATTTCAAAAGTTTTTGAGCACGTTAAGAGTCCCAAAATCCCCTGAAACCTTGAAATGCATTAAAATCAATAGACAAATCCCTCACACACAGAGACGGAAAGAGAGGGAGAGAAAATTCTCAGAAACATCCACATTCAAACTAAAATATCTGACTCCCTCTTGGTCTGAGCTAATGACAGTAAATTAGAAAGTTGTCCGGCTTGATCTGAACAATATGCGTACCGAGTTTTATGATTGTAGGTAAAACTATAGAACTAACACCCCCACTTTTGTCAAAAGGTGGCGCTACTGAGCCCCTGCACCACGCCCGTTTCTGAAACTTTGCACATGTCTACTGGCTAATAAATGTGATGTGTCTGTCGAGTTTCATGTTATTTCAAGTATGTTAAGAGTCTCAAAAGCATCAACAAAGAATATTAAAGTTTGATGCGTTGCCACGGCAACAGTATCTAATATATCAATAATCCTTTCACAGGTCTACATCTGCCGTGTATTTACATTATACAGATGAAGTTTGAAGCAAATCGGGTTAAAATAAGAGGGTGATTTCAAAGCATTTTGAAAGTGACACACTTCCTGCTGCCAGTTGGTGGCGCTATAACTTTGACTCACAATAGTCACATCCATGTGATCGGCCTCTTAAAGCGAACACACTGGTGAAGTTTCGTTAAGATCAGCTAATGTATGCTGAAGTTATAACACACTTCCTGTTTCACGTTTCTCGCCATAAATTCGTTTCCTCGCCACGGCCAAACCGTTCGAGATATCAAAAATCCCCTGGCAATTTTTCATCCTCAATGTCTTGACTTCATGCTGACCGAGTTTCGTGGCGATTGGTTGAATTCTCTAGGAGGAGTATATCGAATTCCAGGGGCATACGCTTCCAAACAAACCATAATAGCCGACTTCCTGTTGGGCTGGGGTAAAAAGTAAAAGTACAAAGGATATATGAATCGATGAGATCTATATGTGTACCGAGTTTCATATTATTACATTCAAGCGTGTTTGATTTATGGACCAAGTTTTCGGACCCCGTTCCAGGGGGCACTGTCGAGCCCCCCTGCCACGCCCGGGTACCAGCTTCAGCCCGGCCCTGATGGCCACGGGTTCTGACCCGTGTGCAAAGTTTCAAGAGTTTTTGAGCACGTTAAGGGCCCCCAAAGTGCGCTGAGAGTCTCAAAAGTATCCAAAAAGAATATTAAAGTTTGATGCGTTGTCACGGCAACAGCATCTAAGATATCAACAATCCTTTCACAGGTCTAAATCTGGCGTGTGTCTACATTATACACATCAAGTTTGAAGCAAATCGGGTAAAGCCTGTTTGATTTATGGACCAAGTTTTCGGACCCCATTCCAGGGGGCGCTGTCGAGCCCCCCTGCCACGCCCGGGTACCAGCTTCAGCCCGGCCCTGATGGCCGCGGTTTCTGACCCGTGTGCAAAGTTTCAAGAGTTTTTGAGCACGTTAAGGGCCCCAAAAGTGCGCTAAGAATCTCAAAAGTATCCAAAAAGAATATTAAAGTTTGATGCGTTGTCACGGCAACAGCATCTAAGATATCAACAATCCTTTCACAGGTCTACATCTGGCTTGTGTCTACATTATACACATCAAGTTTGAAGCAAATAGGGTAAAGCGTGTTGGATATATGGACCAAATTGTCTGACCCGTTCAAGGGGGCGCTGTCGAGCCCCCCTGCCACGCCCGGGT
This sequence comes from Tiaroga cobitis, assembly GCA_030578255.1. Taxonomy (NCBI): domain Eukaryota; kingdom Metazoa; phylum Chordata; class Actinopteri; order Cypriniformes; family Leuciscidae; genus Tiaroga; species Tiaroga cobitis. Next base: position 20,711,647 of record CM060598.1, read on the forward strand.
ACCAGCTTCAGCCTGGCCCTGATGGCCGCGGGTTTTGTCCCGTGTGCAAAGTTTCAAGAGTTTTCGAGCACGTTAAGAACCCCAAAAGTGCCCGAAAGCATAAAAAAGCATGAAAAAGCTTAAAAAAAGGAATATTAATGTTTGATGCATTGCCATGGCAACAGTATCTAAGATATCAATAATCCTTTCACAGGTCTACATCTGGCGTGTGTCTACATTATGCACATGAAGTTTGAAGCAAATCGGGTAAAAATAAGAGGGTGATTTAAAAGCATTTTGAAAGTGACACACTTCCTGCTTCCAGTTGGTGGCGCTATAACTTTGACTCACAATAGTCACATCCATGTGATCGGGCTCTTACAACGAACACACTGCTGAAGTTTCATCAAGATTAGTTAATGTATGCAGTAGTTATAACACACTTCCTGTTTCACGTTTCTCGCCATAATTTCGTTTACTCGCCACGGCCAAACCGTTCGAGATATCAAAAATCCCCTGGCAATTTTTCATCCTCAGTGTCTTGACTTCATGCTGACCGAGTTTCGTGCCGTGTGTTTGAATTCTCTAGGAGGAGTATTTCACATTCCATTGCATGTGTTTTCCAAACAACCCTTAATAGCCGACTTCCTGTTGGGCTGGGGTAAAAAGTAAGAGCATGAAGTATATATGAACCGATGAGATCTATATGTGTACTGAGTTTCATATTATTACATGCAAGCGTGTTTGATTTATGGACCAAGTGTTCAAACCCCGTTCCAGGGGGCGCTGTCGAGCCCCCCTGCCACGCCCGGGTACCAGCTTCAGCCCGGCCCTGATGGCCGCGGGTTCTGAGATGTGTGCAAAGTTTCAAGAGTTTTCGAGCACGTTAAGGCCCCCAAAAGTGCCCAAAAGGTAGTAAAATAATAATAATAATAATAAATATAGCTGCGAGCAGCGATTACGGGCCCAAGCCGGTGGCACCGCAACCCCGGTGCCTTTAGTTACCTAAAGGCACCGGAGTGGCGGTGCCGCCGGCTTTGGCCCTTCATCGCTGCTCGCAGCTATATTCATATATATATATATATATATATATATATATATATATATATATATATATATATATATAAACAAGCCGGTGGCACCGCCACCCCCGGTGCCTTTATATATATATATATATATATATGTCTACATTGTTCAATCACGCCTCACACACACACACACACTTTTGCAGAGCCCACACCAATGCAAGCTCTATAGCACACATCTTCTCAAAGGTCAAAGCGGAGTTACGATATTGCCCGTCATGCACAGTAACCGTAAAGGCACCGGGGTGGCGGTGCCACCGGCTTGTTTATATATATATATATATCGTATTATTCTAACTTGTAAAAAACTATTAACTTTTGTTAATATTCAACCATTTCACAACTAACTTTTTTCCATAGATCAAACACAACATAATTATATGGTGGACTGAAACAAAAATTATTAATTAAATAAAATTATTGTTTTCCTCTGAAATAGCAAAAGCATCACACACTAGCTGTACCTGCTCTAAATAAAAAAGAGTAATTCAATAAAAATACAAAATCGAACTAAATAAAATAAATTATTACAAAAACAAAATCAAACCAAAGAAAATATATCTTCGAAAAAAAAAGCGAGTGTCATGAGGAAAGGCGCCTCAGGAATCGTCAGGATTAACTCCATGTGTAAGGAATTTTGATTGATTTTATTTGTCACTTGAAAATTATTGTTAAATGTGTGCCTGCATAACTTTAATAAGATTTATTTTCTTTGATTTGATTTTGTTTTATATAATTTATTTATTTCGATTTTGTATTTTTATTTAAATACTATTATTTATTTAGAGCAGGTACAGCTAAGTGTGCGATGCTTTTGCTATTTCAGAGGGAAAAAAACACATTTTATTTCAAAAAGGCTTTTCAATTAAATAAAATGTTCAAGCTTTGTTTTCGTTTTATTATTTTGTTTGTTTTAAGCTTTGTTTAATTTATATTGTTAATCATCTGACACAAAACAAATGCATAAAGTATCATTTTAACTTTTAAAAAACTATTAACATTTGTTAATAGTACATTGCCTGTCTTTTGTTAATAGGACAAAACATAGTTATTATATTTTATAATATTTTATAAATATATAAAATAAACATTTGTAATGAAATCGTTCAAAAAAATGATATTAGCATTGTTTTAAACTTTGAAACAGAAGTAGCGCAATGCCTGGCCACTCCCGCGCCGCCTCCTTTTCACAATCCGAGGGAACCATCTCCGGAATATTAACCTCACTCCTAGAAGTCCAATTCTCATTATTCATGCCTCTTACCTGGGATTGATTGCACACACACACACACACACACACACACACACGCACGCACGCACTCACACGCACACACACACACACACACACACACACGTGTCAAGTCACTTACATTTTAGATGCAATATTGACTGTTCTTCTGTTTCAGCAGCGAAAATAGTTAAACAAAGATCACAGCAGAACCATTGCATCTCACAGCAACGTGTTTTCTCATTACTGAATGATTCAGCATTTTGAACAAATTGGTTGACTCAAAGATTCAATGACCAATCCATAAACATCTGTCTCATTCATGAATGACTCAGTCGTTCAAACGAATCGTTTGAACGAATGAATCAATGACCCGCTCATTAAGACGGTCGCCTGGCGACACCTAGTGACGGTTTAGTGTTATTTGATTATACACTCAAAATATTCCACAACAAATCCTTTAAATTTAATGATATTCAGAACAGAACACAAATAAAAAAATAACTATAATAAAGCCAAAACGAAATAATTTAAAACAAAAGTAAAAGTAAGTGGTGTTAGGCTCACGTAAATCTCTCTTTAGAATCTAAATGTTGCAACATTTGCGATGTATTTGGATGCTAAACTATTCTTTATTACAGGCTTTGTACTTCACTCACGTTCCAATATCGACGGAAAAAATCATCCTCTTCACTTGTGCAAAAATGTGCTTGGAAAAATCACAGTGGAGCGGTGCTTACTGTGAATGATACAAATTGTACTACTGACTATTTCAACATAGCAGTGTAATTTGTATATGTTAGGTTGAATGTTTTATTATTGTGTATGTGTGTGTGTGTGTGTTTGTGTGTGTGTGTGTGTGTGTGTGTGTGTGTGTGTGTGTGTGTGTGTGTGTGTGTGTGTGTGTGTGTGTGTGTGTGTGTGTCAGTGTGTGTGTGGGGGTCTGGGTGGCTCAGCGCGATTGAACAGTGAAACATACTCCGTCATTTTCTTCATACAGGACATCATTCAAACGTCAAAGTGTTTACTTATATTTGTGTACACTCGCAATTAAACACAACATTGTGTTTTTGTTAAATAAATTAAAGTAATACGTCCCCCGAAATGGCGCTAATTTTAAAATGAAACTAAAATGCTCACGGCTGCACGGGCATTCATAACTCTGCGCGCCCACGGTGAGGGACGAGCAGAACAGAGCGAACGTTGTTTAGTTCATTCCTACTTCCATAGGAATTAATTGAAAAAGCTCACTCTACTCTGCACCATTATTAATGAATTGTGCAGACGTCCTTATTTTACTTTCGCTTTTTACCTGATTTTGAACACAAGAGGGCAGTATAACACTATGTATGATTTGGAAAAAAAATTTTTTTGACTAAACAACCATTCTGGCTGTTTTTAAACTTAAACATTATTCTCTAATTGCTCTCACCATGCCCGTTTCTGAAACTCTGCACATGTCTACTGTCTAATAAATGTGATGTGTCTGTCGGGTTTCATGCAATTTCAAGTATGTTAAGAGTCTCAAAAGCATCAACAAAGAATAATAAAGTTTGATGCGTTGCCACGGCAACAGTATCTAAGATATCAATAATCCTTTCTCAGGTCTACATCTGCCGTGTGTCTACATTATACACATAAAGTTTGAAGCAAATTGGGTAAAAATAAGAGGGTGATTTCAAAGCCTTTAGGAAGTGACACACTTCCTGCTGCCAGTTGGTGGCGCTATAACTTTGACTCACAATAGTCACATCCATGTGATCGGACTCTTACAGCGAACACACTGCTGAAGTTTCATCAAGATCAGTTAATGTATGCAGAAGTTATAACACACTTCCTGTTTCCTTTATTCGCCATAAATTCGTTTCCTCGCCACAGCCAAACCGTTCGAGATATCAAAAATCCCCTGGCAACTTTTCATCCTCAATGTCTTGACTTCATGCTGACCGAGTTTCGTGGCGATTGGTTGAATTCTCTAGGAGGAGTATATCGAATTCCAGGGGCATACGCTTCCAAACAAACCATAATAGCCGACTTCCTGTTGGGCTGGGGTAAAAAGTAAAAGTACAAAGGATATATGAATCGATGAGATCTATATGTGTACCGAGTTTCATATTATTACATTCAAGCGTGTTTGATTTATGGACCAAGTTTTCGGACCCCGTTCCAGGGGGCACTGTCGAGCCCCCCTGCCACGCCCGGGTACCAGCTTCAGCCCGGCCCTGATGGCCACGGGTTCTGACCCGTGTGCAAAGTTTCAAGAGTTTTTGAGCACGTTAAGGGCCCCCAAAGTGCGCTGAGAGTCTCAAAAGTATCCAAAAAGAATATTAAAGTTTGATGCGTTGTCACGGCAACAGCATCTAAGATATCAACAATCCTTTCACAGGTCTAAATCTGGCGTGTGTCTACATTATACACATCAAGTTTGAAGCAAATCGGGTAAAGCCTGTTTGATTTATGGACCAAGTTTTCGGAC